>AP027102.1:43391426-43991426 GCA_028142955.1 Pinctada fucata | reverse complement strand
TCTCGTTAGTTTAAACTGTACTTATTCCAGACAACCATGGTGACAATAGTAGTGTAAGCCGCCTAGATAGCCGGGTAGTATTTTTAGAACTGGGGAATTCCGTGTTTTGTGTATAGGAAAGGGGAAAATCCGAGGGGAATTCCATGTTTATTTATAGAATGGGGAAGTCCATGGTAAATTCCTAGGGAAATTCCCAATTCTATTTATAGGTGTTTGGAAAGTCCCAGACCTGTTTTTAGGAAAATTCTAGATAGTCATCTATTTGTGGAAGGAATAATTTCCCCCTACAACTAGATGAAAAAGAATTAATAAAGACACATTGAAAGTTTATACATATTTTATTCAACATTGTACATATTTCAGAAAAAGTCTATGCACTGTACTGTGGCCTCACATTCTGACTTGCCATAGGTGAGCGTCCTCTGTTTGCTCCATAGATGGGTCGTCCTCTGTTTGCTCCATAGATGGGTCTGGGGTAATTTGGCCTGTAGCTTCCATAGTTGTTTGGATACGTATTGTATTCCTGTTGTACAGGACAGTCTCTGGCCCAGTGTCCCGTGCCTTGGCACTTGTAGCAAATGTCGCTCTGCTTCTTGGGCGGCTGAGGACATTCGGTAGCAAAATGTCCCTCTTCATTGCAATTGTAACATACGTATCT
This sequence comes from Pinctada fucata, assembly GCA_028142955.1. Taxonomy (NCBI): domain Eukaryota; kingdom Metazoa; phylum Mollusca; class Bivalvia; order Pterioida; family Pteriidae; genus Pinctada; species Pinctada fucata. Next base: position 43,990,768 of record AP027102.1, on the reverse strand, counting down.
GGCTTTCTTCCTTGGGGGTTCGTCTCCTCCCTCTTCTGCATTTTTCTTGTTATCCATCAATGTTTGGATGTCGGCTTGCATCTTGGAAATGGATGTCTGTACATCTTCCATCATGGCAGTCATGCGCTGACAATTGTTATGGATGTCGTCCATTTTGTTGTCTGCAGGCTGCTGCTGTACATTGCCGTTTGGCCATTGAAAATCAAAGTTGGTTAAATCAATATCAGAAACTTGTTGAGATGCCATCTTAGTTGTGTCTCCTATGAAGCACATAGCATGAATGACTGGCTTTGAAAATGTGTGTGAAATATATACTCAAATCATTGTTCTAGAGTGTTCTATCTAATTTACATATGTCCTAGCTCTAAGTGCACTTGAATGACCTTTCACAGCACGTGTTACTTTGACTTTCAAACAACCTTTCGTGTCAACGGCACGCGCTGGCATCTAGCCAGTGAGAACTTTCTAGAACATATGCCTTTCAAACGACCTTTCGTGTCAACGGCACGCGCTGGCTACTTGCCAGTAAGAACTGTGTAGAAGTGTCAAAAACATATGACGTCATTTACTCTGCACCTGCAGCTTTGACTTTGAAACGACCTTTCGTGTCAACAGCACGTGCTACTTTGACTTTCAAACAACCTTTCGTGTCAACGGCACGCGCTGGCAGCTTGCCAGTGAGAACTTTCTAGAAGTGTCAAGAACATATGACGTCATAAATGTCGGGCGCGCTATAGAAAAGTCGGTCAGTACAATAATGTCAGTCACCTGGAATCCTGTAGAAAAAAAAATTGGTTAGTACAATAAGGTCAGGCACTTACCAAGAATATTTTAGGTAATATATAACTGACACGTGTACTTCCCGTTCAAGGTCAGAGTCAAGGTCATGGATGTAAAACTCAAGGTCATACTCAAGGTCAAATGACATGTGATCACGTGATCAGTCACGTGACCGAATTTTCTAGAATTCCCTATGTATATATAAACCCCAATTTTCACAGAGCAAACATCATTTCGTCCTTGACAAGAGACCGAGATGGCTGCTGATAAGAAAACTGTTGCTGACATTAGAGAAAAGACCCGGGAAGATGTTGAATCTACCCAGAGGGAAAAAAGAGAAGAAGAAACTAACAAACAGCGTGACTTTGACGCTAAAGATGTACGGGATTACTACGACATCAATGTCAACAAGGCCTACCAGTCCCGCAAATTTAGGACCATGGGAAAGAAGTACACTGTACAATTCAAAGATATGAGTAAAGACATTTCTCCCACCCAGTTTCCCAAAGTGTTGCCTAAGATCATGAACACTTTGGTGGACGATCTTAAAGACGAAAACGGGATCAAGGATGCTGACTACGTACGGGCCATTGTACACCATCCTTCTTTGAAATCAGAAATTTGGATCCCGTTCTCCCAGAGTACCGAGATGTCCGGGGACGCCATTTTAAAAGAAGTCCAAAAGGTCCAGCAATCCAACGAGGACTTTAAAATGGAGGACGGCCAGACCACTATCGATTTGTTGCACGTGGAGATGCCTATGGGAAGTGGTGGAGGGTCCGTGAAACATCTGCATTCGGATAAAGAGACATTCAGAAAGGGGAAGAGGTCTATAGTTAGGATAGAAAACGACGAGGACCACATGTGTCTATCCAGGGCTATCGTAGTCACCATGGTCCATACCAACAAACCAGAAAAGAAATCCGATGAGTGGAACAAGGAATGGAAAAAGATAAGACAACCCAAGGACTACAAACTGCAGAAGGAAAGAGCTAAAGCTTTGTGCGACCAGGCGGGGGTCTCCAGCGAGCATGGGTGCGGTCCAGCCGAGTGGGAGAAATTCCAAAAAGTCCTGACGCCCAACTACAGACTTAAAATCTATCAACAGAACGCTGTTGCTAAGACTCTGAAGTTTGACGTTCTGTACAAGTAAGTATTATTTTATCTTCTTTGTGAATTTATTTGAATTTACTTTGTTTATGTTTCCATGTATTTAATATTTTTTTCTCTTTTCAGAGGGACCGCACCTAACGAAAGGATACAACCCAAACTCTTGCACGTACTGTATTCGGACAACCATTATGACGCCATCACATCCATGCCTGGTCTAGTGGAGAAACAGTACTACTGCGACTTTTGCGATGTAGGGTACTCTCACGTGGATGAACATAGAAGTGTTTGCCCCGTCAGATGTTACTGGTGTCTGTCATCACCCCCTTGCCCCTGGGAAGACGCCAATGTCGAATGCAATAGTTGTGGCGGTAATTTTCATAGTTTGAGATGTTACTGGAATCATTTCAAACCTAACAAGGTCGGTAGCAGCGTATGCGACCTGATGACTACATGCGAAGAATGCGGCAGTTGGATCACTAAACGCCTGAAACCTGTCCACAAGTGCGCCGATAAAGACCACTACTGTAGCATCTGCAAGGAGCAGGTGGGAGAGGGACACTTGTGCTACGTGCAGACGGTGCCCATCCCTAAAAAGAAAAAGAAGAAGAGCGACTTATACATCTTTTACGATTTCGAGTGTACCCAGGAAACCGGAGAGCATGTCCCCAACTTCTGCGTGGTTCATCGGGCCTGTGAAGCTTGCATCAACCTACCTATCGAAGACTACTGTCAGACATGTTCCAACCTACCGGGAGGTGGACGCGAAGTCATTTTTAAGGGGGAGACCACCTTGGATCAATTCATGGTTTGGTTGTTTAATACATGTTCCAGTGACGGCAAGACCAAAAAGATGTGTCATGAGGGAGCCACAGCCATCGCCCATAACATGAAGGGATACGACGGACAGTTCATCCTACACTTTTTGGTGAACCGAGCCTGTATCAAACCAGATGTAAGTTTTATTTTTTTAAATTTTGTGAATATTTTTTTTTACAAAAGAATGCAAACACTCAAAAACTTTATTTATTTTCAAACAGGTACTGATGAATGGTGCTAAAATCATGACGATGTCTGCCCACGGAGTGAGGTTTGTGGATTCCTACAATTTCCTGCCCGATGCCTTGAGCCGTCTACCATCTGCTTTCGGACTGACCGAGTTGAAGAAGGGTTACTTCCCTCACCTCTTCAACACTACAGCAAACCAGAACTATGTGGGACTGTATCCACCTATCGAGACTTACATACCCGACGGGATGAGAGGTAAAGCCCGAGAGGAGTTCCTGGCCTGGTACCAAGACAAAGTCCAGAGGAGAGAGGAGTTCAATTTTGCCAAAGAGATGGAGGAGTATTGTCGGTCTGACGTAGACATCTTGAGACGTTGCTGCGGTAAATTCAGGGGCACCCTCCTGTCCCTCGTCAAAGTGGATCCGTTCGTGGAGTGCATTACCTTTGCCAGTACAGCCAATCTAGCTTTCCGCCGCAACTTCATGCCTAGGGAAACTGTAGCCATCTTACCCCCGGAAGGATACTCACCCGAGCGGAAGTACTCCATCAAAGCTTTGAGATGGTTGCGATGGATTGCCCACGAGACTAACCAGGACATCCGCCATGCCAGGAACGGAGGAGAAATGAAGATAGCTCACCTGTCCATCGACGGCTACAACATGAACATGCAGACCGTCTACGAGTTCTACGGTTGCTTCTGGCACGGGTGCCCCGAATGCTACCCCAACATGAAATTGGAGGAACATCCGGTCAGACACGACTGCACCTTTCAGCAACTGTATCAAGCTACCCAGGACCGTCAGAACTTTTTGAACGAGTTGGGATTTAGAGTAGAACACATTTGGGAGCACGATTACGATCGCCGATGTAAGGAGGATCCGGAATTTGGAGCGTTCGCCAAGAAAATGGCCGAGGAAATCGTGGACCCCTTACAACCCAGAGATGCTTTATTTGGTGGTAGAACTAATGCCACTAGACTCTACTGTGACGAAGGAGACATGCGTTACATCGATGTCTGTTCCCTCTATCCCTCTGTTCTAAAACACGGGACTTTCCCTATCGGACATCCGGTTCTGATTACCGAGAACTTTGACGATATCAGAGATTACACGGGTTTAGTCAAATGCCGCATCATACCGCCACGTAAATTGTACCATCCGGTATTACCTTACCGTTACGGAGGTAAGCTACTGTTCCCCCTTTGCCGCACCTGCTTGGAGATGAAAGAAGAGATCGGCCCGGACTACCGATGTCAACACAACGCCCAAGCACGAGCCTTGACCGGAACTTGGGTGATCGAGGAAGTTAAGATGGCTTTGGAAATGGGTTATGTTTTAGACTGTATCCACGAAGTGTGGAATTTCCCTCAGACCTCCAGGACCCTGTTCAAAGACTATATTGACACCTTCCTCAAAATCAAACAGGAAGCCAGCGGATTTCCTCCCGAATGTGACACCGTGGAAAAGAAAGCCGAATTCATCAAAGAAGTGTTTCGGAGAGAAGGGATCAGACTAGGAGATGTCAACAAAAACCCCGTCCTACGTACCATAGCTAAGATGTTTTTAAACTGTCTATGGGGAAAATTCGGACAACGCCAACAACTGACTCAGAACAGGTAAGGTTTTATTTCAAATTTAAAATCATATTTTTTGTATTATCTTTTATTCAAACGATATTTTATTAATACTAATTTATACATTTACAGGTACTTGTCGGATCGTGGAGAACTCCTGGAACTGATGCAGGACGATACCAAGAAGGTGATGCATTTAGAACTGATTCAGAACCAGGAGAACGACGAACTGGACCTCATCTTGGCCAACTTTTCCGAGAACGACGACTTCGTACCGCCTTGTAACTTCGGCAACGTAGTGATCGCCTGCTACACTACAGCTTTGGCCCGCTTGAAATTGTACGATGCCTTGCGCCGATTGGACGACAGAGTCCTGTACTTTGATACCGACAGCATCATCTACGTACACGACGATCACAAATGGAGTCCCCCCATCTTAGATAGTTTGGGATGTTGGACCGACGAATTAGGCGGGAAAAAGATCACTACCTTCGTGTCGGGCGGACCCAAGAATTACGCTTACCAATTGAACGACGGTAGTACCCTGTGCAAAGTCAAGGGTATGACCTTGGATTACAAGACTAGTCAAATCATCAATTTCGAAACGATGAAAAACATGGTACTGAATCAAACAGATGTGGACAAGGTCACGGTCACTTACCCATCCAAGATTGTACGCGGGAAAGATCACAAATTATTTTCCAAGGACATGACCAAGGACTATCGTATCGTGTATGACAAACGTCAGATTCTGGAAAACCTAAACACTTTACCTTACGGATTCTGAAAGGTCAAGGACGTTTAAACATTTTGTATATATAAAGACTTGATTCTTTTCACAACTCATTCAGAATGTTGCTGGCTGTCTTACTGTACATATACTATTGGTTCCAAGGAAGAAGAAGGTACCATAGAGACTTTGATGATTTTTTCGAACGTCTGAGACGAGCCATACGTCGTAACAACAGACAAAGATTGATTGAAGCAGCCTGATGTTTTTGACTTTGCTAACTTTGATTGGATACTTTTGTACGGCGGACTGTCCTTACATCGATTGGGATTGGGACGAACACTTTATTTTGAGAACATTTAAAGACGGATCACCATGTATCCTGGTCACCAAAAAGACGCCCAAAGTAGCCATGACGCTGTACTGCCCTCCTACCCACTGATCGAATACTTGTCGTTTTCACTGCATCACATCATTACCTGTATCATAGGCATGAACTTACGGATGTCGGGACTGAGACACAGGTGTCCGGGATGTAAAGACAGACAGTGTTTTTGGAGATTTTGTGGAGCTTACAACGCCATGTTTGAAGGCGGTAAAGATGGAACTTTCATGCAAGACTTTATATTTTTCTTACGTCTCATGTTTAATGATCCACAAGTGTTTGATGATGACATACCTATGATGTATACCTTAGTTCTGGCTTACATTCATTCTCTTGAAAATACGTTTGAAGAAAACTTTGTTTGTTCTTTATAAATAAAATGTTCTTTGCATTCTCTTGTCATTCTTTCAACATGAGTACTCACGTACAGACGTTAGACGATTTGAGTGCTTTCGTGTTTAAACACGAGTTTACCATGGTGGTCGCCGGACCCAGTCGTTCCGGTAAAACCGAATTTGTCAAACAATTGGTTCGATACAAGGACGAGGTCATTCATCCTCCTCCTCAAAAAGTAGTCTGGTGTTATCGTGAATGGCAAAAAGCTTACGAGAGTATGCAAGGTCAAGTCAAATTTGTCAAGGACATTCCACCAGAAGACGAAATCTTGGTGTCAGACCTCAACACCAGACACTTGTTGGTCTTTGACGACATGATGGGTGGTCATAGCGGTGAATACATTGTAGATTGGTTTACACGCAAAGCACATCATCGTAATACCAGTGTCGTATACATCACACAAAACGTCTTTGACCGCAGTACCCATCACCGCACCATCAGTCTCAATACACATTACATGGTCTTGTTTAAAAATCCCCGAGATAAATCACAAGTTGAAGTGTTGTCCAGACAATTAAAACTACCCTGTTTGAATTATGCGTACCATGATGCTACCAGTAAACCCCACGGGTACTTGGTGGTAGATATGACACCCACTACTCCCGATACTTTAAGGTTGAGAACGGACGTGTTCCACCACCCCATGGCAGGAGGGATCGTGGTGTACAGTCCCAAAAACATATAAAAATGAGTGTGGTACCTATTCTGACGTCAGTATCACACTGGTAGAGACTGCGATCGCATCAAAGAAAAATGGCGTTACCTTCGGCCTCTAGTGAACTGGTGAAAATTTTAAGAAAACTACGGAACGAAAAAGATGATAACAAACGTCAAGACTTGGTGGATTTGGGACGTCAAGCCTTGTTGAAATGGTTCAGTATGGGTGCCCGTAATATGATCAACGGGAGTTTACCCTTGACCAAACCTACCCAAAACTACGTCAAGAGAAATTTCGAGCTCTTGAAAACCTTAGCGGATCGACACTCGTCGGCAGACGAAAAACGTCAAATCATCCTGAGACGAGGAGGTGCCGGGTTTTTAGGTGGCATCATCATCCGTACCATGCTACAATGGCCGCAACGTGAACCTAATCGTCGGAAATATTATACGATACGTTCCAAAAAGAGTGGAGGATACAAAACCGGTTCCCCTCAAAAATCTTCTAGAAGGAGGAGGGCACCTAAGAAGGCAGCACCCAAGAAAAAGAAGACAGCAGCACCCAAGGCTGCAGCAGCAGCAGCAGCACCCAAGGCAGCACCCCAGAAAAAAAAGAAATCACCCCAGAGGAAGAAGAAGAAGACCCCACAAAAACTCATAGCTACACCTGTTGGATTTGCCAGTGCCGACGAGTTTCAAAGAACGGGAAGAGCTACCTTTCATCCTTTGACGTCCACCCCTTTAAGTGCACCGGCCACGACGGCTTTGCAAGCATTGAATCGTCAAATAGGTCTCCCTCCCCATTTACAAGCCATGCTGCCCCTATCCCCGCAACCGGGTCCCTCCACCCAACGCCTATCCCCGCAGCCGGGTCCCTCCCGCCAACGCCTATCCCCGCAGCCGGGTACCTCCCGCCAACACATACGCTTATCCCCGCAGTCGGGTCCCACCCAACACATACGGTATGCCCCCGGAAGAAAAAACGTCAAGTTTACGGCGCGCAAGAAATTGGGAGATGGAGGGGGACCTTGGAAAATGGCCAAACGTGTATAAAAGGAAGCGAGGTGGAATGAAAAGGTCATAGTGTACCCAGACATAGATGGAGTAACATGGGCAAGAGTGGATTAAAACCGCATGCGGATATCCTAAGACTGTTGGCTAACAAAGGATATTCCACCAAGTTCAAACAACGTGTGTTACAAGAAGCACCTAACGCTACCATAAGTAAATTGTGCGAGTGCATTTACAACACTTTAAAAGGGGTGGTACCATTAAGCAAGTGTCAGAAACGCAAGTTGGCACCTAGCAAGCACGTGTTAAGGAAACTGGTGCAACCGGGTTTGTCCGTGCAACAACGCCGCAGAACACTGGTCCGTCAAACCGGTAAAGGATTACCCATTTTACCCTTGATATCCATGATCGCACCTTTATTACTGAAAGGAATCTAAGATGGCCCGCAAGATGGTATTGGTACCTCAAAGCTTTTTGGAAGAGATGCAGCAGAGTCGGGAAAAAGATATTTTATCTTTACCCCATCCTTTACCTTATCCCCCCGAAGTAACGGCAGCCGTCAAAGCGGGTCAAACATTAGACACGTTGAATCAACGAGGAGACTTGACTCCGGCTCAACAGGCTGCTTTGTATGGACAAGAACTGCATCGGTACCGGACCTATTTACAAAAGACCAAAACGAAACCAGCACCTACTGCACCTACTAGTACAGCAGCAGCAGCTTCCAATGACGTTACGATAGAACCTCCGGCCGAAGAATTGATCGATCAGATCGTGTCCAGTGCCCCTAAACCCATGCGTGGAAAAGCCAAGATGATGCTACAACACATGCAACGTCATCCTCAAATATTATCGTGGGATCCCGAGGGACGGGTCAAGTACCGGGGTAGAGTGATTCCCAATGCCAACATCATCGATTTGGTCAGTGATTCCGTGCGTTCCACGGAACGGAAAGGATACCGTCCTCAAGGCATCGAACTTTTTAGTCGAGGATTGAGTGAAATGAATATGCCCAGAGATTACGTCAGGAATGCCAAATTCATCAAACATTTTAAAGTGGCACCCTCCCCCAAACCGTCCACTAGCCAACCGGCCGCATCATCGACACCTACTTTACCCACGCTGGCAGCGGCGGCGGCCCGCAAAGATTCGGATGACGAGGATGAAGACGAGAGTGGATTTGTCGACGCTTCTACCATTTTAGCCACCCCTCCACGTATAAAAACACCGGGCATCGGGAAGAAAAGTCAGTCGGACTTGGAGAAAAGTTGGTTGAGACTCCCCACCGGCTTTTCCTCACCTCAAAAATGGTTGTTCGGAAAAAAATAGATTTACCTTCTGTCTTACACCGTTTGTATTACGATCCCGAGAGTCCCGTGGCTTTTGCCGGCATACAGGCTTTGTACAGAGAGGCCAAACGTATTTATCCTAAAGTGGTGCGCAAACAAGAGGTGGTGGATTGGATACAAGAACAATCGACGTATACGTTACACAAACCCATCAAACGTAAATTCAGACGTAGTCGTACCATCGTGTCTACCATGGACGAACAGTGGCAAGGGGATTTAGCCGATGTCTCTAGCATGAAAGACTGGAACGATAAGAACACCTTTTTGCTCTGCGTCATTGACGTCTTTTCCAAGTATGCCTGGGTGGAACCTTTGAAAAACAAAACGTCAAAAGAAATGATCCGAGGGTTTGGTGCCATCTTGAAAAGAGCTAAAGGACGGAAACCTAGACGTTTCCAAACGGACAAAGGCAAAGAATTTCTCAACAAGGAATTTCAAAAGATGTTGAAAGAAGAAGACATTCATTTTTTCACCACCCATAACACGGAAACCAAAGCCAGTATCGTAGAACGGTTTCAAAGGACCTTGAAAGGAAGGATGTGGAAATATTTTACCCACAAGAAAACTAGGAGATACGTGGAGGTCTTGCCCCGTTTGGTCAAAGGCTACAACAGTACCAAACATTCCACCATCGGGAGAGCCCCTCGGGACGTGACGCACCAAAACGTTTTGGACGTCTGGTTGTATGCCTATGCCCCTCAAAGAGTCCAGAAGAAGCAGAAACCTATATATAAGGCGGGTGATCGCGTCAGAATCAGTAAAGCCAAACACACTTTCGAGAAAGGATATCTCCCCAATTGGACGACGGAACTGTTTACCATTAAACGTCGAGTGGTGGGACGCGTACCTTACGCTTACGTGGTTCAGGACGATCACGGCGAAGAATTGGAAGGTACTTTTTACGAGTCGGAATTACAGAGAGTGATCAAGAGAGACGACGTGTACGAAGTGGAAGACATTTTGAAAACCCGGAAACGGAAAGTGGGCAAGAAAACGATAGAGGAAGTGTTAGTCCGGTGGAAAGGATATCCTCCTAGTTTTGATTCATGGATCCCCCAGAAGGACATGATACGGTAGACGTGGGATTGGGGAGTAGAGAACCCTCTACCACCTCCGTACGTTGGAAATGGTGTGGTGAAGCTCTACCCAAAGGACAGATCGTCTTCTTTGCTCAAATGATTCTGGCCATGACGGTCATTATAGCCAGCATCGCTTGCTTAGCCCTGGACAAAGACAACAAAGAATTTTGGATGGTCATGTTGAGTGGTTGCATGGGTTATATAATGCCCAGTCCCACCTTAAAGATGTCAGAATCTAAACTACCTGGAAGAAGGACACACCAATAAGGATCATCATCATGAGTGACTTTTACGTCACTTTACCCAGCGATGGATCGATGCGAGATTTCCCGGAAAATACCATTTCAACGTTTCGAACACGATTACCTCAAACTATGAAATTAGAGGAAAGAGACTGGGAAGTGGCCCTTTCGGGAGTAGTGTATCCTACCGTTCTGAATAATGTGGATGACGGCTGTAATTACTTTGAAATTGTGGTACCTTATTACTATCAAGCTGTTGGGAGTTTTAATTTGCACGCTTCGGATACCAATCGATACCTGATTACTATGAATAGTAGAACACCCCACACATTGAGTGAGATTCCAGGACTAGCACGACCTATCAATGATGAAGGTGTAGTTCAAAACCCTAGGGCCAATATCTTCAGGATAGCGATTAAACATGGTTTTTATCGATCGGCTCGGGAACTGGTGGATGAAATCAATTACGCCTTGGAACATGCCATTGATCCGGTGATGAAAGGCTCTGATGCCAATCCCCCCAACCCCAACAAGATTCGATTGACATACAACACGGCCTACAATCGTGTGGCGTTGGAATTTACGGGAGCTACCATTAATCTGAAACATTTTTATTTCGTCCGATTCTGTAATCGGTTAGCCTTACAACTAGGATTCCTTACCACGCAACACGGTAGTCATCCCACTCATTGGTTACGTACCAACCAATTAGCCCCCGTACCACCGGACGTCTACATGGGTATGAGTGGCTTGTACTTGTACAGTGATGTGGTGCAAACACAGATTGTGGGTTCACAGAATCTACAGTTGATGAGAATCATTCCTTTTGAGAACCAGAAAGAGAACAATACCAATGGCCATGCGCAATGGGAAGGAAGACATCGGGAGTACCTTCCGATCAGCAAGCATTATTTCGACACGATTGATATCCATATAAGGAACGACATGGGAGAAAAGGTGCCATTCTTTTCCGGTAAAGCCATCGTGAAACTACACTTCCGGAGAAAGCAATTATGATCGTACATCGAGGAATTCCGCGACAGAGAGGAAGAGGGGGAGGGTATGTGGGACGTTGGATGAGACCTTATCATCAGACGGGACGAGGATTTATGGATATAGCCAAAGCGGCCATGAAGCGAATTGGTCCCCAAGCTTTAAAGTCGGCTTTTCATGTGGGACTAGACCTGATGCACGGTAAACCTATCAAAGACTCGTTAATGACCCGGGGTAAACAATTTGCATACGCGGCCGCCAGGGAAGCCCCCTACGTGACGAGAGACGCCCGTGCACCCAAGAGACAGGTACAGACCCATCAAAAGAATATGAGACAAGCCGTGGTAAATCGCATGAGAAGAAAGAAGAGAAGAGTACCACCACCACCAGCATCCTCAGCCGCCCGACGTACCCATAAAAGCCGTGTTAAAAGGTCAAGGCCTCATTTGCAAAGAGGTCGTGGAAGGAGAAGGTCAGCAGCTTTCAGGAAGAGGAAAAGGTCAGCAGCTTTCAGGAGGATTCTGGGAAAAGGATTGAGAAAAGCCAGTAGGATTGATAGAAAAAAAGTCACAAGAATCATTAAAAGAACGATAGACATCTTTGATTAGTGTCCAAGATGATGCACCGCGAATCATGCGAATGTTCGACGGAGGGATTAGAGATTGATCGGGTTCCCCAAACCATGAGCGTTTTAGAGAAAGCTCAATGGGAAGAATACTATCCTCTCAATGCCATAGACAACAGGAATGCCGGAGCACCAGTGGAATTCGAGATCAAAGGTCACGGTGAAGACTTTTTGGATTTGACACAGACTTACGTGTACATCAAACTCAAGATTACCCAAACCAATAACACCGATTTGGCCGACGATGCCGAGACGACCCCGGTCAACAATTTCTTACACAGCATGTTTAACGAGATCGATCTGTCCTTGAATGGAAAAATCATTTCACCCAGTACCAACACGTATCCGTATCGAGCCTATTTGGAGACCTTGTTGTCTTACAGACCCGATACCTTGAAGAAATCTATCAAAGCCAGCAATTTGTGGGTCAAAGATGAAGGGGGAAAGATGGAAACGGGGAATCCCCACAAAGACGACAAAACTGCCGCCGCATACAATGCTTCCCTGAAAGCCAGACACAATTTGATAAAGGAAAGTAAGGAAGTGGAACTGTTTGATCGTCTCCACTTGGACATGTTTCAACAAAAGAATTACCTGGTCAACGGTGTCGATGTACGTCTGAGATTCAATCGTGCCAGCACCCCTTTCTGTTTGTTTGGCACTGCCGACGGAAAAATCAAGATTTCCAGCATGATGTTATTTGTACGCAAAGTGCGTCCGATGCCCGGTATCATCAATCGAGCCAACGCATTATTGAATAGCAGTACGGCCAAGTATCCCTTGAGACGGGTAGAAGTCAAGTCCTTCACCATTCCTGCCGGTACCCGCTCTAAAATCACGGACAACGTCTTTGCCGGACAATTACCCAAGAGAGTCTTCTTGGGCATGGTGTTGAATACAGCCTTTAACGGGAGTATCGATACCAACCCGTTCAATTTTCAACATTTCAACTGTACCAAGGTGGAGATCAGCCTGAACGGAGAAACACAGAATACCCGCCCTTTTGAACCCGATTTTGCCAATAACTTTTACCTGCGCTCATACATGTCCCTGTATCAAGCTTTGGGACGTATCGGAGAAGACTGGGCACCCGCCATCGGCTACAAAGAATACGGTGAAGGATTTACCCTGTGGGGTTACGATTTCACTCCGGATCAGAATGCTTAGAGTTTCGAAAAATTTCACCTGATAAAAACCGGGAACATGAGAATAGAACTGCAGTTTTCAGCAGCCTTGGCATCAACCATCAACTGTATCGTGTACGGAGAATTCGACAACGTGTTGGAAATCAACAAGCAGAGAGAAGTCAGTGTGGATTACTAACATTATGCAAGGACTAAACACCTCTCAGATCTACGATATATTATCCCAAGATCCCGACGTGGGTCCTCATTTTGGCGGGGTGTATGCTAGGCACCGTTTACCCTCGACGTCTATAGGTCAAACGTTCGTCTTGAATACGGATACGGCATCGGAACCAGGTGAACATTGGGTGTGTATCTACATCGATCCCCGTACCGGGATAGGAGAATACTTTGACAGTTACGGATTACCACCCCTCCGGGAATTTGAAAGGTTTATGGCATCGAGATGTCGACAAATGTCGTACAATCCAGTGTGTTATCAAAGCGACGAGACCAGCGTATGCGGACATTATTGCATTTATTTCCTGAAGAAGAGAAGTCAAGGACTTCGGAACCCGTTCCAGATACTACCTCATCCCAAAACACCCCGGGGGATGGAGAAACTTTGGAACGACCGTTACGTGTACCAATGGTTTCGGAGACGATATCGGATCCCCCCAGTCCCTCCACAGAAATGCCAAAAGTGTCGACCACGTCGAAAAGACCATCACCGGACTTGCTCGAAACTATGATGGCCTTTTTATTCTTTGAACATTTCATGTTGTATATATTTCTGTATTACACAATAAAATTGTAAGTGTCTGACAATGGGACGACCCTAATCCTTGTCGGACACGTTGTGTTAGCGGGGTACCATTAAAACAGTTGCAATTGAATCACGTGACTTTTTTTTTCTTATAAAAGAGCTGTTTTCTTCTCCACACCATCATTTGTTCACGATGGCTGGACAAGGAAGCACCTCTTCGATGGACGCTAGTGGTTTTGCCAAGCATTCTATCAAGAACGATATCGAAACCGATTCGGTACCTTCTTACTATAGATTATGGGAAGAGAAGTCTCCTCCTCCTGCTACGCCTACTTATCGCCGCAGTATAGAACAAGAAATAGTTCTGGCTCCCGAACCTCAGAAAGTCTACAGTTTACAACCGCTGTATCCAGAATACGTGGGATATTCAACACGTCTCAAAACGTTCAAGGACTCTTGGCATAGATACTTGCGAGGTCCCAAGGTCGAGGACATGGCACGTTCTGGATTATTCTATTCCCAGATTGGGGACAAGGTCGTCTGTTTCCAATGTGGATTAGGACTCAAGTTCTGGGAACCTAATGACTGCGCTTACAAAGAACATGCTAGATTCAGTCCTCAGTGCAAATATGTCAAAATGGTGTGCGGTTAAAAGGTCAAGGACGTTCCCGTGTACATATATGTATATATAAAAGACGTTGGATTGTTGTTGGCATCAGTATCAAATCATGAATCCGATAAAGATACCAGACGAGGACACGTATAATCACACGGTGTATTACACGGACGATTATCGACCTAACGAATATCATACGTATGGACGAGTGAGGAGGGAATTGCACTTGCTACCTTACGATCCAGATTTCATCGGGTACCATTTAAGGCGACCCGTCCAACAGACGCCTACCCTTCAAACGTTAGCTGCCAGAGTAGTCATTAAGGAAATTCAACCACCCCTTCAAAGAGAAAAACTATTGAAACAGATACCGCAACAAATCCGGATTTTAATCAATCAAGTGCACGTGGACATGATCGATTACTGGTATCACTGGGCATTCGGCACGAGAGGACCTCGCGAGTACGAGTACGGCATCCGGGTGGCGGACAACACTTTCTTTCAAGTATCGGACAAAAGAGACAAACTCATCATCAAACCCAGTGCACAGAAACGGGTGTGTTGTGGACTCAATCACCAATGTGCCTACATGAAAAATGTCAGACGCCGTGCCGCCAAAAGACTACCCATCCTACATTGCCCCATTAACGGCAGATGCATGTGTACGTGTCGAGACGCGTACAACCGCGTGTACGTGCCACCCACGTGTACCGTTACAGACATGAGACACATTTACTGGGCCAATTCGTTACTACCCGCAACCTTGAGAAGACACGACCTTGAAGACAAGATGGATGTCCTGGGATTTCAAAGGTCAAGTGCACACGGATTTAAACTGAAGAAGTAACAAGGTCAAGGACGTTTTCTACACATATATACAAGAAACTTTTTGAACAATGCCATCAAATCATGGATCCGTTGAAGAAACCAGACGAGGGATGCAAGTTAAAGTTAATGAGTCAATTCAAAATGCAATCTCTACAAGACATGGCTGCCCGAGCAGTGATCAGAGAATGTAAACATCCATTGAAGAGAGAACTACTCTTAGAACAGTTACCTCATCCCATCAGGATTTACATCAACCAAGTACAAGAAGATTCCATCGATTCGGTCGACGATAGATTTATCAAAGTCATGGAATGTGACGGAGAACGTAGAATAGATAGAAGAGAATGGGTTAAAGAAGGAAACAAGTTCAAATTATCCGGATGGGGACTTAGTCTCAGGTTTACACAATTAAAGTCGGTGATAAGATTCCTTGCCAATGGTATCGATGACGATGACTTAAAAACAGTAGAATTACCTGATGTCTATGCCATTGAAGAATTACCCGACTCCAGAAATTTCTATTTTAAGATTTTAAAATAGTTCTTTGAGGTCAGATGTGGCGGTGGTAATTTCAAGGTCGTTTCAACATAATATAAGGAACTTTTATTCAAGCGTCACTTCATTCAGACAAAAACTTCAGAATGGAACAGACGTGTGAACAGAACGCTGCTGCTGCTGCTGCTACTGTCGATAAAACTCAAGACACTAAAAAAGATGACGACACGGAACAGAGATGTGAAAGACTGCGAAAAGAAATAGCCGCTTATCAAGAACAAAGGCACAAGATGGGGATCGATTCATACGATGACTTTATGAAATATCAAGAAATTGTTCATCGCGAACAACTGGAGAAACAACAGAAACGAGATGTCAAACAACTGATGAAATTTCAGGAACAAATGGATCAACACTTGGGTGGCCATTTCGAATTGGTGGACAAACCCACGAAACAATGCAAGTTCGAGTTCGTTCATCTCGATGACGGTTCCGTCGACTTTGTAGCGACACGGATCGGACTGAAAGTTTTGAAATTCATCAAAAAGAAAAAGGAACCGAAACTTCTGACCCAGAAAAAGATGAAAAAGGAAAAACCCGAAGTCAAAGAGGTCATCTATGCGGCCATTCATCCCGAATGTGTAGGTGCCGACGATCACCAAAATCAACAAATGCTGGAAATCTGTCCCAAGTGCAGACGATACAATGAAGAGATGCAACAGTGACTTTTTTTATATTGTAACAAACCTTGAACATTTGACTTTGAATATTTGCCCTTGAACTTTTGTTTGTTCTTAACCTTTGTCATTAAAGTATTGAATGTCATGTGATCTCTTTTATCTTATTTATATGAAGGATTACAAAATCTAGTTACATTTCAATCATGTCTGTCGAATACGTAAGAGGTGATCTTTTGACTTTAGAGGTAGAAGCCATAGCGCACGTCGTCAATTGTCTTTGCGTTCGTCCCCATGGATTGAGTTTAACCATTGCCCAAAGATATCCAGAGTCCGATGTATACGGTCGGAGAAGGTCACAAGGGGGTAGAAACTTGGCTGTCTACCCAGATAGAGGCACACCGGGTACCATCGTCACATATTACAGTCACCACCAATACATCGTATCCCTCTTAGCACAATGGGATTACGGTACAGCATACCAAAGACATAAACGTCACATTCCTCCCTATCGTGATACACGGGAAGAACGTACACAATGGTTTCGAGAATGTTTAGAAGCATTAGGTGACCTTGAGGTAAATACTATTGCTTTCCCGTATAAGATGGGATGTAACCTGGGCGGACAACCTTGGCCTTTGTACGAGGAGCTGATTGGACAATTTGCGCGCCAAACGGGAAAGAGAGTACTGATAGTTCAGAAAGTCGGTTAGGGGCTTTCCTCGACGTCCGCAAGTACTAGCATAAATAGGAGGAGAATTTTTTAACCACTTCACTCAGACTTTTGATCGAGATGGAGTTTCATGCAAGATTATCGGAGGACGAGAAGGCGGTTTTGGATTTAGTTTTTATAATGGAGAGGGAGGACGGGACAGTCGCATCGGCACCACCACCACCACCACCACCTCCACCAGCAGCACCCCAGCCAGCGTCACCACCACCACCACCATCAGACGAACAGATGACCAACCAGGAGATCATCGCCTGGTTGGAGGGATTGATTGAAGAAAATAAAGAGTTGAAGAAAGAAGTAACGAGGCTGGAGAGGAGATTAGCTACACAGGCGGCTATAATGACTACACGACGATCCGGGAGGATGAGGAGACCAGCACGTCACTGTCCCTACTGTTAGTAGGTGACAACCTAAATTCAACGGCCCTTTTAAGGGCCAACCATATGTTTAGAAAAGTAGTCAGAAGTAAGTCCAAAACAAAACACCAGTTCCACATATTTTATTTTTACACAACATCTATATACATAACGTTACACATCAAATGTCACTTTTTTCTTCTTCTTTTTGAATTCTTCCACCAAGTCCCGTTGACTTTCGAAACGATCCCAGGCCACGTATTTACACCATGCCACCACTCTGTCTTTGATTTCTTTTTCCAAGATTCTCGAATGGTGACTTCTACAACACTGACAGTAAGCAATGATCGTCATATTAGGGTCTTCGGGATGCACCAATTTCAATCCGTCTTGGGGGTCACTACATTCGTCGTTGAAACACGCCTCTCCCAATCTCACGTCTTCTTCCGTACATGGTACCCAATTCCTTTCGTCGAAAAAAGAATTGACTTTCTGTTCTGCCCACGTATTGAAATGGTCACCGTCGAAATTGTGGGGATAAGTACGATCTTTCATGATGTAACGTGCGATGGATAAACTATACATCATTTTTTATTTTTGCGTGTGTGTGTCTGTCTTGTTTCAATGCAACTTGTGAAATGAACTCTTAACTGTAAGGGACTGGGGTTTTATATTGATAGCGTCTGAAACCATGGTTACTTTTTCGAAAAATGTGGGTAGCCCTTAAAAGGGCTGTTTTGATATGACTAAAAAAGTCATCTACTGCTGGTGGATACACCTCTTTGACTTGCAGGTAGGGCAAGAGGACAGCCATTGTTCCACTTTCATTTTGGCTGGTACTGATGGCACCTTGAAAATAGGTTCCGGGCATAGACTTATTTCCCGCTCCCAATCCTCCTCCTCGTCTATCACCATTGCTGGTGATGTAGGTGGCTCCACTATTGTACTGGTGGTGGTACTGCTGCTCGGTTCGAACATGCGGTAACTATACCGCCTCTTCTTGACTTCTTTCTTCTTTTCCTCTGCCCTTATCTCCTGGTCCCAGTCTTCTCTACCGGATGGATAGGGATAGTTTTCTCTGTACATCATCTTCTCTCCCATGGCTTTAAAGAATTTAGCCATGGCCAGCAGCTTTTCGGCATGCTCGGTCAACTTCTTTGACGTCTCGAAATAATCGTAGGAATTCATTTTCTTCTTCTTCTCGATCGATTGTTCTCGCAAGGAGTGAAGCACATCTGCTCAAACCTCTCCTATTTATCCTAGTACTTGCGGACGTGAGAGTACACCCCATGTAAACAATGTCTGGTTTTGGCGGGAATTCTAAAGATATGGTGACTCATCATACAATAAGGTGACACTTTCTAAATCATAGAGTATTCAATCCTATATATATAATCATACAATAAGGTCACATTTTTTCTAGAATAAGATACATAATGAAAGAAAAGGTCATGCTTTCGTGAAAATTCGTGGTATTTTTGATAGAATACATTAAATGGTAACTTTTAAACCCATATTTCATTCATCAAGTATGCTTTAGGTAGATGTATTCTTGTGAAAACCGTCACTGTAAAATTTTTTGAAATGTTCAATCCCGCTTGACATGTTTTGGGTTTACTCTCACGTCCGCACTATAGGTTATAAATACAGCACGCACTCGTCAGTTCAGCAGTCTTTCCTGACAACTCAACATGGAAGTAACTGAAAGCGATTTCCCAATCTTGATGTCCATCCTCAACGAACAGCTGGAATTGGACAAACAGACCAATGGCCAACCACAGCAACCACAGCAACCAATACCACAACAAGTCATACCGATGGAGGTACAGAACCTTTATCCGACCCTACCAGCCAAGGTCGAACCACCCAAAAGACCGCCGCAGCCCGACCCTAAGAAGGTAAAACACATAGTGGAGGAGAGGAGGAAATGTTCCGAGGAAATACGAATTAAACTGCTGCAACAAAACCAAACGGTAATCATAGAGGAACTGAAGAAGACCAGAAAAGTACTCAAGACGATGTACTCTATTCTACAACGGATGCAGAATGCCAGAGCAGTCCCCAGTGCTCCACCTGAGATCAGACACGAAGATCACTGCTGTCTATGCACACAGTAGAAATCATCCAACAACAAAAACGGCCCTTTTCAGGGCCACCTCTATTTTTAGAAAAGTAGTCATCAGAATCATCTAGAATTTTCCTAAATATAGGTCTGGGACTTTCCAAACACCTAAATATAGAATTGGGAATTCCCTAGGAATTTATCATGGACTTTCCCATTCTATAAATAAACACGGAATTCCCCTAGGAATTCCCCCTTTCCTATACACAAAACACGGAATTCCCCAGTTCTAAAAATACTACCCGGCTATCTAGGCGGCTTACACTACTGACAATGACAGTACAATAACACAAGAGATGGGAAAACAAGTGGTTCACCACTTATATCAATTCCTCTCTCGCATCCCTCACTTCACGACGATCATGTTACATGTACAATACATACATGCACATAGTGTATGAAAAGTAAATAAGGTGCAAACAAAGTTAACACAGGTGAAAACTTAATTATAGTAAATGAAGGATCACACACGAACAAATACAAAGTGTAATCTAATTGGTAAATGAATATTCATACAATTAATTCAAAACAAACAGAACGATTGAAGATATATTCGCACAATAATTGGAGCCTAAGTATGTAAAACGCTTGGATCTGACAATTAATTTTTGAACATTGAGGAAAATCTTACACATAGTTTCGAAGCTTAAATTTTCATCTCCAAAAAGTAATAGGGTTGTGCTGATATCTAAATTTATCGAATGAATATATTGTTGTCTTAGTAAGTTATATTTGTTGTAGATTCAATTTTACCACATGTACAAAAGGGATCATCGAGGTTACAAAAGATAGAGGTGCTGTTTTAGTGAGCTAAATCTCGTTTTTGTAAGGTTCTATATTTCCTTATTTCTATAAAATTTCTACTTTTGTTACTTTTAATTATTTGTTTTAAAAACTTTATCTTTATTATTTTTTTTTAGATTTATCTATTAATTAATTTATTTTTGGGAGGCAAAATGATATGTATTCGCAGTTGCGTACTTGCGTATGGGCAGCTACGCACCTAGCATATGATAATTGAATCAGCAAGGATATCGTGTTTGTAACTCTGTTATACGAGGCATCTGATTGGCTGATTGGCTGACACATTTTCGACTTCTTCTCTCAGAGCTTTCGAAAAAGAAAAACTTTGAAACGGACCTTGAGTACTTGCTGCTTCTAAGATTTCGTGAAATTCTGTGTAGCAGTTGCAGAGGAGACGTCGAAAATGCATAAGCCAATCAGTTGTCATATTTGTTTATCGATCAGCACGAAAAATTAACACTGTGACACATGAGGCATGTCGAAAATTTGTCAGTCAATCAGATATTTGTTGACCGATCGGCACGAAAAACACAAACTTGATAGAGGACCCCAAATATATGCACTTGCTTCCTGTAAGGTTTCGTTAAATTCAGTACAGCAATTGCAGAGGAGATGTCCAGTCAGAGCTTTTGGCAGCAATATTTATAGCCTATCGACATGAAATTCACAAACTTAGTAGAGTACCTTGAGTACTTCCTTCCCGTAAGGTTTCGTGAAATTAGATAGAATAAAACCTAGGCAACGCAAAGCGTAGCCCTCGCACGGCGTGTAAATCAATGTATTCACTCAGGCTGTATATATATATACAAGGATTTTTTACTATTTCAAATATATGACCTTGACCTTTGACCTCAAAAATCTACATTCCTATTCTCAAAATGAGTAAGTGTATGAAGTTTATTAAAGATCCAATCAAACTGCGCCCTTTAGGTTGTATTCTAGCATTTTAACATTCTGTGACCATGACCAATGACCTAGAGAAACGATACCGGTATGACCTTTACTCCTGTCATGAACAAGACGTGTATGAAGTTTGGAAAAGACCTAATCAAAACTGCACCCTCTAGGCTGTATACAAGGACTTTAACCAGTTCCACAAGGATTTTGATTATTTCGAATCTGTGACCTTGACCTGACCTATAACCTTGAAAATCAATGGGCTCTATGACAAATATGGACAATGAATCGATAATTCAGGAAATCACAAACCGAAGGCATACGAAATCAGGATAAAACAGGAACCAAAGCAAACAAATAAAAATCTCCACCACATGAAAAGAATCGACCTCCCAACTAGGAGCGAGACCAGGTGCCCAGGAAGAGTCTCAAGTCATAAGCAAGAAGTGTATGAAGTTTGGTAAAGATCAAACCAAAACGTGTGAGGTGTAGGCTGTACATGTATTGACAATGATTTGAGACATTTCTAATATGTGACCGTGACCTTTGACCTATGACCTTGAAAATCAATAGGGGTATTCCTCTTTCTAATAGGAATTAATGTATGGAGTTGGTCAAATTCCAATAAAATTGTGTCGTTTAGGCTGTATGCATGAATTTTAGCCATTTCCGATCTTTGACCTTGACCCTTAGCTTATAACCTTCAAAATCAATAGGGTTCTTCCTCTCAGCAAAAGAAATGCGTTACGGACGGACATACAGACAAAAGACGGACATCAAACGAAGTGCTATGACAATAGCTCACCTGAACCCAAGTATAAGATATAAAGGTCTGTTTGAGTGACATATCTTCGAATCCTCTAAAGGGCGCTTTACAAGTAAAACAATATAAGTTTGCTAATGGACATATAGTTTTGCCGGTCAGGTGAAAAAGGAAAATAAAAGGAACATAGAGAACAAGGATAGCTTACACATCATACTACGATATCACTTTTTGTGACATCTTTTCGAACTTTGCCTGAAATGCTCAATATTAAGGAACTATTCTATTACTGTGTACTAGTATTTATTGCTTTTTTTTTTCTTTTTTTTTATTATAAATATATGTGTTTATCACGCCTCAGACAAACATGTTGGAATCTTATTGGTCAGATCATGGTCACATGACGCCGTGAAAAAACCCGTATCAGGCTTGTAAATCCGTATCGGGCGAGTAGTTTATTATGACGTCAACTTGACGTCGTATCATGCCGACTTAGCAAAACAAGATGGCGGCGACCAAGAGATTTGGGCAGACTTCATCAACAGAAATTGACGAAAAAAGACTTAAAGTTAATTCGTAGGTAGATTCCTTATAAACAATATCAAAAAATAACAATAACAATTGTTTTCAATGATTGATACGCTTAAAGGGAAGACATTTGAGTGAAATGTATGATACAGAGACCCCCACACATACAGTTAGAAGTCTTCGACGTGATAAATTCGTTACACGGTTAGTTAGTGACCTGATACGGAAAAATACATGGTGTGAAAAGAAAACCCGTATCGGGCTCGGCTTTCGCCTCGCCCGATACGGGTTTTCTTTTCACACCATGTATTTTTCCGTATCAGGTCACTAACTAACCGTGTAACTAATATTATCACATGACATACCCTTTATTCAGTTACATAAAGCCATTTCATAAATAAATGTTATGATAACATGTTACATATCACTTTGGGAGTGTGGTCATTGGATGAATCGCTCCAGATCCTTTGTGACGTCACAATGGAAACGGCGACGTTGGCGCATTTATAATTTAAAAGAATTGAAGTCGGCGTTATTTTGATCAATTACGTCATATTTCATGTGATAAAAAGAATCTCAAATGATGTTTCTATTCCATACAGTATTTATGAATTATTCCCCTCGCTCAGGCTCGGGGATGTAAAATTTACACAACTCGTTTCATAAATACCGTATGAAATAGAAAATTTGATATCCTATATGTGTCACAGTTAAGTCATTTAATAGTTTTGTACATGTATTGGTTTTGTTGAAATTTCTGTTTTTGCCGATTTTTCATGATTTTTTTTTCTAATGTAAAAAAGGAAGGGGGATATTTTCAATCCGACTGTGCTTCTCTCAAGAACCACTCTAGAATTGTAATGAAACTTGGTAGGAATGGAGTCAGTATGGTCCCCTACATGTGTTATTGTAGTATTTTTTTGTCTGGTTCGTCAACAGGTGGAGCCAATTCAGGCCAAGGTATGCAACGGGAATACCCTCATTTGACAAACACTTTCGACGTGTTTTGACGTCTTTTCTGACTTTCTTCAGAATTCTTATTTTATGCCTCGTTCACACGGTTGCGCAATAAATTTATTTCGCAATAACTTTATTGCGCAACAAATTTGTTTCGCAATAAGCTTTTTTGTGTTCACACGAGACCGACACTATTGCGCAATAAAATGCCAATGCACATGTATGCACAAGAATCATGAATAAAAATGTACTGTAACAACGGATATTTTGTTCGAATAATTTTCGTGAAGCCTAAATTTAAGACTATTTTGAGGCTTAGGCAGCCTATATAACATTCATTTATTTGTCATTTCAATCTAGAACACGACGTCATTCAATTGTGACGTCATTCTCTACAAGGGATCCAGACTTATAGAAAAGCTTTCTTATAGAGCAAGGAACCATATTTCGCCGGTGACCATATTTCGCCGTTTCATAGTTTATTGCTTCTCGCTGGTTATCGGAAATGTTCGTCAATTTTATTTTTCTATATCCTTTCAAATATGACCGTAGTAGTCATGTTTTGATAGATTGTGATATATCCTGCACTCAATTTTGACAAAAAATACCACAAAATGGAGAAAATTTAACGATAACACCAAATTTTAGACGTAAACATCCGAAATTTTTATTAAAAACCAAAAAAAAAAAAAAAGAAAACATTTATTTGGCAGGATTTCATAGAAGTTGTGGTGACGAAACATTTCCTGAAAATGAAATCACAATTTTTGTCCGTTTGTGTGTAAATAGGATACATATCAACAAAAACGGCGAAATATGGTCACCCCAGAAAACATGGAAACGAAATATTTTGACGTTTTACAAGGAAACAATGCACTGCGTAAAGTAAATTCTTTTTGTTGTTTTTCAATCGAGAATGGAGTTAAATTAAATTCTAGCAAAAGTAATTATTGAATTGGCATCCAAGTTAAGAGGTTTTCAAAGAAATGTACGAAAAATACGGCGAAATATGGTCACTTGCTCTATATACGAAAAATCGGAATCTCTCAACAGAATCTTAAAAGTAAAGACGTCGAGTAGTTATTTGCGTCAGTATAACAATCCCTTTCTCTTGTCATGATGATGCGCATGCGTCAGATTTATTGCGCAACAGTTTCACTTAGCGTTTACACGGCAGAATTTGTTGCGCTATAAAGTTATTGCGAAACAAATTGAAAATTTATTGCGCAATAAATTTTGTCGTGTGAACGCAAAACAAATTTATTGCGCAACAAATTTACGTTTATTGAGCAATAAACTCTCCGTGTAAACGAGGCATTAGCCATTTCCCCGACTAACTCCATATAGAACAAATGTTTCATGGACTCATTTTCTCTATATTTGTCACTTTTGACTTATTTTTATAATGTTGCCATGCAGATTTTATGCATTAAATTTGTTTTCCCTTTTCATAATTTTTCGGTTCTTATTTGAGAAAGTGAGGGAGAGAAGGAGTTTTCATAATTTTTCATCTTTTTAGATCAACAGGGATCTCATGTGAGCGACATTCGGTATTTTCAAAAACAAGAGCTACTTCCCGTTTGGGACGTTATCTGACGTTGCTAAATATTACGTCATCAAATTCTATGGAAACAGTCCTTAAACTGTGAGAATGATTGTATAAAATCGATGTTACCATACCATTTCCATGCCTTTTCGATGACGTTATAAAGGGTGTACGTCAGATACCGCCTCAAAAGGGAAAAAAAACTCTGTATACCGAAAAGACGGATTAATAGGTCCACTTGGGTCTCTTGTATTTTTTTTTCATTTTGGTGTAACTTGTTTGGAAAACCACATAATTTGTTACAAATATGGCTGACGGCCGTCCTAAGTCGGTACTGGTTGCTAAATCGTTACACTGATTCATGTGTAGTCTCTTTTGAGTGATTTGAAGACGACTTTCATCTACTTTAAAAGAAATTTTGGCATAATATCTGATAAGTAAGCGACTTTAATTGTCATATTTCTCATGTTTATTCCTTGTGACAAAATCTTTATGTTGAAAACAAGAATTTTTACCTCTTGACTTTGACCTTTCATCTACTTTTGAAAAACTTGATTATTAGACAAAATGTTTGAACGGTAGGTAATAAGACTCTCATATTTCTATAGTAACCCATCGACAAGACATTTATGCTGTTACAAAAAGCCTGACCTTGTGATCTTGTCCTTTGACGTTGACCTACATTTGAAAAACTTGGATTTTGGACATTATTTTTGACAGGTAGTAATACGGTCCAAGTGTTCAAACCCTTTACCCTCTTTATGACAATGCCAAACAAATATTAAATGCATCAGACACTTGTTTTGGATATTGATTAAATCCTAATCATTGACGCCTCCAGCCGAAGTAATTTTCAGACATGACCAAAATTCATTTCAGTAGCGCCCTCTGGTTTTATTCCTACTTGTTGATATGCCTCTTTTAGTTTCTCATGTGCATTTGGTTTATATTTAAAAAATAATGTTATCAGAAATGAAATAAACGTGTTTAAAGAAAGACAATGTTTAATATTTGATAAAAATAATGAAAAGGGTTATACAGTGACATAAAATAAAGCCTTCTTTAAGCATGCATACAAAGTGTCAAACGTTCGAACATACGAATGTAACTTTTTCAGAACCAACATTTTGAATTTGTTTTTACACATTAAATAAATTTTTCTTCATACATATATAGTTTTCTGATTGAAGAATCGCTTATCTATTCTGACAAAGCCAGTGTCCATTTTCACAAAAATTCCTAGGAAAATTTTCATGAATTGTCATAACTTTTGTCCTTTGATAAAAGATTCAAGCTGTTTTCTAGTTAGATTGTATCGTGTTTTCTAATATCACATCTGCATACTAAACATAAATTCAATCATAAGACTTTTCAAGCTAGAAGAACTGCGCAATCTGAAGTTACGAAAATTCTTGAAATTGTTAGTAAGTATTTCTATGAAACAGGCTGCTGATCATTGGCTACAAATGTAAAACCACAGATATTGTTCAAAGACGATAAAACATCACTTGATATATACACATACATGTTCTTTGTACAATATAAAACATAAATGCAATATGCGTTTTGCTCTTACTTAAAAATTGGATAAAAAGATATACATGGTTGAAGGATATCGAACAATTTTTCAGTTTTAATACATCAAAACAAAAGTACAAAAAAGTTTAGTAAACGCCTGTTATTTGAGACAGTTGATATACTTTCGTTTATCAATTTAACTTTCTGATTGCAAGAATTTCCCATTGCTATTGTCACCATAAAAGATAATACTTACAAATCTCAATTTGCCGACCAGATCAATTTTAAAATCAAATACATGTATAATACATATGTATTACTAAAAGTTATGTATATATATATTTATGTACAATGTATTAATGAGTACTGGTAAAAAAAACTTACATTATTAATAACAAACATGGACAATTACCACATCCCAATACACAGTACAAAATCGATAATTCAGAAAATTATAAACCGAAGGCATACAAAATCAGGATAAAACAGGAACAAAAAAATATGATAAAAGTTACGAAATGTATACAATACATGTTACACCATATGATAAGTAACTTAATGTTTACAATACATATTAAACTATGATAAAAGTTACTTAATGTATACAATACATCTTATACAACATGATAAAAGCTACTTAATGTGTACAATACATGTTATATAGTATATGATGAAAGTTACTTGATATATACAATACATCTTATACAACATGATAAAGGTTACTTGATGTGTACAATGCATGGCATATTACGCTCTCAAAGGTCATAATTTAGGCTTTAGTCTCTATATTACAGGTTTAACATATGATAATACACATTTCAAGCGAATATCAACCTACATCGATGCCATGCATGTCATTTCATTTCATTTCATTTTTTGTATCAATCAACGAAAGAAATAAGTCTATAATATAATATTACAATATTATAATTTATTATAATATTTTTAATTGTAATGGCTAAGTTAAGACTGTTAACGAAGAAGGATATACTTATCTATAATAATTAATATATTATATATGTTGTTCAAAAGACTTTGCATGTGAATACAATGAAATTTGTTCTCAAAAAATTGATTATTAATCCTGCTTCTACTAAATTACGATCAAATAAGCATGAAGTTATGTACATGTATATTATTTTACGGAAACAGTTGTACATATATAACGTGTATACAGTATTTATATGTTATTTACACATCAGTTTCATGGTAGTATCCATCATGTACCATGATAACGGATACCACTCCCAATCCACACCTTTAATTATCACCACGCCGTCCGTACTCCCCATTCAGGTTAGAGTTGTGACAATAATCATACCACCACGCACTTTTATGGTACACAGCACAGTTACCACCTACTACCCTGGTATCATGGTCCCTATCGTGTCGTGGTGTTACACATGAAGATTAATTTGTTGTTATTTACATTTCATCTTCATGGTAGTAGCCTTCATGTACCGTGATGACGGATACCCATTCCACGCCACACGCTGTCCGTACTCCCCATTCAGGTTAGAGTCGAAACAGTTATAATACCACCACGCACCTTTATTGTACACGGCACAGTTACCACTATGGAACGCCTGTCTTATAATGAGACATTTCAATATATGGTATGGTTTAATCAATATATGCGGTGTTTATTACATTATATGCGGTGGTAAGTATATTATATGCCGTGGTAAGTACATTATATGCGGTGGTAAGTACAATATATGCGGTGGTTAGTACATTATATGCGGTGCTAAGTACATTATATGAGGTGCCAAGAACATTATATGCGGTGGTAAGTACATTATATGGAGTGGTAAATACATTATATGCGGTGCTAAGTACATTATATAAGGTGCTAAGAACATTATATGCGGTGGAAAGTACATTATATGGAGTGGTAAATACATTATATGCGGTGCTAAGTACATTATATGCGGTGTTAGATACATTATATGGGGTGGTATGTTCATTACATGGGGTGGTTAGTACATTATATGCGGTGCTAAGTGCATTATATGCAGTGCTAAGTACATTATATGCGGTACTAAGAACATTATATGGGGTGGTATGTTCATTACATGGAGTGGTTAGTACATTATATGCGTTGCTAAGTACATTTTATTTAGTGCTAAGTACATTATATGCGGTGCTAAGAACATTATATTGGGTGGTGAGTACATTAGTTCGTTATGTGGTGATTTCGTTATGATAAACATTCTTATGACCAAGATTAAACATTTCTGAGACTCGGATCGCAGCTACGTTAAGACACTCGTTTTTACGTTTTTGTGGCCTTTAAACACAAATATTTATCTGAGAAGATGAAATAAATACTATGTTGTTTAATTGAGGTATATTTCATTGTCATTTCATTTTAATCAAAAAAGTGAAAAGATTAAATCTTTGGCAATCAGTGAAATCTATTCTACAATTTCGTCGCTTTTACTCAACGGTGCGGTAGCGTAGTGGTGATGACGCATGACTGCAGTTACCAAGGTCGCGAGTTCGGTCCTGGCCACGGGTACAATTTATATTTTTCAAAATTTTTACGAAGTTCTTGCTTTTTTTAAAGTGAGAGGCACCATGACGTCAATAGGCATTGTTTCCGTATATTGTATATGCTTGTACTTATTAGAAGAGCTTTGTACAGTACAGATAAATTATGTGATATTAGCAAAGAGTAGATTAATTATGTAACACTACGTTACTAATATATAAATTATAATCTTTATTTTAGCTTGTGATAATCAATTTACGTGGTCTTAGACAGAGAGAGAGAAAAAACAGGGTGACGTGAAAATTCTATATCATTTTTTTTTATTCTAATAATTAGAATAGAAAAAATAATGATATAGAATTTTCACGTCACCCTGTTTTAAGAATATCAATGTAATCGGCAATCTCTGAAATCCAGAAACTGAAAACAAGAGCCCCAGGGGGCACAACGCTCACCTGATACCCATGCACGCTCTAATTGAGATACTGACATTGAATACTGATAGTGCCAGTACCAGGATTTTAGCCCACAACCTTTCTAAAAAGATTTTTGCCGGATGCAGAGAAGTTTTTTTTTCAGACAA
This sequence comes from Pinctada fucata, assembly GCA_028142955.1. Lineage (NCBI taxonomy): Eukaryota > Metazoa > Mollusca > Bivalvia > Pterioida > Pteriidae > Pinctada > Pinctada fucata. The sequence continues at coordinate 43,961,023 of AP027102.1, read as the reverse complement.
CCTTTAAAAGTACAAAAAAGAAAAAATAGTCATATTTCAAAACAATAACTTTTTTAATGATTTGAAAAGACGGATAAAGTGGTCCAACGTCATATGCCCAGCTAGTATAGTTTAATTATGCAACATCAAAAATAAAATCATAGTGTAAAATTCCACATTAATGTGCAGCAGAAAAAGAATAAAACAATGAAATGATTTCATAGATTAAGTTTATTTAAAATTGAACACAAAACCTTTCATTATTGATAGCTAGCATGCCAGAAATTATAAAGCCTGTGTTTGTGAAACGAGAATGCCCCCGGCGGCATCTTTGTTAGTATAAATGCCATTTTCTGTTAAGTATGTGAGAGGTCAGGGTCAGCGTAATATTGGTATCAATGGAAGATCTTGTCACAAGGAATACACATGTACAATATGAAAGCCCTATCACTAACCATTCAAAAGTTATGCCCAATGTTAAAGTTTTTGAGAAGTACGTGAAAGGTCAAGGTTATGGTCATGAGGTCAAAAATTTTTTGGTAAATACACATGTGAAATACGAAACCTCTATCATCAACTCCCATTCAAAAGTTATGCCCAATGTTAAAGTTTTTCGGAAAACAGACAGACAAACAGACAGACGGACAGGCCAAAAACTATATGCTCCCGAATCTTTTATTCCAGGGGCATAAAAAACAAAGATTTTTCGGTTTTGCCTTTATTCACTGAAATCTATGAATTATGCTTTTGAATAGTATTGATTTCATCTCAAATACATGAAACGTACAGTTAAAATCGTTTTGATTCAATATTTATCAATTCAAGTGAGTTGTGCAGAAATTGGGCCAGTTTGTTTTCCAAATAAAGCCTGTGTTTGTGAAACACGAATGCCCCCTGTGGCATCTTTGTTAGTATGAACACTATTTTCTGTTAAGTACATGTATGTGAAGTCACTGGGTTCAAAGATCAAAGGTCAAGGTCACGAGGTCAAAAATTTTGGTATCAATGGAAAGGTCTTGTCACAAGGAATACACATGTGAAATATTAAAGCCCTATCACTCACCATTCAAAAGTTATGCCCAATATTAAAGTTTTTGAAAAGTAAGTCAAAGGTCAAGGTCAAGGTCACGAGGTCAAAAATTTTGGTATCAATGGAAAGGTCTTGTCACAAGGAATACACATGTGAAATATGAAAGCCCTATCACTTGCCATTCAAAAGTTATGCCCAATGTTAAAGTTTTTGAAAAATAGGTCAAAGGTCAAGGTCACGAGGTCAAAAAATTTGGTATCATTGGAAAGGTCTTGTCACAAGGAATACACATGTGAAATATGAAAGCCCTATCACTTCCCATTCAAAAGTTATGTCCAATGTTAAAGTTTTTCGGACAAACAGACAAACAGACGGACAGGCCAAAAACTATATGCCCCCGAATCTTTGATTCCGGGGGCATAATAAAAAGCAATGTATGTTGTATCAAACCTCATGACCCAGTGAAGCCACTTGAACAAATAATTTTCAGTAAATATGCTGAAATGCGACGCTCCTTGCCTATGCATATTTCAACAGGCGAGAAGGAGCGTCGCATTTCAGCATACGCTGTTCAACAACTCAAGTGGTTTCTCTAGGTTTCGCAGTTTGAAACAAATTAAAAGGCCCATGAAATTGTTAAGCTTGTCCAGCTAGCAGACCTACGACATCGTTATTTACTGTTAACTAATTGTTTTACCTCATCATAGGTCTGTTACACGGACAAGTTGTTAGCGGAGAGAGTTCATGAAATGTATCGGTTGCATTGGATTTGCTGACAAAAAGTTATTTGGTCCGATAAAAACTCATCATGTATCTATTATTTGAACAGATAAAAATTCCCAAATGTCTGAACACAGGAACCTGTCGTTTTATGAAAGAAAATGTTTTATTATTCACAACCTCAGGCCTCTGTGTTCCTCTTAGAAATATTATACATACAAGATGACGAACACAGTGGCTTAAGGTTGTGAATAATAATTTATTTTCTCTATTAAAACAACAGCTTCTGTGGTCCAACATTTCATTGGAAGATTTCAGGAACTCTGAACTGAATTATTTGTTTTCAAGAATTTCAGATATTAAATGTCCTATGCATTCTCAAAATCCAGAGGAAGAGATTACTCATTAGACGTTTCTTCAAGAAATCAGTCCGTAAATTACTTCATCTAAGAGAGTCTAAGACGGAGGAAATTCGAGCAAACTTTATACATGATAACAAGTATATGCAAGTGTTCCAAATACATGAATGATAACCATTATGAAAGTGTTCCAAGTATAAAAATATATTCCGTTTGCACTGTATCTCCTGAAATGTATCGCAGTACTACTTTGCGGTTTGTATTGTAATGAAGCGCCTAGCGGAATACGATGCGCCTTGGGGACGAAGATGAATTAATGCATATCTAGGTCATTGTCCTGTCAAATAGTTCCGATTATTTTCTTATTATTTTCAACAATTGGTGGAAAATACACACAATATTTATCCTGAATTGTCTTCCCGTGATTGTTTACTAGATAGATGAAATAAAATTTTGAATATAGTTTAAAGTGTGTGAGACATCTACATGTGTGGAAGAGTACGTGTGAAAATGGGTCCTCAGATCATAAAATTCGAATAATTCCGGTCCGCAACCAGGTGCATGGCTTTGAAAAAATATTAAAAAATGTTGTGTACTTTTAATCTTAACGGCATTTTTTCTATGTGATTCAAATAAAATTTCTTCATTCAAAAGTAGTGTCAATGTGTTTAAGCCGGTGCGATTTGAGAATTTTTCTCCTATTTTTGGTAAGAAAATATACATTATACCTATGTACAATCTTAAAAAATATTCCTTAAAAATCCAAAAGTGGATATCTTGACAAAATTCTTTCACTTGTAGGGGACCATGAGTACTTCATACCTACCAAGTTTCATCAAAATCCCTTCAGCCGTTCTTGAGAAGAAGTCGAAAATGTGAAAAGTTTACGACGGACGGACGCCGGACGGACGCCGGACGGACGCCGGACGCCACACTATGACAATAGCTCACTTGAGCTTTGCTCAGGTGAGCTCATGAAAACTGAAAAAGGGAAAAAAAATTTGTTGGGGTCCCAACGGGGTTTTAAGCCACTACCCATGGGTCCATTGGGCATGGAAAACATATATTATACCTATGTACAATCTTAAAAAATATTCCTTAAAAATCCAAAAGTAGATATCTTGACAAAATTCTTTCACTTGTAGGGTACCATGCATGAGTACCTCATACCTACAAATTGTCATGACAATCTGAAGAGTGGTTATAGAAAAGAAGCAGAAAATGTATGAAAATCACCCCATCCCCCTTCCTTTTAACATAAGAAAAAAATTCATAAAAAAATCAAAAAAATAAAATTTAAGCATAAAATACATATCAAAGAATTAAGTAAGTTAAGTATGATAAATATGTAGTAAATGAGTGTGTAAAATCATACACTTATTGAGTTATTTAAAGAAATAGTGCAAAAATGTGCATTTCTGACTAAGTCCGAAAAGACGTCAAAAACGCGTTAAAAATTTGACTTCGAAGTGGAACCAAAAATAACAACACTTCTTAAGACATCTCTCTAGATCATCCTGATGCTTTCGGTTTGTCGATACATGCTTCGGTTCTGAAGAAGAAGTTTGTCGAAGGAGGGTACCCCCCGTAACCTACTTTTGCCTCTGGTGGTGCCACCTGTTGAGAGATCCGGACGAAAAACAACACCACTTGTAGGGGACCATGAGTACTTCATACCTACTAAGTTTCATCAAAATCCCTTCAGCCGTTCTTGAGAAGAAGTCGAAAATATGAAAAGTTTACGACGGACGGACGACGGACGCCGGACACCACACTATGACAATAGCTCACTTGAGCTTTGCTCAGGTGAGCTAAAAAAACGGTTAACGTTGTATTTCTTTCTTCTCGGCCACTTATGTAGCTTTCTGGTGCGAAATACACACGGTGTAGATATAGACAAATTTATTTCCTTCCAAACGGTTAAATATTTGATCGGAACACACTATGAATAGATTGTTTCATGATATAAAAAGAAAAAGATGGCAATTATAACCTACTTTTAATATCGCTCTAGAGATAAATTTTAAAATAGTCATCCATCCCCCTTTTTTCGTTTTTGCCTGTGGACATTGTTTCCCCCCTCGCTTCAGAACCCCTCTTGTCCAGAAAATGTGTTTTATTGATATACACCTTTGGTGAAAGTGGCATTGTAAAGCGAGGGGGGACGCTGTTGGGTGAAAGCGTTTCCGTTTTCCATTGTTTTCTGTGTAAAAATGCTTATTTTGACCCAAATACCGGTCTTTTCTTTCACCCCCCCCCATGATAGAACTGGGAAAAATGTTGAATCCTTTTGTGTTTATGTGTCCTTTTGGGTTAATGATAACCCGAGTCTCATACATGTTTAATCTTGGTCATTAGAATGTTTATCATAACGAAATCACCACATAACGAACTAAGCACCGCGTATAATGTACTCACCACCCCATATAATGTTCTTAGCACCGCATATAATGTACTTAGCACTGCATATAATGTACTTAGCACTGCATATAATGTACTTGGCACCGCATATAATGTACTAACCACCCCATGTAATGAACATACCACCCCATATAATGTACTTAGCACCGCATATAATGTACTTAGCACCCCATATAATGTACGTACCACCCAATATAATGTTTTTAACACCGCATATAATGTACTAAGCACTCCATATAATGTACTTAGCACTCCATATAATGTACTTACCACCGCATATAATGTTCTTAGCACAGCATATAATGTACTAACCACCGCATATAATGTTCTTAGCATCGCATATAATGTACGTACCACCCCATACAATTTTCTTAACACCGCATATAATGTACTGAGCACCCCATATAATGTACTTAGCACCGCATATAATGTACTTAACACCGCATATAATGTACTTACCACCGCATATATTGATTAAACCATCCAATTTATTGAAATATCTCATTATAAGACAGCGATGGCGTTCCATATACCACCTACCTTGTCATTGTTCCTGTCTTTGGTGGTGAACTCACTGTTGTTATGGGCTCTCATACTGTCACGTCCTGTACGTATACACAATTGTCTGATTTAATATTTCAAAATGTGCAAAGGATTACTTTCTTTCTAATTCACTTTTATTCATTAGGCATCTACTGTTTTAATGAATACACGCTTCTGAATGATAATGAAAATGTTCAACAGGTGTGCAAAGGGTAACTTTTCATGTAATTCACTTATATTCATCAGGTATCTTATTTATGTTAAATACTGTTTTAATGAATACATGCTTCTGAATGATATTGAAAATGTTCAACAGATGTACAAAGGGTAACTTTTCATCTATTTCACTTTTATTCATAATGCATATAAGTCTGTTAAATACTGTTTTAATGAATACACTCTTCTGATTGATATTTCAACTGTAAAATATTACGATAACTTTCTATCTAATGTTACGTCTTAAAATTTATGTCGAAGGATCTAGATTAAGGAGTTGATTCACTTATATATATACATAAGTTATCTATTACATTATCGTACAGGTGGTCTAGCTAAGCATAACTACGTATCTGATTTGTTTTTGAAACTAAACGAAGGATGAAATCGTACCTAATTTACTTATCTAACGGCATTTCATGGGACCAAAATCTTGGATTTTGGTGGCTTATGAAAAGCAATTTACTGATGAGGATTTTATATCCGAAACACGTGTCTGGTGCATGAATGTTGGATTCAGATTATCGTCAGGATCTTCTTTAACTCATTTGTTTAACACTTCCTTACTTTAATTACATGTACGAGCCCTTATACATGTATATATACACAAATCTGTTATATTTCTACATGTAATACTGGACCTGATTTATATTTCAATTTGAACAAAATATTACATCATACTCATATCACTTATATCATAGTTTCTCTGGCTGTCATGTTATCTAAATTTTACTTATTGTTAAAAGCAATTCTCTGTAAGAACCAAAAAAATTCAATGACACGTTGGCACGGCATGTCATAGATTACAGCGATTTTTGGTTTGGTTGTTCATAATGGAGTGCTAAAATGAAAATTATCTTTCGTATGTAGAAAAAGGGTGTCGTTGCCATGGTAACCATCTCTAAAGTTTGAAGCATTAGGTAATTCCATAAGACTTAGCGTGTTTATGACCTTTGTTGCCATGGAAACGGGTACATTTATGAATTGCAATAACCACAATTTTTTCTTTCCATCCTCTTTGTTATGAATATATGAAATGTTTTTCACACTTTATCGCTATGAATCTTGTATAAGGAGTCAAAAAGAGTGCATAAATAAGGTTTTAAACTCTTCATTTTGTGGCTCAAAAGAGCCCCTATTTTGCTTGTTTTTGTGTATTTATACGGTGTAAAATTTCGTAAAAGCAGAAGTTTTTGGATTTTTTCTTTTATATATTCAATATGTATAGTACCTTAACTACAAGAAAATGTAAAAAGTTGGCTGGGATCTTGTACCTTTTTTGCTGGAAACTGCATTTGATATGGTAACCATGGCAACATTCAGGACAATGTTTTACTATGATGGGTGTGTTATGAGTCTATTTTGAACTGTCCATTTAAGATATGGAAACAAAATTTCGTTCATATATCTACTGGAGACAAATCAATGAAGAGATGACCTTGATACTTGTTCAAGATCATGCGTTGTATTTTCAAGGTCACTGAATTGAGCAGATTTCACCAAAATTGTGATTTTTCGTAGAAAAAAAGGATCAAAATTAGAATGAGCCTTTTGAGACAAATTAAACGGCTATATGCAACAAAATAATGGGTATTATAATTATTTCTTGGGATAACTTTCAGAGTTCAATCAACTCTTTGACCTTCTGAAATTGAGGTGTGCATATCAAAAATAGAGAGCATGAAATTTAAAAATTCTTAGTTTTTTCGCCTTTACAAAAATATTATACTTGAATACAAAAAGTAAACAAAATCAGGGAATTTCTTTTTAATTCCATGATTTTTCAAAATATATATGAGTTATTGGAAAATTCAATAGTAAATGCTACAAATTTATTACAAAAAATTGAAAAATCATATAAATATCGAATTTTTCTAGTCTAAGTTCAGAAATGACCTTGAATTTCAAGTAAATGACCTTGGAAATTTTCAATGATATAAAATCAAATGAAAGAGTCTTATCAGTTCATTTTTACATTTTCATGGTCATAAGTAGTATTTATTAAGAGTTAAATTAATTTTAAAAGGTACATGTACTATATTCAAGCCTTAATGCTTAAAGTTGCCATAGCAACGGGATTTGACGTCAAAATTGAGATAAAGAACTCAAAGATCCCAAATTCGATTTTCTTTCATTATATTTTTGAGGGATATTACATTTCATAATAACCCATCATAGGTCTCAAAGAGGTCTGCTTTTAGTGATAATTGACTCTGAAAACGGTAAAAATCCCATTGAAATTACCCCTAAGTTTACCTTCATTCTTGACCTGAATTTTACTTATTTTGGCTAGGCACAGTAAGCGTCCTGTAATATCTATCATAGAACTGAATGCATTTTGCAAGAAAGGAGGTAACGATGCCCAAAAGGTACGAAAATGAAATACCTGCTACAATGGTATCCATGGCAACGAAGAATCTAAAAGTAGGTTACTTCACAGTCTTTAAAGTAGCATAAAAAGACTGATCTCGTTGCAATGGCAACCGGTACTCACATTGACCGAAAACCTTAAATTTTGCAATTAGGTCATGATATATACCCAATATGCAGAAAATCATGAAAATCCATGACATGCCGTGGCGACAGAATTTTGGTGGTAACAGAAAATTGGTCTTAATACCTAAATCCAAGCAAACAGCTCGTAATCAACTATCTTTAAATACTCATATATCCTCTCCCTTGTCCTATATCCATTAATGTTGCAGCTGATTATTTTTGTTGTAAACAAAAACAATCAATCACTAAACTCATCCCTCATGATACAGTGGAGCACATATAGTCTGTTTATAATATTTACATCCATGTCAAACCTGGATACCGTGAATTTTTTATAAATGAATTTTCTTTACGAACGTGTAAGATGCCTAATGAAAACAAGAGGCCCAAAGGGGCCACATCGCTCACCTGAGTTGCAGACAAAAGAGTGATAGTGGACAATTTGGTGGAGGACCTTGATATTTGCTTCCTGCAAGGTTTCGTGAAATTCTATGCAGCGTTTGCAGGGTAGAAGTCGAAAATGCGTCAGCAAATTAGAGCCCTCGATGGCCATATTTGTTGACCGATCAGCTCAAAAAACACAAAGGTCGAGGACCTTCGGTACTTGCTTCCTGCAAGGTTTCGTGAAATTCTGTTCAGCGGTTGAAGAGGAGAAGTCGCAAATATATTAGCCAATCACAACCATCGGCAGTCATCTTTGTTGACCGTTCGGCAGACTTGGCAAAAAAAAAAAAAAAAAAAAAAAAAAAAACCACGATCAAACAAATACTTGAGATTTCACAAGAAAAGCATGTTTTTTGCTAAAAATAACTGTATCTAAATGTATCGGAGCAAACATATTTATACTCGTATCGATACGTGCCGGTATATCGATATATTGACCCAGCTCTATTTCACACCTGTAAAGTCGGAAAATATACTATTAAAAGCTCGGTCTTTTATATAATACTAGTAACAGCAGTATTCCCCTTTTCTATTTTTAGAACGTTTCGGGTAAGCATGGCGAAATGAAAGTAGAATCATGATTGTCTTTTGTCGTGTTTTTGCTGTAAAACACAGGATACAACACACTCTCTGTCCATATATTATCAGTAAGGAAAGCAGCAATAAAGATTATACTGATGCTATATGTTTGCAATAATATTTGCACCTGTTTACAATCCAATATTTCAGAATTTACTCCGACTAAATTTTCACATAGTTTAGTAAGTAGTTAGTAAGTGATGAATGTCAGCTCTAAATTCAATACTAGTAATTAACAAAAAGAATTTTATGGAATTAAAAAAAATGGAAATACTTTTTAAAGGCAGGAAAGGAATGATAATTTCTGTCATGCTGAAAGAGGATAAACTGGTTAAGATACTAAGAAATTAAAAAACGAAAACATAAAAAGACGATCAACAGTCATTTCGGTGAAAAATAGAAAATACATTTTATTTTCGACTAATCTTTTGTTTTATTTCTATTTATTTTTTATCGACCCGAAACTTTTTTCACTTTTAAAAATTGTTTATTCTTCACCCTCGACTCAATTTTTTTAAAAAAGGCCTAAACTTAACTACATGTTAGTCCTACAGAAAAAGAAAATAGAAACAGTCAAATTCAATTCAATTTCACGTTTATTATAAAAAGAATTCGTCCTGCCGCGCAGTTTTATATTTCATTGATCCTTTTTTTCATTTAATTTTACAATCTGTCGTCCTGGTTTATTTTCTTAAGGTCGTTCGGTATAGGCGTCATATCGAAGTTACGTTTTCCGTAAAACGAGTACATTTCGGTATGATTTATACATATTCTAAAAGCTAACTTTAAATTATGTTGTGTTAATTAAACCCATTTATGAAGTTGGTTTTCCTTAGTAATAACGTCACAAAGTAGGTATAGAACGCTACCTATATGGCATATATTTGCGCCGTTCGTATGCGCTAAACTGCATAATTACAACGTCAAATTAGACAAAATATACAAAGGATGTTGACAAAATGCCCTAAAATGGATTTCTGAGTGAAAAATCTCTTTAATCGTGAGTTTATAATAATATTTTCTTGTAATGTGTAAAATAAACGGTGCAATTCATATTTTAACGGCTTTTTTTCGACTTTTGATTTTTTATTTTCATATACTTTTAACAAATATTCAAAATTTAGTCGAAAAATCTCCTTATAAAAATTAGCATTCTATGTACTAGATGTACTCTTCATGTTGATATAATAAAATCATCCAAAACATCCCCTAGTTTTTCCGCTATTCTCACTTCTATTTGCGTCGATTCTTCTATAAACGTTAACAAAAATGGGACATTTATCTTGCCGTTGTAATAATAAAGATTCACTATGCACTTGTACATTTGGCAAGATAATTTTCTTAAAATCATGTCATCCAAAGAAAATAATACATTGATTAGGTAAATATATAAATTCTGTGCATAAATCCACAAAATATTGTCAATAACATGGATAATCTGCATGTTTTTGCATAATATTCTCCGTCATTTTGTCACATTTAGGTCAGAAAAAAATTACCTTTTTGAACCTTTATAGTTATTTTTAAAAAACGAGTCGAGAAAAATCCATTATGTTCAAGTACATTTTTCTTGAAATCGTTTTGAAAATACTGATATAAAAAAATTTATCAAAACATGGACCCAATTTTTTGTTACAGGCGAAAGAAATTTGGTTTTTGACACCTTTTTCTGTCATTTTGGCGAACGTCATGCGGCGACGTCGTACATACTGTAACGACGCCTGAACAGTTTTCACGCCGTCATCTTGGATTTCTTGATTTATTCAAATTACATTCCTAATGCAATTTTCATTTTGATGATTTCTAAATTTTGAAGCGATGTGCTTTATAAGTGTGCTTGAATATGACAAATTAAAAGGTGAACAGGAAAATTTTATAAGTAGGGAAGTTTGTATGCCTTCGGTTTCTGATTTTCTGGGTTATCGATTTTGTGCTGTAAACAGGGATATGGTCATTATCCATATTAGTCATTTCAAAAAATCTGAATAAAATGAGACGATGTATTGAAGTCGTCAGAGGTGCTGGCGATTGGGAGGGGGTTCACTCCCATACCTGCAACGGCCATTTAAGTGAAGGGATGGTGCGCTTGCTTCTAACCTCTGCGGCCACGATTCTTAAAGGATTTAATGCGGTAATGGGAGTCGCCTACCCGGTCTCAAAAAGTTTTTATCCGGGTACCTCGGATTCCTTCTGCTCTAAGGGACTTCCCAATACAAAAAAAAGAAGCTTCTGAGCCAACGTCATACTTTATTATGAATGGTTGTGTAACTTTTTTGTTATAACGTAACAAATAATTGAAGTTCATTTTTAATAATCCTACTTTTTTTCCTGCGCTGCAGTTAATCTTTTCACGGGTATAATAAATTGGTTCGGAATATTAAAATATTCTTCCAAATATTATTTCCATATCACATTTTTTTAAAGGTTTTTTTGTGTGTGTGTGTGTGTTTTGTTTTTGTTTTTGTTTTTTGTTCTCCTTATTTTGATGTGAAATTTTAGGGGAGGAAAGTGACATGTTTTATAGAAATATGTTATAAATACAATGTAACTGTACAAAAATTTCACTTTTCTGTCAGAGCGTCAATTATATTTTCTTACGTCACGGAAAAGGTCAATTAAAAAGTATCTCAAACTAGTGCGTTATCTGTATTGAATTTCACATGTAAACAAAAAGAAGATCGAGGGTTTTAAAATATGCAAGAACGGCGAAGACATCTGACATTTCCTAAAGACTAGTAGACAGCAAGATAATCAGACGGATTGGGACTGACGAGCAGACAACGTGCATCCAGAATGCTCTATTGATAAAGGATGTTCCAAAATTTGTGTACTTTTCTTTTCTTTCAGTCCTTTCCTACAAACACATAAATATTTTTCCTGTTTTTATAGCATTCTGCGTACATATTTTTTTGCAAGCTATATAGTTCATGTACTTAATTACTATTGTTTGCTTTTATCAAAGGGACCCAAGTCAGAATCTAAGTTCATTTGTTGGGCCTCTCCAATGTGTTATTTTGAGATAGCGTAAACTCACTCCGCTTTTAAACAGAGATGCCGTCGTCTGTCCGAGCAGCTTTTTTTATTTTCGATTTTTGTATTCTTTTAACCTGCAAGAAATAGCCTGTCGTCTGTCATTATCTTGTAATTCAACCTTTTTTTTATCTTTTCGTAATGAGCCTTGAAACAAATGAGAATGACGTTGTCACAATGCATTCGTTTTCACAGCGAACGTAAAGCTGACGTTGCGAAAGGTTAGAGCTATTTTTTTTTAACTCATTCGATCTAAGAAACAAACAAAGCTACTGTTGACATAGAAACATTTTTAGATTAAGAAGAGCTTACTCTCTAACTCATACGCTCATATATTTTCCTCCGAATAACTTTTCTCGATAACATTTACCGTTAAATTGAGATGTATCATAAATTTTCGATATGATTTGCGCTTTTCTTGACGTGAAACTGCAGATAAAGTGTTGTAACTTGAAAATAATATCATTATAAACATAAAAAAATGTACACTTTCATTGTAACAGCAAAGTACTAGTGCTTATTAAACTTTTTGTGGGATGCCCAATGAAATGCATGTTAGTAACGCCGCTAAGTAGACAATTCATGCATCGCGCAAAAATAAGCCGTTTTACGAATCTGACGTTTTTTTATAATTATTTTGCACATAATCAAACGCAAATTGTGGTATAAAAATTCAGAAAAGATATTTCTGATTCCATATATACCCATTTCATTTCAATCCGTTCAGAAATAAGAGAATTACGCGACGTTGAGTTTTGAAAATCTCCAAGGGATATATATGCTAGCTAGAGTTACGTTCCGTAGGTGTACCGAACTACTTTAAACAGATCAATGTGTATTACAAATATAATAAGTGCGGAATAATTCAAAATATACTGAATGAATGAATTAATGCTTTATCCAAATTCATAAGTATATTTAAGTTTTATGAATGATTTTAGATAAAAACCGAATAAAAAAAACCAAAAAAGAGTGCATAGGGATTTTTTTAAATTTTGGGGGTTTTTTTTGGGGGGGGGGGGGGGTTTGAGGGTTTTTTCTTTTGGTCATTTATAAATTTTATTTATTTTATCTTTTTTAGCTCACCTGAGCCAAAGGCTCAAGTGAGCTATTGTCATAGCGATCCGTCCGTCGTGTGTCGTCTGCCGTTTCGACTTCTCGTGAACGGCTAAAGGGATTTTAATTAAACTTAGAAGGTATGAAGTACTAATGGTCCCCAATAAGTGTGGTGGTTTTTTATCCGGAACAATCAACGAGTGGTGCCACCACAGGCAAAAGTATATCACGGGGGTACCCTCATTTGACAAAAACTTCTTCAGAACGGAAGCACGTATAAACAAACCGAAAACATCAGGATGATTTAGAGAGATGTCTTTAGAAGTGTTTTTTTTTGGTTCCACTCCAAGGTCAAATTTTAGACGTCTTTTCGGACTTTGAAGTCGTCACGTTTGTCATAGAGTGAGGTGTTCTTGTGACCATCAGTGTCGTAGGACAACATTATGTCCAAATAGGATGCTGAATTATTTGTCTCTGTAGTTTCTTTGACTTCAAGCTCATCGTCTATGTATCTGTAAGTGAAGTTGAAGTCAGAAGCTAAGTATATTATTGATGGACAACACATCGTCTATGTATCTGTAAGTGAAGTTGAAGTCAGAAGCTAAGTATCTTTCCCTTCAGAGACCAGAGATTGAATGAATTCAGCTTCGTACGAGTAAAGGAAAATGTCGGCAAGGAGTGGGGCACAATTGGTCCCCATTGGAATTCCGACAATTTGTTGGAAGACCTTTCCTCCAAACACCGCAAAAATGTTGTCGATCAGAAAGTTTAACATCTGAATAATATCAGTTTCAGTGTTTTCAGAATCGGACTTTCCTTTTACAAAGTAGGTTTTGTCATAGTTAACAACAATAAATTTGTATTTGCGATTACCGTTCTTACTTGTAAACGCATTACATAATTTTTGCGAGTCTTTCTTTCAATTTAGAATGTGGAAATGTAGTGTAAAGTGTCAAAAAATCAAAGGCTTTGATCGAATGGACTATACTAAAATGAGTGGATTTCAGATCCTCTAAAAGTTCCTTCGAATTCGTTAAAATCCACATCTGGTTGATACCACTGCGAGAATATACTGCCGAACAATATTTTGAAGCCCATATTTGATTTCAGATAAAACTTTGGTAAGATCGATACAGATTTAGTAGAACATTTTGAGAAACCAGCGATGAAACGTTGTAAGGATTCTTATGCATTTTAGGTATGCAGTATAAGTATGGCAAATCTAAATCTAAATTGTTAAGTGTCGAAGCCAAAGGAAGCTAGAGCTTATTTGTGGTTATCTATTATTTCAGAGGCAGAAAAGTTTGTTGGGGTGTAAGTGGCATTTTCAGGTGTCGAATTTAAACCCAACTCTTTCACTAGGCTGTCGAAATAGTACTTTTTGCAAGTAAATGTGTAATTATGTGAGGCTTTGTCCGCTGGTGTATTGACATAATGTTCTTTGAGGTAGGTAAGCTCTGTGATAACATCAGGGTCTTTAAATATAGACTCGAATCTGGGTTTCACAGTTGATTTAAATCGGTTAAGTTTTATTTTTATAATTAATATTTAATGCACACGATAGCGGACCCACTTGACAAATCAGAAGCCCTCATTTTGTTTACATCAGATACACGTGGTTTTTTTTGTTTTGTTTTTTTATTGGTGGGGAGGGGAGACTTCTATACATTACTACCGACGGAATTATCAGAAATGTATACTATATCGAGTTATAGATTCGTTTCAACGTGGTCCTGTTTGTTTTATTTTCCAAAGGGTTCATCAAGTCAAGACTACGGGGTGAGGAGGGTCGCTGTTATTGTTAAGGTCAGGCAAGCTTTTTTGAAAAGCTTATACTTGTATTCTCTTAGACGAAGTATACGGACTGATTTCTTGAAAAGGTAAAGGTCAAGGTAGGCTTTATAGTTTCGTTCGCATAAGCCTCATGCAACTTCCACAATTAACTCCCTGGCGAGACCTGTACAATGTAAACGTCTTCAAATTGAATAGCATCATTTAAGAACAGATAAAATTGGCAGCATGGACCAGACATGCACGTTTCGGGTACTTAACCCTCGTCAGTGATCCTCAAATCTAAACAATGTAATATGCCAAAAAAGTATGAAAGTTACTATGTCGAAAAGCATACCGAAAGACGTAGCAGGATGGGTGGGATATGATGCTACAGGACCCACGTTTTAGAAATTTCAAGAAATTTTGATAACAGAAATTTTAGAATGCGTTGAAGAAACGATCAACCGAAATTGATCGAACTTGGCTACATGTGCCCTCGGGGACTCCTGGTCCACCAGCAGTGACACTCACCAAGTGGTATAAATGTAAACGTCTTCAAATTGAATAGCATCATTTAAGAACAGATAAAATTGGCAGCATGGACCAGACATGCACGTTTCGGGTACTTAACCCTCGTCAGTGATCCTCAAATCTAAACAATGTAATATGCCAAAAAAGTATGAAAGTTACTATGTCGAAAAGCATACCGAAAGACGTAGCAGGATGGGTGGGATATGATGCTACAGGACCCACGTTTTAGAAATTTCAAGAAATTTTGATAACAGAAATTTTAGAATGCGTTGAAGAAACGATCAACCGAAATTGATCGAACTTGGCTACATGTGCCCTCGGGGACTCCTGGTCCACCAGCAGTGACACTCACCAAGTGGTATAAATGTAAACGTCTTCAAATTGAATAGCATCATTTAAGAACAGATAAAATTGGCAGCATGGACCAGACATGCACGTTTCGGGTACTTAACCCTCGTCAGTGATCCTCAAATCTAAACAATGTAATATGCCAAAAAAGTATGAAAGTTACTATGTCGAAAAGCATACCGAAAGACGTAGCAGGATGGGTGGGATATGATGCTACAGGACCCACGTTTTAGAAATTTCAAGAAATTTTGATAACAGAAATTTTAGAATGCGTTGAAGAAACGATCAACCGAAATTGATCGAACTTGGCTACATGTGCCCTCGGGGACTCCTGGTCCACCAGCAGTGACACTCACCAAGTGGTATAAATGTAAACGTCTTCAAATTGAATAGCATCATTTAAGAACAGATAAAATTGGCAGCATGGACCAGACATGCACGTTTCGGGTACTTAACCCTCGTCAGTGATCCTCAAATCTAAACAATGTAATATGCCAAAAAAGTATGAAAGTTACTATGTCGAAAAGCATACCGAAAGACGTAGCAGGATGGGTGGGATATGATGCTACAGGACCCACGTTTTAGAAATTTCAAGAAATTTTGATAACAGAAATTTTAGAATGCGTTGAAGAAACGATCAACCGAAATTGATCGAACTTGGCTACATGTGCCCTCGGGGACTCCTGGTCCACCAGCAGTGACACTCACCAAGTGGTATAAATGTAAACGTCTTCAAATTGAATAGCATCATTTAAGAACAGATAAAATTGGCAGCATGGACCAGACATGCACGTTTCGGGTACTTAACCCTCGTCAGTGATCCTCAAATCTAAACAATGTAATATGCCAAAAAAGTATGAAAGTTACTATGTCGAAAAGCATACCGAAAGACGTAGCAGGATGGGTGGGATATGATGCTACAGGACCCACGTTTAGAAATTTCAAGAAATTTTGATAACAGAAATTTTAGAATGCGTTGAAGAAACGATCAACCGAAATTGATCGAACTTGGCTACATGTGCCCTCGGGGACTCCTGGTCCACCAGCAGTGACACTCACCAAGTGGTATAAATGTAAACGTCTTCAAATTGAATAGCATCATTTAAGAACAGATAAAATTGGCAGCATGGACCAGACATGCACGTTTCGGGTACTTAACCCTCGTCAGTGATCCTCAAATCTAAACAATGTAATATGCCAAAAAAGTATGAAAGTTACTATGTCGAAAAGCATACCGAAAGACGTAGCAGGATGGGTGGGATATGATGCTACAGGACCCACGTTTTAGAAATTTCAAGAAATTTTGATAACAGAAATTTTAGAATGCGTTGAAGAAACGATCAACCGAAATTGATCGAACTTGGCTACATGTGCCCTCGGGGACTCCTGGTCCACCAGCAGTGACACTCACCAAGTGGTATAAATGTAAACGTCTTCAAATTGAATAGCATCATTTAAGAACAGATAAAATTGGCAGCATGGACCAAACATGCACGTTTCGGGTACTTAACCCTCGTCAGTGATCCTCAAATCTAAACAATGTAATATGCCAAAAAAGTATGAAAGTTACTATGTCGAAAAGCATACCGAAAGACGTAGCAGGATGGGTGGGATATGATGCTACAGGACCCACGTTTTAGAAGTTTCAAGAAATTTTGATAACAGAAATTTTAGAATGCGTTGAAGAAACGATCAACCGAAATTGATCGAACTTGGCTACATGTGCCCTCGGGGACTCCTGGTCCACCAGCAGTGACACTCACCAAGTGGTATAAATGTAAACGTCTTCAAATTGAATAGCATCATTTAAGAACAGATAAAATTGGCAGCATGGACCAGACATGCACGTTTCGGGTACTTAACCCTCGTCAGTGATCCTCAAATCTAAACAATGTAATATGCCAAAAAAGTATGAAAGTTACTATGTCGAAAAGCATACCGAAAGACGTAGCAGGATGGGTGGGATATGATGCTACAGGACCCACGTTTAGAAATTTCAAGAAATTTTGATAACAGAAATTTTAGAATGCGTTGAAGAAACGATCAACCGAAATTGATCGAACTTGGCTACATGTGCCCTCGGGGACTCCTGGTCCACCAGCAGTGACACTCACCAAGTGGTATAAATGTAAACGTCTTCAAATTGAATAGCATCATTTAAGAACAGATAAAATTGGCAGCATGGACCAGACATGCACGTTTCGGGTACTTAACCCTCGTCAGTGATCCTCAAATCTAAACAATGTAATATGCCAAAAAAGTATGAAAGTTACTATGTCGAAAAGCATACCGAAAGACGTAGCAGGATGGGTGGGATATGATGCTACAGGACCCACGTTTTAGAAATTTCAAGAAATTTTGATAACAGAAATTTTAGAATGCGTTGAAGAAACGATCAACCGAAATTGATCGAACTTGGCTACATGTGCCCTCGGGGACTCCTGGTCCACCAGCAGTGACACTCACCAAGTTCACATTACAAGTTCGTCTCTCATATGCCAAGTACCAACTTGGCAACTTGGAGAGAGTGCAACCTAGTGTAAAGCAACTTGCCCAAGGTTACAATAGTTTAGCAATGATCGGCTACGGTGAGATTCGAACCCACGACCTATGGGTTCGTAGTCCACGGTGCTAGCCACTAAGCTACCAGTACTACATAACGTCTAATGAGTAATCTCTTCCTGTGGATTTTGAGAATGCATAGGGCATTTGATATACAATGTATCTGAAATTCTTGAAAACAAATAATTCAGCTCAGAGTTCTTGAAATCTTCCAATATATGTAGGACCACATATTTGAGGAAGTTGATATTCTCATAATGAAAATAAATTATTATTCACAACCTTAAGCCACTGTGTTCGACATCTTG
This sequence comes from Pinctada fucata, assembly GCA_028142955.1. Lineage (NCBI taxonomy): Eukaryota > Metazoa > Mollusca > Bivalvia > Pterioida > Pteriidae > Pinctada > Pinctada fucata. The sequence continues at coordinate 43,942,628 of AP027102.1, read as the reverse complement.
TATTTCTAAGATGAACACAGAGGCTTAAGGTTAATTATGAATAATAAAAAAATTTCTCTCGTAAAACGACAGGTTCCTGTGGTCAGACATTTGGGAATTTTTATCTGTCCAAATAATAGATACAACACGAGTTTTTATCGGACCAAATAATTTTTTATCGGCAAATCCGATAAACCGATACTTTTCATGAAATCTGTTAGCTAACAACTTGTTCGTGTAACAGACCTTCGATTAGAGGAAAGGGGATGATCTCCAGCATGACCATCCTGTAGCCACCCAGCGAAACAAACCCACAAGAAAGTGATACGTAAATGACATCAGACAAAACTACAAACCACAAAAAAAAGATAAATACAGAATTAGTTAAAAGTATAAATAACGATGTCGTAGGTCTGCTAGTTGGGCAAGCTTAACAATATCATGGGCCTATAAATTAAAAGCAGCATACACCAGAGTATGGTACATCAAACTGCGAGACCTAGCGAAACCACTTGATTGAGTTTTTATGGCCAACAGTGTATGCTGAAATGCGACGCTCGAGCTCCTTCTCGCGTGTTGAAGTATGCATAGGCGAGAAGTACCGCATTTCAGCATATTTACCGAATGTGGCTTCACTGGGTCATGAGGTTTGATACACCGTACACTGCATTTGGAATACAAATTGGCCCAATTTCTGCACAACTCACTTTAATCAATATTAAATTAACACGATTTTGACTGTTACATGTACATGTTGTATTAAGATGAAATCAATGCTATTCTAAAGCTCTCATTCATAGATTTCAGTGTAATTTAATATGAAGAAAGGCAAAACCGAAAAACCTTTGTCTTTTATTTTCTGACATGCTAGCTATCAATAATGAAAGGTTTGGTGTTCAATTTTAATTTATCAAGTTTATTTCATTGTTTTAATCTTTTCGTCTGTTTTTCATCACCTGCTGCACATTAATGTGAAATTTTATAAAATGATTTAATTGTTGATGTTGAACAATTGAACTATTCTAGCTGGGCATATGGCTTTGGATCAAATTATCAATCTTTTCAAATAAGTAAAAAAAAGATAATGTTTTGAAATGTGACTATTTCTTCTGGTTTGTACTTGTAAAGGTTGTCTAAAAAAACCCCCATACTTGTGTGCATCCGGCAAAAATCTTTTTAGAAAGGTTGTTGGCTCAAATCCTGGTACTGGCACTATCAGTATTCAATGTCAGTATGTCAATCAGAGCGTGCATGTGGGTATCAGGTGAGCGTTGTGCCCCCTGGGGCTCTTGTTTTTTGGGGGTGTTTTTTGCTATCTTGTTTTTCATTTTTATTTTCCGTTTTATTTTAACTTTTTTGACTTGTCATCTTTTCTGTGAACATGTAATTTTTCGATAACTAGACTGCGCCCTCTTCTGAAATCCTGGGTCCAGTCAGGGGGATCCAGAAGGGGGGGGGGGGGTTCGGGGATCCGGAACCCCCCCCCCCTGGAATTTTCGAAACATTGCTAAATTTTTGTTATTAACATACATGTTTCATAAGTTAAGTCCGAATGCCCTTTTTGTTGTCATAATATTTGAAAAATATATCATGAATTTGTATTAGAAATCCTTCATTTTGATAATATTTTGCCGTCAGTATTTCAAAATTTTTCTCCGACTCGCTCCCGTACGTTATTTTCAAATGATGCTGCGCTTTCCTATATATAACACATATACATTACACCTAGGTCAATAAACAAGGGCACTAAGGAAACGAGAAGACTGAAAAAGACACGAATAGTGGATTTTATTCCCTCCTTGGAAAAAAAAATTCTCAGGCTCGCTATCGCTCGCCATTTGTTGTATCTACATATTAGAACTGACAATCACTTTAATCAAATACTATGATGAAGAAATTCAAGATTTTAAGCTGTTTGCTCGCCTTTGCTCTCCAGCCACCTTTTTTTTTATTAACAATAAGAGACAGAACTGGCAATTATCAATCAATAACTTTATTTTCTTGCTGTTTTTTTTGCTCTGAATAAAATTCGGACTTTAGGACATCCCTCCCCCTGAAAAAAAATCCTGGATCCGCCCATGCCAGTTTTTCCTATTTTCACGTATCATTATTATATTTTATTATATTTCATTATTATATGTGACATGGGACGTATCATGGTATAGTGATGTCTGTATGTCCGTCTGACGTTGTTTCCAAATATGAAACGCCGCAGTAACTTGAATATGCGTATTGATGGATTTTAGTGATATTTTATAATAAACACATCATCAGAATATGTAGATGAAGTCATGTTCACATAATTTGTCGTTACAGATTTAATTGGACTTGATTATTTTGGTACATGAAGTATTGTGAAAAAAAACTTCCCGACGGGCGTATCTTGCTGCGCTAGCGAAGGCCTTATTCTAAAAAATCTAAGCCCACCGAACAGATTGTCTAGATTAACCCGTGAATTTCATACTGAAAGAGATAATATTTTATGTATTTTTCTTTTTTTAGGAATTCAAAAAGTAAATGAAATGTTCCAGTCCTGCAGCGTAGCACCTGTTATGTGTTCATGGCGATAAAATAATTGCTGCGTGACATCAACAGTTCACGCAGTGACGTTACCTTCACTGTCGTTTCTAAGGAAAGGAAAATTTTGAGATCGCTATTATTTCGATGTGATATAATCATTTTTATTTGATTTTTGAATCGTTTAAATATACAAACTTAATATGTTAATCACATACAGTAACTCTTTCACTTCTTTTATCGGAGAAAAATTGTCCCTTCTCTTTAGACAATGCTGTCATATTGGTTTCTAAGCAAACTAAATTTACATCATTGGAAACTTATCACTGGTCAAATGATTTATCCAGTGGTTAAATAATTCAACCAGTGCTTATTTAGCCAGTGGTCAATCTATGTTTTTGTACGGAAACTGGCCAACAGTTATCCAGCGGCTAACTAACCATTGGTTAGCTGTTTAGCTAATGGATAACTTAATCCGATGGATAAATTTAGCCAGGGCTTAGAGCAACCCTGTCCAGATGAACTAGAAATTAGGACGGTGACATGTTTGACTAAAAACAGGAGATTTTAATCATTTTCAAAAAGATTATATATACATTAGGGCTGGGTCAATGTATATCGGTACGTATCGATATTGGTCATCGATACGAGTATCGAAATTTTTGCTCCGATACATTTAGATACAGTTATTTTTTGCACAAAACATGCTTTTTATGTGAAATCTCAAGCATTTTCATGAAAATATATGTATTGGACCATATATTTTTCTTGGTAAAAGGCAGATTTGTTCTTAATTACATCGCCTTGCCTTTCATACTGGCTGTTGAAATTATTTCATGATTAGAAGTCTACGAATAACAACAATGATTAAGGAATATTACATGTAATTTTAATTGGAATATGGCATGTAGGTTATTATATTTGTTAGTCATGAAGTATTGAAGCGTCAAAGTAATTTCTACGGAAGCCCGTTAGTGCCAAATATGAAAAATAAAAAAGAAGGAAATGCGAAATATATTTAGGAAAATACGAAATAAATTAAAGAAAATGAGAAATAAATTTAGAAAAACGAGAAAAATATTTACGAAAATGAGAAATATATTCAGGAAAATGAGAAATAAATTTAGGAAAATGAGAAATATATTTAGAAAAACGAGAAAAATGTTAAGGAAAATGAGAAATATATCTATTAAAATGAAAAATGAATATAAATATGAAAGTGACAAATATATTTACAGAAAGTGGAAAAATAAATGAGGGGTGGACAGGATGTGGACGGAGGGAGAAGGGAGGTAGGGGAAAGGGGGAGGGGTAAGGGGCGGGGAGGAAAAAGAAGACATAGGGGAGGGAGGGATCGAGGAGGATGGGGATGGGAGGGTAAGTGGAGGTAAGGTGCGGGAGGGGGAGAGGTACTCTCCTGTCCACTCCCCCCAAAATATGAAAATATAAATGGAAACCACAAAAAGAAATACGATGTGTGTATATATATATGCATTGAAATCCCCCACTACACTCTACTTTTACCACTCCCAGAATATCTTAAATAAGATGCATATCAAAAGATACAGGCCTTCTTGTATTTGTTCTACTCCATCCTTGAACCCGCTGTTTTTCGAGAAAAATGAACGATTTGTAATGGTCAAGATAAATTATAAACTAAAGAGCTAGTATTTCAATAGGCTGGGTAATTTTGTTCGACTCTAACCCCCTACAGGTGAGTTATTTTTCCTCAAGGTGGATCGTTTGCTTTCGACAATTTTTTAAACGAACGTTTGAAATAAACTCACCAGATGAAGGGGGATGGAGTTATGATCTGAAATTTTCCTTTCTACATCGATTAATTCAAAGCTTTTAAAATTACACATTAAGTGTAATTTTCCTTATTCCAAGTTCGGGACATACCCCCTTAACCCCCATGGGAGGATCTATATTTTTTCCACAGAAAGTCAAAGTCATCAAGGTGGAGTTTGTTTAAAACAAAATATACGTCAAAATCTTCAGCTTGCACATCCCCCCGACGCTACATCTACGTTGTTATTCGCGAGAAGACATAGGGCCCATCACGCCAATGAAATCTTGATTTGCGCTTGACTTTGTGTTTTCATTAGAAAAAAATAACATATATTTATTCTTGTCAGTGAAAAATGGAAATACTGTGTACAATATTTGGTGGAGAGAGAGAACATTATAGCCTTGATCAGTGGCAGGCTGGCTCGCCGCTATGTTACATCACAGACGAATACGTTTACCATGCATCTTGAACATGTAAAAATAATCAAGCAGCGGGATTTGCTTTGAAGTGAAGTCGATAAGAGACTGTATGCGTCTCATTAATATTCTTGGAGTGGCTTAGGCCGGGCTAGTGAAATGTTTCCACATTCCATTTTCTGTAAACATATAAAAATTATCTAATTTTCCTAAATATATTTTTCATTTTCCTAAATATATATTTTTCACATTTCTAAATATATTTCTCATTTTCCTAAATTTATTTCTCATTTCCCTAAATATATTTTTCATTTTCCTAAATGTATTTCTCATTTTCCTAAATATATTTCTCATTTTCCTAAATTTATTTCTCATTTTCCTAAATTTATTTTTCATTTTCCTAAATATATTTATCATTTGCTTCTTTTTTATTTTCATATTTGGCACTAATGGGCTTCCGTAAATATCGACTTAATCTTTAGATATTCATCTCAAAAGCTTTGGAATGCGAACTCTGACTACACGTGTTTGTTTTCTCTTAAATACATTTCTGAAAAGAAGGATTTCACGGGAAAGTTTGCGACCTAATGAAAAAAGATCTATCTATGACTTCATGCAAAATAAGGGAAAATAATAACATAAAAAATCCTTCAGGGAATGTAATCGTATGTAGAATATGAAGAAATGCGCGAGAACTATATAAGTTTGATCTAACCACCAGCAACCTGTTTGACTTTGTGTTTGGGGAAGGGGTTTTATCAGTGAATAGAATTGTTAATTTGTGAGTTTAACAAAATAGAAAATTAGATACGATATAATGGATATCGGTACTTTTTGTATTGTATTGAATCGCATCGAAAGTTTGGTTTCGTTACACAGCCCTAATATAAATCCCATTTAATGTCATTCATTAAATGATAATTATGAAAAATTAAATATTTTTCTTTGAATATGTTCCTTAGGCACGGTCCATTTGATAATCTGGGGGGAGGGGGTTTGGGATTTTTGTCAAAGCAAGATTATTTTTTTCGCCCAGGACCGGGGAAAAGTTATTTTTTCTTGCAAAGTTGGAGCAAGGACATTTTTTTCTATCAATTGATGTGTATATTAAGAATGTTTATGTTTTTTTCAATGGAAATTCTTTATTTTTGCTTAAATTGCTCGAAACATTACTAAATTTTTATGTTATACTTGTACCGATTGCCCATTGGCCTCGTTGGTTAACTAGTAAAAACTGAATCAATTTTTTTTTCTTGCAAAGTTGGAGCAAGGACATATTTTTCTAACAATTGATGTGTATATTAAGAATATTTGTGTTTTTTTTCCATCGAAATTCTTTATTTTTGCTTAAATTGCTCGAAACATTACTAAATTTTTATGTAAAATTTGGATTCACTTCTAAACTGAGAGAGATTAAAGATTTGTACAATATGATATGATTTTTAGTAAACAAAATGTATATAAATGTAAGAGGGAATGAGTGGAAGGTGTTCTAGACAAATGTTCAAATTTAGAAATGTTAACTAGTAAAAACTGAATCAAATTCTCCTTCCAAGATTGTAGATAAATTTTAGACTCTATAGTGATACATGTATCTATTAATAGTAATAAATGATATTGATGATGTATTTAAGCATTTAAGGAAGCCCCTTTTTTCCAGTCACATGTGTATACTTTTGATATCTTTTAATATGAACTTGGCATGCCATTAAAGAAGAAAAGTATGGCGAGCGAAGCGGGCCAACATTTTTTTATATAAAGTGAAAACTGTGGCGAGCGAAGCGAGCCGAAAAATATGTTAAGGAATTTTAAGCCAAATTTATGGTTATGCGTCAAATTCAGATTACTTGTAAGAGCAAGATTATTTTTTCTGGCACACCATAAGCAAATTAATTTTTTTTTTATCAAAATTCAGAGCAAAAATTTTTTTTTTTCGAAAAAAAACCCTAGGCCCCCCCCCCCCAGAATATCAAATGGACCGTGCCTTAGCTTACATCGGAAATAAGAGGGAAAAAAGAGCAATCACGTGGCCTTATTTGGCGTGGTGTCACCCTATGAAGAATCCGGACAATAGAAATACGATAGTGTTCCATCTCTACACCTTCTTGCAGAAAATTTCAAACCAATTGTTATGCACCAGGCACGTTCAGATTATTATTATTAAATTCTCATCAGTGATGCTTCCAGCCAACGTGCTTTTCAAAAGCTGCCTAAATTCATTTTTGTAGTGCCCTCTGGTTATATTTTTTTAGTTTAAGCTTCACGGCTTCGCTCAGGTGAGCAAAAATCATGCAAGAAGGGCACTACTAAAAGAATTATGGCTGTGTCTGAAAATGTGGATGTACTATTCGAAACACGTGTCTGGTGCATAAGAGTTGTTTTCAATGTTCTTCAAGAAGGTAACAAGGTGGAACACTTCTGTGTAATGATTTGTGTAATCGTGTAATGATTTGTGCAATCGTGTAATGATTTGTGTAATCGTGTAATGATTTGTGTAATCGTGTAATGATTTGTGCAATCGTGTAATGATTTGTGCAATCGTGTAATGATTTGTGCAATCGTGTAATGATTTGTGTAATCGTGTAATGATTTGTGCAATCGTGTAATGATTTGTGCAATCGTGTAATGATTTGTGCAATCGTGTAATGATTTGTGCAATCGTGTAATGATTTGTGTAATCGTGTAATGATTTGTGTAATCGTGTAATGATTTGTGTAATCGTGTAATGATTTGTGCAATCGTGTAATGATTTGTGTAATCGTGTAATGATTTGTGTAATCGTGTAATGATTTGTGTAATCGTGTAATGTTCTGTGTAATCGTGTAATGTTCTGTGTAATCGTGTAATGATTTGTGTAATCGTGTAATGATTTGTGTAATCGTGTAATGATTTGTGTAATCGTGTAATGATTTGTGTAATCGTGTAATGATTTGTCAATCTCCTACGCATGCGTCCGATTTCAGTTCCGCTTTTCTTCACTTTGAAATCTACCTCTGCCGTCATCGCCTATTGTTTGTCTGCAAGATTCTTGCAGACTGGAACTGGGGCTTCATATTTGTAAATTAAGTATTACATTGGTTAGACTGAGGATCACTGACGAGGGTTTAGTACCCGAAACGTGCATGTCTGGTCCATGTTGTAAATTTATCAGGTTATAAATGATGCTATTGAATTTAAAGACGTTTAACATTGCAAGTATATACCAACAGTTTTGACTACATTTCTGAGGTATACAGTGTACATGTAATGCTTTTCTTTCAATGCAATACGATGCAGTACCAGGGATTCTTTCTTCATTCGTACGTTGCCAACACGATCAGCTGAGCGAGAAGTCTCCAGTAAAAATACAAATTCTAGCTATAAATCGAAACCTACCCTCTTTAGGCATGAGTCTTGTTTAAATTTTCCTACATCAAGAAAAGAACCGTTTCCTTCATTGTCCATTTACTCGCCCCTAAACACTCAAATTTTATCTCTTCCTTTGAATGATAAACGTCTTTAAATTCAATAGCATCATTTTAAACCTGATAAATTTACAGCATGGACCAGACATGCACGTTTCGGGTACTAAACCCTCGTCAGTGATCCTCAGTCTAAACAATGTGATATGGCCAAAAAGCATGAAAATCATTATGTCCAAAAATGTACCAAAAGACCTTGCAGAATGGGTGGGATATGATGCTACAGGACCCACGTTTTAGAACTTTCGAGAAATTTTGTAACAGAAAATTTCAAATGCGTTGAAGAGACATCTTTCGTACTGTTTACGTCAGAAGTCAGAATGACGTCACTGTGACGACATGCCGTACATGCGATGCCTCTCGGGTTTTATCATTGCGTGAAATTGCATAGGAAAATAGCGATGACGGCAAGGTTATATTGCAAGCCTGTGCCGCCTATGACCTTGTTGCAAGTTGATGATTTGTGTAATAGTGTAATGATTTGTGTAATCGTGTAATGATTTGTGTAATCGTGTAATGATTTGAAAATATTACACAGAGCAACATGATGAACCCAGATATTTAATAAAGTTGAATTTAACAGTGGTAATGATTTATGGGTCAAATATTAAGGTTGACGGTTACAACTCATTCTGCACACATCGGTATTTTCCGATTCCGTGCTGGAATGCATCTGATAAAGTACCTCTGCCGTCAGCCAAACATTTCTAGATTTTCTTTTCTATTTAAACTCATTTGCAACTATTCCAGAGAACATAAGACGTATGAAGCCATTAAAAATTGTAATATTTCTCGTAGCGAACACACATATCGTTTCAGTGCAAAAGACGCCGTAACGGCCTTTTCATACGTAGCTTTTCTATGACGTCATAGACTAAAATCCCCGTAGGAGAATAAAGCTACAGGCATGGATATTTTGCAGAGCTCTCCTAGCGTGTTTCCTTACGTGCGAGATTGGTTACAACTATGACAAATATGGATAATGACCATGTCCCAATACACAGTACAAAATAGAAAACCATAAACCGAAGGCATACAAGGATTAAACAGTAACCATATTTTATGTTATTGTTGCCCAAAACTCAAATAAAAACTGATATGAAAAGAAGGGAGGGATCTCTTAAATAACATTTATAATTCATATTATTGGAAGACGTAACATTATACAATTATTGACTAGGAATGAGGGCAATATATGATTTGTTGGACCTGAAGATAAAATATTGCCCGAGGCCGAGGGCTATATTTTGTCTGAAGGTCCAGCAAATCATATATTGCCCTAATTCCCAGTCAATAATTGTTTTGTTATACTTTACATCAACACTGCAGCAACGAACCGACCGATTAACCCGGCATGTTTACGTTCATTTTCGACTATAAGAGAAAGAGCGCGGAAAAATAGGTAGAGCTAATAGCGTCATCAACGACTTGACGTCACAAACGATTTTTAATATAGATTCTATGTAAAAACCTAAAAAATCAGACATGTTTGGCCACGACATGTCTCAGATTTTGGATATCTTTTGTGTATAAGGTAAATATGATGTCCCCAGAACGAATTGACCTTCCATTTTTTTCTCCGACGTTCCGTTGCCATGGTAACCAAGGTTTTGTATAAAAACACCTTTAAACAAGGCATTTTTATGCATCCCGTTACCATGGAAACAAATGTTGAATGTATATGTAATTTTCCGAAAAGATTATCTAAATCCTCTTAAGTTGATACAATTTGATTTTTCGATGCTCCTTCTTTCTGTGTGTCATGTAAATTCACTTCAATTTCAAGAAAAATTGCTTATTAAAAATGAGCCATTTTCGGCCAATTTAGGCCTTATTTTACCTATATTTTACTTACTTTTGACAAGAGTAATAATGCAATTGCACAAGATTTGAAATACAGTTGACTATTTCCTGAAGAGTATTATCCTAGGACTTCATGGGAATCGAAGGAAATTTATCTAGAAGTGAGATTTTTCTGTTTACATGCCTTTGAAATAGGTTACCATGGCAACATTTGGTACTAAGTTGTAAATACCTGTCATAAGTAAAAAGCTAATTTCTACAGATGTATGCCTGCTATTGTTACAAAACTTGGTATGTAGATGTATTAAAGACCATTTGATGCTATCATGACCTTGAGAAAATGTCAAGGTAATTTGCTCAATTTTCAAGGTCATTTAAAAATATATGCTATTTTCAGGCCAAATTTTGTGGTTTTTCACTTAAAAGAGACATGATTAACAGTAAACAGTATGGAACCTTGGCAAAACAATCAATTATCGATAAAAGTATGATAAATGTATTATTTGTTGGGATGAGTATCACATTTATCAGAGTCCAATGAAGACCCCAAAAAATGTCACATATTTTACGAGAAAATTTTAGAAAATCGCAATTTTATGCTCTTTTGAAAGTATTTCATACATAGAAGTGAAATACAATTTAAGAAAATTGTGATGAATTCTACTTCTTTTGATCGGTTGTTCAACTGTAAATATTTAAAATCAAAATATCTAATGAAATAAGTAAGAGAAATCAATTTAAATTAATTGGAAATCCTGATTTTTGTCTTAATTTTAGTCTAAATTTAGAAATGACCTTGAGATTTGGACAGATGACCTTGAAATGATTTGAAGGTCAATTGATAATGATAAATATAATTTGTATACTGGTATGCTATTTCATAATCATAGGACTCAAACATGAGGAAAAACAATGTTTTTAAATATGCGGTATATGGTAATATGGATTCCAAGTTGCTATAGCAACGGATCTTGATTGGCATTCATGACAAAATGGTGAGTTTCACCATAGATTTTATTTCTTGATTTTTCCCAGCTATAGACATTTATTTTGGCAAGGTGATGTTAAATACCCATAACATTCACCGAATAATGGTTTTCAACCTTCAAAATAATCAAAAACAGGCCAAAAATGACCCTAAAATTAGACCTTATTTTTGCTAAATTTTCACATAATTTGACTGAAAATCAACAACTACCTGATAACCCCCTCCCCCGAAAATGTTATTCTTGTCAGAGTTAAACTTACAAAGAAAAGTTTTTGTGTTCATAAAGTAAATTTTGACCATGGTTTCCATGGCAACAGAATGCCAAAATATGTCTTATCTCTCATATTTATGGGGGTGTCAAAAAGATTGACCCCGTTACCATGGCAACCGTTGTTCAAATATAACAATATGGTTTGTTTTCATTGTTTTTACATTAAGTATGATAATTACAGAAAGTTTCATCAAAATCCATGATATGCCGTGGCCAGCTGTTTTAGGTTTTACAGAGAATCCATATTAAAAGATTTACCGTTTATCGGTCAGTATCTTTTAACTACTGGCCTAGGGCCAATAGTTAAAAGATACTGAATTGATATAAATATTGACTGCTTGGTTAAATATTCAAATTTATTGGCATTTTTCTATGGAGATTTTACATAAAGAATAAGTGTCTTAATTTGTGTTTTGTTACGGGTATGCAACACACAGCAAGTGCATTTATCGAACATGTTCTGTTTGTACCCGTAACAAAACACCAAATTATGTGATTGACATTTATTCTATACATATGCACCATAGTTGTCTGTTTCATTCTTGCTTTTCTGAAATGGCTTTTTCTAGGTAAAAAGGTAACGTTAAGATTCATGTAACCGCGGGTTCAGTTTGCAGGTTAGAACCGCCGTCGCGGCATGTTTCTTTAGATATAATGCATTGTGACGTCACGAGTGTTAATACACAAATTGCAGCACGTTCCTTTCAATAGCAACATCTCAGGGAATTACATTGCCTGTGCATATATATAGAGATACTGATAAGGGTATAACAATAATTTGTAGGGTTGAAACTTTTTGACTTCTTGCATTATTTTCCATTACTAGTATATTTATTGCTATGAAAATAGTAATAATCATACTTGATAATTCTTTTTTTAAATTTCAATATATTTGTGCAAATGGTAGGTTATAATGTTTTAATTTTCGACAACGATTTACTTAACGATTTCACGGGGAGGAATACGGTTCCAATATACAGTTTTCGCGCACTGTTCTGAAAGCGCAAGAAGTATGCGCGTCATGCTAAAGTTGAAGTCATCAGACTTTTAAAATATTCTTCATAACTTTATGAACCAGACCTTAGTACAATCAATACATCTAGACCTACAAAACATGTGAAAATCATTGCATCCAGATTTACTGTTTTATCGTTAATCAGTATCGAACGATGTGAAAATGGCAGTCGAGCGCATGCGTTCAACGGATGCGGTAGCCCAAATAGTGAGGTCAATACAGCATTGTTCACAAATCATTATCTACATCATTTAATACTGAATTGAAAGAGAACATCAGTAGCTTTTATCATGAATAAAGCCTGTGTTTGTGAAACACGAATGCCCCCGGTGGCATCTTTGTTAGTATAAACCACTTACCATTCAAAAGTTATGCCAAATGTTAAAGTTTTCTAAAAGTAGGTCAAAGGTCAGGGTCAAGAGGTCAAAATTTTGGTATCAATGGAAAGGTCTTGTCACAAGGAATACACATGTGTAATATGAAAGCCCTATCACTTCCCATTCAAAAGTTATGTCCAATGTAAAGTTTTTCGGACAAACAGACAAACAGACGGACATGCCAAAAACTATATGCCCCCGAATCTTTGATTCCGGGGGCATAAAAATTATTTGAATTTTCAACATCTGGATTTTCAGATATATCCGGAAGAGTGCGAAACACCCCTCCGGCACTACCGGCATCAGGAGCCCAGGACGCGCGGTACTCGCTTTGCCTCTTATCGCTGTTTACTATATGGACCAATGGCTAAAATTGATGTCCATGCAGTTCTCTTCTTTACATTCTTCCAAACTCATATAAACCCCAAGATTCCAAGTTTCTTCATTAACTGTGCCTGCTACAAAAAAAATTAAGTCTCAACACTTAGAAATAAAAAAAATCGTCCGTGGCCATTTCTTCGACTACGAAACTAAAACTGTATATTGGAACCTACGTTAAGACGGTTTTATCGCCGTTGTTTTCAAAACCTTTAAAGTTAGGCGAGTTCACCGTCCGTGGATAGAAAAACACAGGTGATGCAACGCCATCACCGTCCGCTATTTATAAATAATTTTTGTAAAAAAATGTTTTTATCGATAATTGAAACGATGCTGAACAATTTATCGAGTATCTTATATCAATGAGAAATCCAGATGGCATTCCTCTTTATATTTATACTAGTTTGAAGACCATGTCTGCTGTGGTTACGACGGGGATTAGATCGGCAAGGGAATACTAGTAGATTCTTCTGATAATTTTTGAAAGAAAATTGCATTCAACATGATCAAAATTATGTTAAATTGTACAATGTTTTATCAAATTTTTCATTTATGCAAATTATAACTTTCCTTAAACTTTTACTCCATACAAGTGATTAAAAATACGAAAAAAATTTTTAAATTGATTTTAACATTTTATGTCCATGACTGGTTGTGATACGATATTGTGTCTGTTGCTATAAGTCCTATCATTTATCAGCAAAGCTCAAACATACACAATCTCGTCATTACCACGCGTGTGGTTAAAAACATAGAAAAGGGAAGGAACCCCAGCATGACCATCATGTATTCACCCAGTCGGGAAAAACACACAGGAAAGCAACACAGAAAACTAGAAACCGTAAAAAGACACAACAGTATGCACAAGAACAGCATACAAAACAGTCGAAACAGACGTACGGAAACTTCAAACATTAATGACAACACATAAGAGGAAGGAGACCAATGTGCACCTGGTGCAGACTTTGGACGGCCATCTGCTACTTGAAAATGTTGTGGTTATCTGGATTACGTGTACCCTCCCACTGAGGACTTCATATACACACATGTTGTAAAAACATAAAACTTCTCACTGTAAAGTGACGTCACAAATAATAGTAAATGCATCGGCCTTTTGTAACACAGATTCTTTGCAAATGGATGTAAAAATATATATGGAATGCGTATAACAGTCTGTGCTCTTCTTACTGAAGCTAGCTAAGAGTCTGACCAACTTTCAGATAGAACAGAGGATCAAGACCCAGTCCTCTCTGACGATATTTGAACAAATGAGATAAAGAAGATCCTGACGACAATTTCAACATCACTCACAATAGAGCACCAAATTGAGCATAGACGGCCCCTAGCAAGCTAGAGGTGGGACCAGATGCCCAGTAGTAGTAAGAATCCCCTGTTTGGCTAGCCGCACCCGCCGTCGATGTTCACGCATGAAAATGAAAAAAAAAACAAGGACCGTCATGGAGTCCCATCGTCACGATTGGCGAATATGCAATGTTTGGAAAGACACTGGTACCAAACTATAGATTGGTCCAGTACCATGTTCAGTGTTCTTTTATGACTTTAGGATCATATCCGTGGTAAAGCAGGCGATAGACTATTTTCTTGCATTTGTTCTTGAAGTTTGATCAGCCTCTTATCCTTCACATTGGTTATTAGGTCACCTTAAAATGAAGGCAATGAAATTTCACATGATGAATACTCTCACGCTGGGATTGTCCTAAATGTATTAACAATGCAGATCAAGTATGTAATTTATCTGTGAAATCACTGGCGTGTTTCCCATGTCAGCTAAAAGGCTTATGGCTCTAGAAAAAAAATTTAAGAACAAGAGGGTTAAAATGACATTTATAAAAGAGAAGGCAAAATTCAATACCAAATTCATCAGTATCTCGGTTTGAGCGAACTCTTAGAGGAACTGCCAAAGACAATCATTATGTCAATCCAAGAATGGGTATCAACGAGCTACTCGTTTATCTTTTGAACATGTGAAATGAGTAACGAAACTTAGCGAAATTAGGCACCTAAAAGGAAGACTACAAATGATTCACTGAGCAAAATTAAGCACTATACTTTTATTTTTCCCAGGATAAGACCCCATAAAGCCTCTATTTTTCCACGCCACGAGCACTCTGAAAATATAAATCTCTCTTCATATTCCTATATACAAAGTCATTCATAACCTCCTCACAATCATCAACATCTTTCTCCTTAATTCCAAAAAAAAAAGGAACAAATTCTCTCGCATCGATCTGCACTTAAGATCTTAGATGTCCTCTCGTAACTCCTCTATACAGATCTATTCTTCCCTTACTTAAATTCACATCATAAACCATCGAACAAATAACTGTATTTAATATCATTCTAATGAGTCAAAGAAGATCCTGACGACAATCTCAACAGCACTCACAATAGAGCACAAAATTAAGCATCGATTAAATATCATTTTTCTTTTGCGCCTCACGTAACTCCTTAATTTCCCTTTAATTTATTCTATTTCTGTTTCTGATTTTTTTACTTTCATTTCCAAACTATCCATTCTCGATACGTATCCTTCTACATGTATTTTCACCAATTGCTCCTCTTCATCTGAAATTTTATTGTTTTTACTCAAAATTTTCTAGCATGCTATACATGTATATATATCATTTAGATCCTTGTTAGTTATTGGTTTTTCTTTCACCTTTCTCCTCGTTAAAAAGATTTAATATGTCCACCCCGATTTCACATAGACATTAGTGAAATCTAATCATAAAGATAAACAATTCAATAAGTAATTGATAAAAGTTATATTTCTTCGACTTTCTCTTTTGAATTTCCACGAAACACGTAATGAATGTAATGTTATGTTTAAATCAACTTTCTATAGTAGCTATCACTATATAACAATCAAAAGTTATTAAATTTGTCGAAGCTCATAAAAACATGACTGTTCTGGGTAGTTAACCTAGACATGTTGTTTTTATAGAGCATATTCTTTAGAAAAATTCTCTAGTACATTTGATTATGACTAGCAACAGACCAAATTTCCTGTACTGTCTAACAACGGACAGTTTTATTGGCATGATTAATTTTTCTATTAATTCTCTTACTTCGTTTCCATTAAAGTGTATTGAATGATTATTTATTAGCGTAATGTCACAATTATAGGAGCAACATGATGAAACATATGACAAAAGTACATATTTTACAAAATAGACACAAGCTGACAAGGTATAAAGTGGTGTGTCGTTCACGGAGAATGTAAACTCCTCTTAAGCTACGACATCCCACGAATCGGGATTTCTGCAGAAGAATCTATCTTATTAGATAGGTTTCCCATTGAAATCTCAAAGTTCACTATGTTATATAATCATTCATAAATTGCAAAAGTTGATTCGAATATGAAAGTCTACATCCGTACAATCAACGGACGCTCATGGCGTCCCTTCATCTGTGTTTTTCTATCCACGGACAGTAAACTCGTCTAACTTTATAAGTTTTGAAAACAACGGCGATAAAACCGTCTTAATATGGATTCTCTGTAAAAACCTAAAAAGTCAGACATGCTTGGTCACATGTCTCGGATTTTGGACATTTCTTGTTCTCTTGTTCTTGGATGTCCTCAGAACGAAATGACCTTCCATTTTTCTCTATGACGTTCCGTTGCCATGGTAACCAAGGTTCTGTATAAAAAACCCTTTACACAAGGCATGCATCCCGTTACCATGGAAAAGAATGTTGAATGTATATGTAATTTTCTGAACTAATTAATTAAATCCTCTCAAGTAAATATATTTTTATTATTCAATGCTCATTCTTTCTGTATTTCAAGTAAATTCGCTTCAATTTCAAGAAAAATTTGCTTATTCAAAATGAGACATTTTGGGCCAATTTAGGCCTAATTTTACCTATATTTCACCTACTTTTGACATGAGTAATAATGCAGTTGGACAAGATGTGAATTAAAGTTGCCTATTTCCTGAATAGAACTATCCTAGGACTTCATGGGAATCGAAGGAAATTTATGTTGAAATGAGATTTTTCTGTTTACATGTATATGCCTTTGAAATAGGTTACCATGGCAACATTTGGTATGAAGATGTAAATATCTGTCATAAGTAAAAAGCTAATTTCTATAGATGTATGCCTGCTATCGTTACAAAACTTGGTATGTAGATGTATTAAAGACAATTTGATGCTATCATGACCTTGACAAAAAATCAAGGTCATTTGCTCAATTTTCAAGGTCATTGAAAAATATTTGCTATTTTCAGGCCCAATTTTGTGATTTTTCACTAAAAAGAGACATGAATATCAGTAAACGATATGAAACTTTGGTAAAACAATCAATTAAAGGTGAAAGTATGATGAATGAATTATTTGTTTGGATGAGTATCAAAATTATCAAAGTCCATTGAAGACCCAAATAAATGTCGTATTTTACAAGAAAAATGTAGAAAATCTCAATTTTATGCTCTTATTGAAAGTATGTCATACATAGAAGTGAATACAATTTAACAAAACTGTGATTAATTGTACTTCTTTGATTAGTTGTTCAACTGTTAATATTTAAAATCAAAATATCCAATGAAATAAGTTAAAGAAATCAATTCAAAATAATTGGAAATCCTGATTTTTGTGTAAATTTTAGTCTATAATTAGAAATGACCTTGAGATTTGGACAGATGACCTTGAAATGATTTGAAGGTCAAGTGATAATGATAAATGTATTTTGTATACAGGTATGCTATTTCATAATCATCGGACTCAAAAATAGGGAAAAACAATGTTTTTAGATATGCTGTATGCAGAAAATATTGATTCCAAGTTGCTATAGCAACAATTTTTGATTGGCATTCATGACAAAATGATGAGTTTCACCATAAATTTTATTTCTTGAAATTTTTAAGCTAGGGACATTGATTTTGTCAAGTTGACATCAAATACCCATAACGCGAGCCAAATTATGGGTTTCAACCTTCAAAATAGTCAGAAACAGGCAAAATGCTTGAATTTCACATATTTTGACCAAACATCAACAACTACCTTATAACACCCCCCCCCCCCCCCCCCCAAAGTTATTCTTGTTAGAGTTGAACTTACAAAGAAAAGTTTTTGTGATCATAAAGTAAGTTTTGACCATGGTTTCCATGGCAACAGAATATCACAATATGTCTTATATCTCATATATATGAGGGTGTCAGATAGATGGACCCCGTTACCATGGCAAACGTGGTTCAAATGTAACAAAATGATTTGTTTTCATTGTTTTTACATTAATTATGATAATTACGTATACAGAAAGTTTCATCAAAATCAATGACATGCCGTGGCCAGCTGTTTTAGGGTTTTACATAGACTGGTACCCGTTCTGGTTCCTTCGTTTACGCTATGCTATGTTTTCGTAGGAAGTAAAAACGAACGGAGAAATGCAAGTCTAGGTTTTACAGAGAATCCATATTAACGTATTCCTCCCTGTGGATTCATTACCTTACATGTTAAACGTCTTAAAATTCAAATAATGTCAAAGCATCATTAAGGGACAGATAAATTTGCAGCATGGACCAATTATGCCCATTTCGGGAATTTAAAGGTACGGTGTCCCTGAAAATTAATCAATTTTACAAAGTTTTATAATGCATAATCTTTCTCTTCATATGAAAGTTTACATTCTCATTGGTACAAATTCAAATTTTCAGGCGAATCTAACGCATACATTCGCAGTTATAGGCATTTGAAAACGTCATTTTTAACTTTGGGTGCGCACCTCTCATTCTTTCCACTAGCGCCACCTACAATGTATTGAGTTTTTACAATAGAGGGATATGGGGATTTCATTTTACAAATTCGTCGATATTATGGTCGTTACTGCATATTTTCAAATAAAACTTTTCATGGCTCTTTTTTTCCTCAATCTAGATCCTTAGAAATAATTTTACGTTTCCAATAAAAATGAAATCCAGGGACACTGTATCTTTAAAGTACTATCAGACTTACCGGCATTCCCCGAGTACTTTCCAATTCTAAGCCGGTAATTGTTGGCTTCATTACTTATTTCGAAGTTGGTGTAGGTGGCATGTCTGGTGATGTTCAATATATTAGTTAGGTCTACCTTTAATGTGCAGTCCCTACCAAGAGTTAGGGTGTGTAGGTACTTGTTTCCTAGAATAAATAAATGAATAAATCATTGGAAAATGTAAATGAAACATAACGTTACATTTATTATTCATTTGATACTTTTGAATGCCAAACTCTAAATAGAAAATACTCAGTTTGAATACATGTAATTATACAAAAAGTGTCATAATTTTTGTTTTGTTACGGGTATGCAACACACAGTCATTGCATTATCGTAACGCGCATAACATGCGATAAATGCACTTGCTCCGTGTTGCATACCCATATCAAAACACAAATTATGAGTGATATACACCACTATTGTCACTTTCATTCTTGTTTTTCAGGTAAGAAGATGGCATTCAAAGTTAGGTTTTAGTCTGCAGGTTGAATAACCGTCAAGGCATGTTTCTGTAGAGCTTATGCATTGTGACGTAATGAGCGTTTTACTGCAAAAATGCAACACGTTCCTTTGAATAATTTCATCTCAGGGAATCATATTGGATATGTTTATGTCTTAAAATAATCTCAATGTCTTAAACGTTATAGTCTTTAACCCGAACATTCGATAACTTTATGTTCTTTTTTAAGTGTTATAATTGATACCACGTTCTCTTTTTTGTCGTGTATTTTTGTGGATTGTAGTTTTGTCTGATGTCATTTACGTGTGACTTTCTTGTGGGTTTGTTTCGCTCGGTGTGGGTGCAGGGTGGTCATGCTGGAGATCATCCCCTTTTCTAGCATGGAAAAGTATAATATACTGATGTAAATTGTCTGTCCATTGCTTATTAATAGAAACTTTTTTTTTAATCCGTCATGATATGTTAACTTATATCTTCTTTGAAATAATTATACTACCTTCCTTTCATAATTTTAGTCTATGAAGACATTACCTAACCAGTATTCTTCTGTCGGGTCACCAAATCCGTCCTTATATTCATTCCATCCTCTGTAAAAATCTGTTTTACCATTTATTCTTCTCTGGAACACCTGTTCAACGTTATTTTTTATGAAATAATGAAATATTAATCATTACTTATATCAGACAATACGTTAAACTTCCATTGCTTATTTTGTCTTGTTTAGAGTTCTAATTATTTCTATTAGTTATTCATTCCGAGATTTGCAACCGTTCCTATGGAAAATCTAAATATTTTGCCTTGCCTTCTCGAATTTGAGACTGAATAACTGTTAGGTATACTTCTTTAATGTTTATTCTACGGTGTTCCATCATATAATGGTATTGTATGGCAAAATTGTTTCTCCAATCTAACTCGGGGATACTTCCTTATCAAGAGTTATGAAACTTCATACGCCAATTAACAATAGATGGGTAAATTCTTACTAATTTCATATTTTAAGAACAGGTGAAAGTTGAGAGATAAAAACCAACATAAATTTTGGCGAAATTTGGTTCTCTTTTTTGAGTGCTATTAAGATTGTCGTCAGGATCCTCTTTATCTTATTGCCATAAAATGTGCAATACTCATGTGGAGGTATACATTTATTATTGCCAGTAACTCATTCTAGATATGAATGTTCCTACATTTACTTTGATGTTATCGATGTTTACAATGTTCCACTGAGAAAACGGACGTCGCAGAAAAATTATATTGAATGCACCATTAAAAAACTAAGGTTTTTGTATTGGTACTACAAATACAGAGAAGATTACTTATGATAAGAGAATTTTCGTGATATGTAACGAGTCAAAGGGTAGCAAACGTATTTTTAAACACGCAGGTAAAGGAGAAACATGTGCAATGTTCAGATTTCTTATATGAGCTGCTTATACTTTATCAGCAAATTTTAAACAACCCGAAACACCGAATTAAATGAAACTACCGTGCTTTCATGAGATTAAGATAGACAATTCAAACTTTACGCAGGAGACAATTTAAATTCTACACAGGATCTAAACGACTGTCATCAAAAAGGAAAGAGTACGAATGAAAACAACTTATTCAGTTTGTCTAGAAAACTAGATGAAATCAAAAATTATCTAAAAACGAGAGTTAAATCAAGTCAAGCAAAACATTTCTTTTCTGTGTAGATCTAACTGTATCTTTTATCTTTCTTTAAATAAGCTCTATCGATTTTAAAATAATACTTGCTTCATAAATCAATTGCAACTGTAACTGTAAATGATTTACGTCCGCCGGCACAAATATAAACCTTTTGTTAATCTTTTACATCATCTACTTATTGGTTAATTTCCAATGTTTAACAAAGCTTGACTATATCATCTTCGTATATTTATTATCTTAAGCTTCTCTCTGTCGGTCTAGAACACCAACAATGAGACTATTTGTTAAAACACATAAGGATAAGTTATACAACATACTGTAAGTAGAATATCGTATGCCAATTATTACAGTATTTCGTCACCTGACTTGATTTTGTGCTGTATACAGGGATATGGTCATTATCCATAATTGTCATTGATACATACATTTTGTATTTGTAAATTTTCCACAGTATTTCGTCATATGACTTGATATATGTGTAAATTCTCCACAGCATATAGTCACATGACTTGATATATATGTATATATTCTCCACAGTATTTCGTTGCATTACTTGATTTATATTTGTAGATTTTCCATCACCAATTTGTTAAACAACTCTTAAACTACGGGCGGTTTATCTCCATGAAGACATAGCTTAAGCATATACGTTTGTCTACTCTTCAAATATTTCTACTTATTGTTTATTTTTTCTCTAATTCGGCATCGAACATCGCTGACGAGACATTACTTGATGAGATACGAATAGGATGCACGGAGTGTACTACAATAGAACATAGATTGAAATATTCATAATAATTTTAATCCTTACCGTCCACCCTCCATCCTCCATGTCACAGTAAACCTTCACATCCTCAGATCCTAATGGACTTATCGTGTACACACCATTATGCAGCCTATACCTATCTCTGAGGTTTCCACAATCTATGATAAAGTATAAGAATAAGATATCATTTGATTTACAATATACAATGTATTTGTCCAAAAGTTTGTAATATAATTGTAATTTGTAATTATAATAAGGTCTGTTTTATGTGTTCACAATTTTACAAGTTTTTCAGTTTTGTTTTTCTGTTAACGGTTTGCAGACAAAAAAAAATAAAGCTTGATTTGCAAGCTAATTGACGCAAACCATCTTATTGTTAATCTTCACGATTTTGTTTCAGATTTCAGGGAAAGAAAAAAAAAAAACATATAAAACAGTTCTTGTCTCTTCGCGATTTGTATAAATGTTAAACGTCTTCATATTCAATAGCATCATTTAAGAACAGATGAATTTGCAGCATGGACAAGACATGCACGTTTCAGGTATTTATCCTCAATCTAAACAATGCAATATGGCCTAGGAGTGTGAAAGTTGATATGTCCATAATGTCCCGAAAGATCAACAGGATGGTTAGGATATGATGCTAAAGGACCCACGTTTTACAAATACTTAATATGCGTCTTTATGTCTTTTGCTTCGGTTATGAAAGAAATTTTGGAGATTATTCGTTGTATTTAACGCATATTTCATGCAAATATTGATCAAGAAATATGAAAATGAAGTGAACATGATAATAGATGACAGTTTAATTTGTATTAATTCTTATTAGCTTATTTGATTTTCAATATTCAAAGTTTTAAGTCAAGTTTAAGCACAAAAGAGTCTTAACAAATAACTGATGACCTTACCTTTTCCTTTAAAAATGTCCTCAAAATCAGCTAAATTTGAAAACGTTACATTCAGTGAATCAACATCATAAAATACTTGCTTTAAAGAAACGTTCGTGAAAAGGGCAAGTTTATTCGTTTTCTCCTCAAGTTTCACAAGAGTGTTTGTCATATTTATGTTTGCTTTTTCCTGATCGATACGAAATTTGTCATTTGTTGCTATACTTCCCGTTTTGAGACCGAGCGTAAGATTTTGGAGCTCCTTGAATTTCTCAATCAGGATCTTGTCCATTTCTTGTGACCTCATCTTTTCAATTGCTGTTTCATTAAAGACTTTCTCCAAGTAGTTTCTTAGTTTTTTATTGTCCTGTTTAAGGTTGTCCATTTCAGCATCATGTTCCAATGACCTTTTCTTTTCTATCGCTGTTTCATTATATACTGTCTCAAAGTCCGTCTTCAGTTTGCTATTATCCTGTTTAAGGTTGTCCATTTCAGCATCACGTTCCAATGACCTTTTCTTTTCAAGTGCTGTTTCAATTAGGACTGTTTCCAAGTCGTTCCTAAGATTTTTATTTTCCTGTTTGAGATTGTCCATTTCAGCATTAAATTGATCATGAAGAGTCCAGTTTCTATCCGTATTTTCTGAAATGACGTGAAGTCTGGTTGATATTTGCTTCAGGATTTGCAAAAGCTCAATATTGAATGGACTCCGATAGGGTCCGTCATCAGAACTTGTGTCACATAACACGTAGCTAAGACACGGAAACAGGATGATGAAAACATAATATTCTTTCCACATTTTGGTACTCAGAAAATATCCGTTCTCTTGAGATAAATTATATTAAATAAATTCAAAGTTAATAGTTCTTTTTAGTAGTTTGTAGTAGACTAACTTATTTCAAGTTAATCTATTAACAAAGATGAGTATCACCGAGATGGCGTGCTGAACAATTCAGTGTCTGTTGATGTACTGATGAAACAAGGAGAATGATGGAAAATTCAGTCTGTAAGTATTTATAGCCTGATATTTACGGAAGTCTATAAATAACACCAAGATTACAAAGCAAGTATGGAAATAACTGACATCGAAGAAATAATACATAGGAAATAAAATAGGAAACACATTTCTTTGTTTCACAAAAGCCGGAACATACTGACGTGTAGAGAATGACCCAAGTGAAGAAAAAGGTACAAATTATGAAAGAATTTGAGAAATTTGATAAACAAAATCTTAATGTCAATTGAATATGTGCAAAAGCAATATTGAACAGTTAAACATAACTTAACGGCACCCTGTACTAAAACACTGTGAGTAAGACTTTATATTTCCCAAGTAAACAATTTTCGTAGAAATAAACCTGTATTAAAAGAGCACTTGTCTTATACGTCCAACATATGACATTTCCTTGAATGATCTACTTTAAGAAAGGATTTAAAACTGTGTCAAAAATGGGGCTAATTTGTACATAAATAATATGACAACCTCCTTTTAAAAAAATTATACTGTAAAATCTTTGATCGATTTTAAAAACTTGATCAGTTTGCAACGTTTACTGACATTTCACGGAGATTTCCAGCATCTCTTCGAAGTTAGGAATTGAATTCTTATGTGCAAATGTTAAACGTTCTTAAATTCAATAGCATCATTTAAGGAGGTATGAGTGTGAACCGCATTTTCAGGGAATGATAGAAATTAAAAATAATTGTCTACATATAAAAGAATATCCCTTCCTTCATCGATTGCAATATTTCATGAAAAAAAGAGTTTAGCCGTTTGTCCCCTATATACCGACAAAAAAGGGAGGTAACTCTGCATATTTTTTTCTAAAACAATGTCCCAACTTTGGACCTTATTTTAAAAATCAACATAACACAGTACGAAGTAATTTGTTATCCATTGACGTAGTAAATGAAGTAAATTTATTTTCGAAAAATAATATTTTTGTTGCCATGGTAACCATGCTGGAGAAGGACATTTATTTCATCCCATTTTTGACAGTAAAAATTGTATGAAAAGTTTAAAAACATTAATTTCAAAGTAGCTGGCATAATAGAATTTTGATTAAATATTTCTAATATTATCCAGTGATACATGCTAAAGATAAAAAAATAATTTATAGAAAAAAGAGTGTAGCCGTTTTAAAATATTTAGCTTAGAATTCCTCTGACCAAGCCTCTGGATATGAAAAATCCGTTGTTAGTTATTGAAAATGGAAAGTTGTTATATATCTATACATTTTATCTAAGATTTCTTATAATCTTGACATCAGACTAAAAAATTGAGTCATATTCTGATCAATTTCTTATACATTTTCCCATCACTTAGCGCTTTTAAGCACCGACAACGTAACGTGAGGTAGCGCACATCGTGACATTTAGGTAATCCTCGGCGATATTGTATACTTTTAATCTCAGTGAATGAGAAAAAATTGATGTTTTAGACTCCTATCTGTATGCTCCTTCAGTGTATCATTTCTCTCAAAATTGATTTTGCGGCATCTACACGTATCTATTTATTCGATCATGTACATGTAGTTTTGGCATTCGTACATGTTGTACCAGACTATTAGGTCGTCATGCTCACTTACTGCAACTACTAATCAATAGGCATGGTGATAAAAATTCTAGCTAAATCAGTTTAACACATATCTTTTGTAAATGAAAGAAAGGTACTTATATATATAAGTTTTACATGTTTTCAATATTTGAGGTAAATTGCGTGGTCAGTAATGCCGCATCGTCAACTTGTACTATAAAATATAATTATTCTTTTGAATCTATTTGTGTTTTTTTTTATACAAAAATAAATTTGAAGTATTAACTTACTCAATTCAATCGCAATCAAATTATTCCGCTCCGTAAAGACGCATGGCGTGAAATAATATAAGACAAACTGAATTACCGGACTTCTAAAGAACAAACACAAAGCGCTTTCATAATAATTCGCGGAAAAATATTGCAACGTCATAATTCAGTATGACGTCAAATAAACTCCTGTTGATGACGTAAACTATATGCCAAGGGTAAAACGATGTCGTGATAGACGAGTATATTAGATGTAAACAAGGATATGTATTGCTTGTCATTCGAAATGCATTGCTTTTTAATCTAGAGGTATATTCAACCATTAGTTCAATAAGTTTTCAGATTTTGTTTTCTTTACGACATCGATACGATTTACGTTTGATTTGTTCACGCTCATACCCTCTTAAGAACAAATTAATTTGCAGCATGGACCAGAAATGCACGTTTCGGGTAGTTTTGTCTGATGTCATTTACGTATCACTTTCTTGTGGTTTTGTTTTGCTGGACGAGTGCAGGGTGGTCATGCTGGAGATCATCCTTTTTTCTTTATATGCACACCTATTATGTTCAGACTAAACAGCGAACGATTTTTTTGCATCGCCGAGGTGAATTTTACAGCTTTTTTTTTGTATTTTTGACATAATTTTCTGCAGCTTTGCATTTATTTACAACAACTATGTCTACATAAACCAGAAAATTAGTACGTATGCTTTGAAAAATACACAAGCGATGACATTTTTGGAGTAAATTCGCAATGTTGTGATTTTACAAGTTTTTCGTATTACTGAGCAGTCTAGCAATATAGAAAAGTTTTTTCACAGAGATCTTGTCACTGTGGTGAGTTTTATTACCATTTTAATTTTGCTTTGATAACCTTTTTTGCATTTAAGACCCCTCCCTGATAAAAAAAATTGTTTTACAATCTTCTCTGTTCGTTGCTTAGATATGCTTAGATTGGTGCTTACTTTCGTGCTTAGAATGCTTAGATTTGTACTTAGTTTCTGCTTAGTTTTACTTAGATTTGCTTACTTTCTGCTTAGATTTGCTTACTTTCTGCTTAGTTTTGCTTACTTTCTGCTTAGTTTTGCTTGCTTTTCTTCATCATTTTCATTCAATTTTCATGCATTTTAAGGCAAAATAAATCAAAATTTAACTAATTTTTTCATGAATTTTAAGAAAATTAAATGTTTCAAAGAGAGATAACTCCAAGTGTGTATAGTGTATAAAAAGTGCTAAATTTAGATATATTTTGTATTATGATGTACCAAGGGGAGATATTTCTAAGACGAATTAAAGATTTAAGTTTAAGATCATGTCAATCAACAAGTTGTAGCCTCCGCCAGGAATTGAACCTGGTCCTTCTACATAAATGCAGATGTGCTCATCCATTACACTACAAAGGCATAACATGAGACATTATCTTAAAGGATTCCTCAATATCTACTTTATCAAAAAAAGTCAAAGTCAGAATCCCTAACAATTTTCAACTTTTTATTTAAAAAACTTTTCCTCTGCATTTACAAGGGCTTGGAACCTTCAAACTTGCAACAATTTCTGTCTAAAAATTGCTGCAAATTCGGCTGCATTAAAAGTTTTTTTTTTCATTGTCACTATCAGTCACAAACTACTAAACTATACTCTTGAGATTTCTTCTTTTCTGCCGCTGTTTCATTTACAAGTTTATTCAGGTTGTTTCTCAGTTTTCTATCCTGCGTTTTCATTTTTAGCTCACCTGAGCCATAGGCTCAAGTGAGCTATTGTCATAGTGTTGCGTCTGTCGTCCGTCGTCCGTCGTCCGTCGTCGTCGTCGTCGTCCGTCGTCGTCCGTCGTCGTAAACTTTTCACATTTTAAACTTCTTCTCCAGAATGGGTGAAGGGATTTTGATGAAACTTGGTAGGTATGAAGTACTCATGGTCCCCTACAAGTGTTGTTGTTTTTCGTCCGGATCTGTCAACAGGTGGCGCCACCACAGCCAAAAGTAGGTCACGGGGGGTACCCTCCTTTGACAAACTTCTTCAGAACCGAAGCATGTATCGACAAACCGAAAGCATCAGGATGATCTAGAGAGATGTCTTAAGAAGTGTTGTTATTTTTGGTTCCACTTCGAAGTCAAATTTTTGACGCGTTTTTGACGTCTTTTCGGACTTAGTCAGAAATGCACATTTTTGCACTATTTCTTTAAATAACTCAATAAGTGTATGATTTTACACACTCATTTACTACATATTTATCATATTTAACTTACTTAATGCTTTGATATGTATTTTATGCTTAAATTTTATTTTTTTGATTTTTTATGAATTTTTTTCTTATGTAAAAAGGAAGGGGGGGGGGGGTGATTTTCATACATTTTCTGCTTCTTTTCTATAACCACTCTTCAGATTGTCATGACAATTTGTAGGTATGAGGTACTCATGCATGGTACCCTACAAGTGAAAGAATTTTGTCAAGATATCCACTTTTGGATTTTTAAGGAATATTTTTTTAAGATTGTACATAGGTATAATGTATGTTTTCCATGCCCAATGGACCCATGGGGAGTGGCTTCAAACCCCGGCGGGACCCCAACAAAATTTTTTTCCCCTTTTTAGCTCACCTGAGCCATAGGCTCAAGTGAGCTATTGTCATAGTGTTGCGTCTGTCGTCCGTCGTCCGTCGTCGTCGTCGTCGTCGTCCGTCGTCGTCCGTCGTCGTAAACTTTTCACATTTTAAACTTCTTCTCCAGAATGGGTGAAGGGATTTTGATGAAACTTGGTAGGTATGAAGTACTCATGGTCCCCTACAAGTGTTGTTGTTTTTCGTCCGGATCTGTCAACAGGTGGCGCCACCACAGCCAAAAGTAGGTCACGGGGGGTACCCTCCTTTGACAAACTTCTTCTTCAGAACCGAAGCATGTATCGACAAACCGAAAGCATCAGGATGATCTAGAGAGATGTCTTAAGAAGTGTTGTTATTTTTGGTTCCACTTCGAAGTCAAATTTTTGACGCGTTTTTGACGTCTTTTCGGACTTAGTCAGAAATGCACATTTTTGCACTATTTCTTTAAATAACTCAATAAGTGTATGATTTTACACACTCATTTACTACATATTTATCATATTTAACTTACTTAATGCTTTGATATGTATTTTATGCTTAAATTTTATTTTTTTGATTTTTTATGAATTTTTTTCTTATGTAAAAAGGAAGGGGGGGGGGGTGATTTTCATACATTTTCTGCTTCTTTTCTATAACCACTCTTCAGATTGTCATGACAATTTGTAGGTATGAGGTACTCATGCATGGTACCCTACAAGTAAAAGAATTTTGTCAAGATATCCACTTTTGGATTTTTAAGGAATATTTTTTTAAGATTGTACATAGGTATAATGTATGTTTTCCATGCCCAATGGACCCATGGGGAGTGGCTTCAAACCCCGGCGGGACCCCAACAAAATTTTTTTCCCCTTTTTAGCTCACCTGAGCCATAGGCTCAAGTGAGCTATTGTCATAGTGTTGCGTCTGTCGTCCGTCGTCCGTCGTCGTCGTCGTCGTCGTCGTCCGTCGTCGTCCGTCGTCGTAAACTTTTCACATTTTAAACTTCTTCTCCAGAATGGGTGAAGGGATTTTGATGAAACTTGGTAGGTATGAAGTACTCATGGTCCCCTACAAGTGTTGTTGTTTTTCGTCCGGATCTGTCAACAGGTGGCGCCACCACAGCCAAAAGTAGGTCACGGGGGGTACCCTCCTTTGACAAACTTCTTCTTCAGAACCGAAGCATGTATCGACAAACCGAAAGAATCAGGATGATCTAGAGAGATGTCTTAAGAAGTGTTGTTATTTTTGGTTCCACTTCGAAGTCAAATTTTTGACGCGTTTTTGACGTCTTTTCGGACTTAGTCAGAAATGCACATTTTTGCACTATTTCTTTAAATAACTCAATAAGTGTATGATTTTACACACTCATTTACTACATATTTATCATATTTAACTTACTTAATGCTTTGATATGTATTTTATGCTTAAATTTTATTTTTTTGATTTTTTATGAATTTTTTTCTTATGTAAAAAGGAAGGGGGGGGGTGATTTTCATACATTTTCTGCTTCTTTTCTATAACCACTCTTCAGATTGTCATGACAATTTGTAGGTATGAGGTACTCATGCATGGTACCCTACAAGTGAAAGAATTTTGTCAAGATATCCACTTTTGGATTTTTAAGGAATATTTTTTTAAGATTGTACATAGGTATAATGTATGTTTTCCATGCCCAATGGACCCATGGGGAGTGGCTTCAAACCCCGGCGGGACCCCAACAAAATTTTTTTCCCCTTTTTAGCTCACCTGAGCCATAGGCTCAAGTGAGCTATTGTCATAGTGTTGCGTCTGTCGTCCGTCGTCCGTCGTCGTCGTCGTCGTCGTCCGTCGTCGTAAACTTTTCACATTTTAAACTTCTTCTCCAGAATGGGTGAAGGGATTTTGATGAAACTTGGTAGGTATGAAGTACTCATGGTCCCCTACAAGTGTTGTTGTTTTTCGTCCGGATCTGTCAACAGGTGGCGCCACCACAGCCAAAAGTAGGTCACGGGGGGTACCCTCCTTTGACAAACTTCTTCTTCAGAACCGAAGCATGTATCGACAAACCGAAAGCATCAGGATGATCTAGAGAGATGTCTTAAGAAGTGTTGTTATTTTTGGTTCCACTTCGAAGTCAAATTTTTGACGCGTTTTTGACGTCTTTTCGGACTTAGTCAGAAATGCACATTTTTGCACTATTTCTTTAAATAACTCAATAAGTGTATGATTTTACACACTCATTTACTACATATTTATCATATTTAACTTACTTAATGCTTTGATATGTATTTTATGCTTAAATTTTATTTTTTTGATTTTTTATGAATTTTTTTCTTATGTAAAAAGGAAGGGGGGGGGTGATTTTCATACATTTTCTGCTTCTTTTCTATAACCACTCTTCAGATTGTCATGACAATTTGTAGGTATGAGGTACTCATGCATGGTACCCTACAAGTGAAAGAATTTTGTCAAGATATCCACTTTTGGATTTTTAAGGAATATTTTTTTAAGATTGTACATAGGTATAATGTATGTTTTCCATGCCCAATGGACCCATGGGGAGTGGCTTCAAACCCCGGCGGGACCCCAACAAAATTTTTTTCCCCTTTTTAGCTCACCTGAGCCATAGGCTCAAGTGAGCTATTGTCATAGTGTTGCGTCTGTCGTCCGTCGTCCGTCGTCGTCGTCGTCCGTCGTCGTCCGTCGTCGTCCGTCGTCGTCCGTCGTCGTCCGTCGTCGTAAACTTTTCACATTTTAAACTTCTTCTCCAGAATGGGTGAAGGGATTTTGATGAAACTTGGTAGGTATGAAGTACTCATGGTCCCCTACAAGTGTTGTTGTTTTTCGTCCGGATCTGTCAACAGGTGGCGCCACCACAGCCAAAAGTAGGTCACGGGGGGTACCCTCCTTTGACAAACTTCTTCTTCAGAACCGAAGCATGTATCGACAAACCGAAAGCATCAGGATGATCTAGAGAGATGTCTTAAGAAGTGTTGTTATTTTTGGTTCCACTTCGAAGTCAAATTTTTGACGCGTTTTTGACGTCTTTTCGGACTTAGTCAGAAATGCACATTTTTGCACTATTTCTTTAAATAACTCAATAAGTGTATGATTTTACACACTCATTTACTACATATTTATCATATTTAACTTACTTAATGCTTTGATATGTATTTTATGCTTAAATTTTATTTTTTTGATTTTTTATGAATTTTTTTCTTATGTAAAAAGGAAGGGGGGGGGGGGTGATTTTCATACATTTTCTGCTTCTTTTCTATAACCACTCTTCAGATTGTCATGACAATTTGTAGGTATGAGGTACTCATGCATGGTACCCTACAAGTGAAAGAATTTTGTCAAGATATCCACTTTTGGATTTTAGATTGTACATAGGTATAATGTATGTTTTCCATGCCCAATGGACCCATGGGGAGTGGCTTCAAACCCCGGCGGGAGCCCAACAAAATTTTTTTCCCCTTTTTAGCTCACCTGAGCCATAGGCTCAAGTGAGCTATTGTCATAGTGTTGCGTCTGTCGTCCGTCGTCCGTCGTCGTCGTCGTCCGTCGTCGTCCGTCGTCGTCCGTCGTCGTAAACTTTTCACATTTTAAACTTCTTCTCCAGAATGGGTGAAGGGATTTTGATGAAACTTGGTAGGTATGAAGTACTCATGGTCCCCTACAAGTGTTGTTGTTTTTCGTCCGGATCTGTCAACAGGTGGCGCCACCACAGCCAAAAGTAGGTCACGGGGGGTACCCTCCTTTGACAAACTTCTTCTTCAGAACCGAAGCATGTATCGACAAACCGAAAGCATCAGGATGATCTAGAGAGATGTCTTAAGAAGTGTTGTTATTTTTGGTTCCACTTCGAAGTCAAATTTTTGACGCGTTTTTGACGTCTTTTCGGACTTAGTCAGAAATGCACATTTTTGCACTATTTCTTTAAATAACTCAATAAGTGTATGATTTTACACACTCATTTACTACATATTTATCATATTTAACTTATTTAATGCTTTGATATGTATTTTATGCTTAAATTTTATTTTTTTGATTTTTTTATGAATTTTTTTCTTATGTAAAAAGGAAGGGGGGGGGGGGGGTGATTTTCATACATTTTCTGCTTCTTTTCTATAACCACTCTCCAGATTGTCATGACAATTTGTAGGTATGAGGTACTCATGCATGGTACCCTACAAGTGAAAGAATTTTGTCAAGATATCCACTTTTGGATTTTTAAGGAATATTTTTTTAAGATTGTACATAGGTATAATGTATGTTTTCCATGCCCAATGGACCCATGGGGAGTGGCTTCAAACCCCGGCGGGACCCCAACTTTTGGATTTTTAAGGAATATTTTTAGCTCACCTGAGCCATAGGCTCAAGTGAGCTATTGTCATAGTGTTGCGTCCGTCGTCCGTCGTCCGTCGTCGTCGTCGTCGTCGTCGTCCGTCGTCCGTCGTCGTCGTAAACTTTTCACATTTTAAACTTCTTCTCCAGAACGGCTGAAGGGATTTTGATGAAACTTGGTAGGTATGAAGTACTCATGGTCCCCTACAAGTGTTGTTGTTTTTCGTCCGGATCTGTCAACAGGTGGCGCCACCACAGCCAAATGTAGGTCACGGGGGGTACCCTCCTTTGACAAACTTCTTCTTCAGAACCGAAGCATGTATCGACAAACCGAAAGCATCAGGATGATCTAGAGAGATGTCTTAAGAAGTGTTGTTAGTTTTGGTTCCACTTCGAAGTCAAATTTTTGACGCGTTTTTGACGTCTTTTCGGACTTAGTCAGAAATGCACATTTTTGCACTATTTCTTTAAATAACTCAATAAGTGTATGATTTTACACACTCATTTAGTACATATGTATCATATTTAACTTACTTAATGCTTTGATATGTATTTTATGCTTAAATTTTATTTTTTTGATTTTTTATGAATTTTTTTCTTATGTAAAAAGGAAGGGGGGGGGGGGTTGATTTTCATACATTTTCTGCTTCTTTTCTATAACCACTCTTCAGATTGTCATGAAAATTTGTAGGTATGAGGTACTCATGCATGGTATCCTACAAGTGAAAGAATTTTGTCAAGATATCCACTTTTGGATTTTTAAGGAATATTTTTTAAGGTTGAACATAGGTATAATGTATGTTTTCCATGCCAAATGGACCCATGGGGAGTAGCTTCAAACCCCGGCGGGACCCCAACAATTTTTTTTTCTCTTTTTCAGTTTTTTTTTTCTCTTTTTATTTTTATATTTATCGCTAGAAATGAAACTGTGAAAGAATTTTGTCAAAATATCAACTTTTAGATTTTTAATGATTTTTAAAATAAGACAAGCTATAGCTAGTTTTGCTTTGTGTACTTATTTTCATACTTCGAATTAACTTGGCCACATACGCTATCAAATATACGCTGAATTTATTTTTAAGATGTTGACTTTTTGTGTCGCCTGCGAAGCACAGCGACACTTAGGGATCACTTTGTCTGTTGTTCGTCTGTCCGTCCATCCGTCCCTCCGTCTGTCTGTCTGTCTGTCACACTTGGGTGTCACACCCCATAACTTTTGATTGGTAAGTGATAGGGCTTTGATATTTCACATGTGTATTCCTTGTGACAAGACCTTTATACACATATCATAATTTTTGACCTTTTGATCTTGACCTAGATATTTGACCTACTTTTCTAAAAATCTAATATTGGCTATATCTCTTGATTGATTAGTGATAGGGCTTTGATATTTCACATGTGTATTCCTTGTGATTAGACCTTTCTACACATATAATGTTTGACCTTGTGACCTTGATCTAGATATTTGACCTACTTTTCTAAAAATCTAATATTGGCTATATCTCTTGATTGGCAAGTGATAGGGCTTTGATATTTCATGTGTGTAATCTTTGTGACAAGACCTTTCTACGCAAACCATATTTTTTGACCTCGTGACCTTGACCTAGATATTTGACCTACTTTTCAAAAAATCTAAGATTGGCTATATCTTTTGATTGGTAAGTGATAGGGCTTTGATATTTCACATGTGTATTTCTTATGAAAAGCCCTTTTTTCACATACTATATTTTTTAACCTTATGACCTTGACCTAGATATTTGACCTACTTTTTAAAAAAAACCAAGATTGGCTATATCTATTGATTGGCAAGTGATAGGGCTTTGATATTTCTCTTGTGTATTCCTTTTGACAATACCTTTCTACACATACCATAATTTTGACCTCATGACCTTGACCTAGATATTTGACCTACTTTTCAAAAAAATTAAGATTTGCTATATCTTTTGATTGGTAAGTGATAGAGCTTTGATATTTCATATGTGTATTCCTTCTTGTGACAAGGCCTTTCTACACATATCATAACTTTTGACCTCATGACCAAGACCTAGATATTTGACCTACTTTTCAAAAAATCTTAGATTGGCTATTTCTTTTGATTGCTGAGTGATAGGCTTTGATATTTCACATGTGCATTCCATGTGACAAGACCTTTCTTCACATACCATCATTTTTTAGCTCACCTCGACGAAGTTGAGTGAGCTTATGCTATAACCCCACGCGTCCGTGTCCGCGTCTGTGTCCGCGTCCGCGTCCGGTTAAGAAGTTTGGGGTAGCTCAGTATCTGACAAAGTACTAACGCTACAGTAACCAAACTGGCACAAGTGATTCATCTTTGGATGCTGAGGTGAACCCATGCATCGTATGCAGCATCTGACCTACATTTTCCGCTTGAGTGACTTGGTTAAGAAATTTGGGGTAGCTCAGTATCTGACAAAGTACTGATGCTACAGTAACCAAACTGGCACAAGTGATTCATTTTTGGATGCTGAGGTAAACCCATGCATCGGATGCAGCATCTGACCTACATTTTCCGCTTGAGTGACTTGGTTAAGAAGTTTGGGGTAGCTCAGTATCTGACAAAGTACTGATGCTACAGTAACCAAACTTGCACAAGTGATTCATCTTTGGATGCTGAGTTGAACCCATGCATCGGATGCAGCATCTGACCTACATTTTCCGCTTGAGTGATTTGGATAAGAAGTTTGGGGTAGCTCAGTATCTGACAAAGTACTAATGCTACAGTAACCAAACTTGCACAAGTGATTCATCTTTGGATGCCGAGATGGACCCATGCATCGGATGCAGCATCTGACCTACTTTTTCCACTTGAGTGAGTTCGCTTTTAAAAGCCAATATTGAGCAGAGTATAAGTGCTACATGTACCAAACTTGCATATTGGATGTATCTTTGATCAAACTTTCATAAAATGACCTTGACCTACTTTTTCCGCTTGAGTGATTTTGCCTTTAAAAGCCAATATTGAGCAAAGTATAAGTGCTAGATGTTCCAAACTTGCATATTAGATGTATCTTTGATCAAACTTTCATAAAATGACCTTGACCTACTTTTTCCGCTTGAGTGATTTTGCCTTTAAAAGCCAATATTGAGCAAAGTATAACTGCTACATGTACCAAACTTGCATATTGGATGTATCTTTGATCAAACTTTCATTAAATGACCTTGACCTACTTTTTCTGCTTGAGTGGTTTTGCCTTTAAAAGCCAATATACATGTACTAAGAAATATGTTTGAATTGAATTTTGCTGTCACGAGGTGAGCTTCGTAATCTGTGATTACCTATGTTTTACCTCGTGCACTTGCCCTATATATTTGACCTACTTTTCAACAAATCTATGATTTGCTATATCTTTTGAGTGATAAGTGATAGGGCTTTGATATTTCACATTTGTATTCCTTATGAAAAGACCTTTCTAAACATTCCATAATTTTTAACCTAGTGACCTTGCCCTTGATATTTGACCTAATTTCAATAAAAAAAAATCTGCTACGCAGGCGACACAAGCATTCCTTGGATTGCTTTTTTTTCATACATGCATATTTCAGAACAATTTCCCTATTCAATGATTATTTTCTCTGTCTTATTTCTGTATCTATGGTAAACATAGTCGCCATATATCTTGTGTTACAGATTTGATTGGTTGAATACCTCCTTGCCCCTTTATTAGGGGTAACTACAGGAAATAAAAAGGTGCACACTAAAAATTTTGACTGACTTGAAATGCCCGGAAGTCTGTAAAATTGGTCTTTTTTTATTGTGAATCTTTGGCACGCATAAAAATGTAAAGAAAAGGGGGGGGGGGGGTTCATGCATGTCTTTTTTTCGCAAATTTCACTTTTTTACAGGAACTCTGCGTCCTCATCGAAAATGGTCCGAATTTTGCATATTTTCAAACCTATCTGTAGATTGCATAAAAGACAAGATCTAGTTCGAAGTTAAATTTATCACGACTATTGATTCAATATGCTAAAAATACATTTCCAAGCACCGCATTTCAGCATATTTACCGAAAATAATTTGTCCAAGTGGCTTCACTGGGTCATGAGGTTTGATACACCGTACACTGCTGTTTGGAAAATAAATTGGCTCAATTTCTGCACAACTCACTTGAATTAATATTGTCCGCTAACAACTTGTCTGTGTTAATTGGATTAACACGATTTTGACTGTACGTTACATGTATTAAGATGAAATCAATACTATTCAAAAGCTTCCATTCATAGATTTCTGTATAATTTAATATGAATAAAGGCAAAACCGAAAAAAGTCTTTGTTTTTTATGCTTCCGGAATCAAAGATACGGGGGCATATAGTTTTTGGCCTGTCCGTCTGTCTGTTTGTCCGAAAAACTTTACATTGGGCATAACTTTGATAGGAAGGTGATAGAGCTTTCATATTTCACATGTGTATTCCTTGTGACAATACCTTTCCATTGATACCAAAATTTTTGACCTCGTGACCTTGACCTTGACCTTTGACCTACTTTTCAAAAACTTTAACATTGGGCATAACTTTTGAATGGTTTAAGTGATAGGGCTTTCATATTGTACATGTGTATTCTTTGTGACAAGATCTTTCCATTGATACCAACATTACTCTGACCCTGACCTCTCACATACTTAACAGAAAATGGTGTTTATACCAACAAAGATGCCACCGCGGGGCATTCGTGTTTCACAAACACAGGCTTTATTATTTTCTGGCATACTAGCTATTAATAATGAAAGGTTTGGTGTTCAATTTTAAATAAACTTAATTATGAAATCATTTCATTGTTTTATTCTGTTTCTGTTGCACATTAATGTGGAATTTTACAAAATGATTTTATTTTTGATGTTGCATAATCAAACTATACTAGCTGGGCATATGACTTTGGATCGCATAATCCATCTTTTCAAATCAGTAAAAAAGTTGTTGTTTTGAAATGTGACTATTTTCTCTTGTTTGTACTTTTAAAGGTTGTCTGAAAAAAAAAACTTGTCTGCATCCGGCAAAAATCTTGTTAGAAAGGTTGTGGGCTAAAACCCTGGTACTGGCACTATCAGTATTCAATGTCAGTATGTCAATTAGAGCGTGCATGGGTATCAGGTGAGCGTTGTGCCCCCTGGGGCTCTTGTTTTCATTTCATCGTTGAATTGAAGAGTCCAGTTTCTATCAGTATTTTCACAAATGACGTTAAGATTATATGATATTTTCCTCAAAATTTGCAGAAGCTCAATATCAAATGGACTCCTATAGGGCCCGTCATCAGAACTTGTGTCACAAAATACGTAGATAAGACAAGGAAACAGTGCGACTCCAACAAAATATGGTTTCCACATTTTTGTCATCAGAAAATATCCGTACTCTTGCAATGAATGATATTAAATCAATCCAAAGTGTCTTTTGTGGTAGACTAACTTTTTTCTCTTAAAATCTTGCAATAAAGAGAAGTATCTCGGAGAAGCTGTGCTGATGATACAAGGAGAATGATGTCCGATCCGTCGGTGAGTATTTATAGTCTGATATTTACGGAAGTCTATAAATAACACCAAGATTACAAAGCAAGTAAGGAAATAACGGAATTGAAAAAGATGATACATAGGAAATAAGATAGGAAAAAACATATCCTTGTTTCACAAAAGTCAGAACTTACTGACGTGAAGAGAATGACACGAGTGAAGAAAAAGGTACAAAGTTTGAAATGATTTAGAAATTTAATAAAGAAAATCAAAATGTCAACTGAATATGTGCAAAAGCAATATTGTACAGTTAAACCTAACTTAACGACACCCTGTATTAAGAAACTCTCAGTAAGACTTTATTATTATTTCCCAAGTAATCAATTTTCGTGTAAATGGACCTGTATTTAGAGAGCACTTGTCTTATATGTCCAACATATGACATATCCTTGAATGGTCTACTTTAAAAACGGATTTAAAACTGTTTATGTAAAAATGGGGCTTGATATAACAACCTCTTTTCAAAAATATTTTAAAATGTTTAATTTATTTTAAAAACTTAATCAGTTTATAACGGTAACTGATGTATTTCACGGACATTTCCGGCATCATTTCGAAGTTAGGAATGGAAATCTTATGTGCAAATATTTAATGTCCTCAAATTAAATAGCATCATCTAAGAATCATGGACCAGACATGTACGTTTCGGGTACTTAACCCTCGTCAGTGATCATAATTATGCCAAAACTGTGAAATTATTATGCACAATTTTTTTTTAAAAGACGTAGCAGGGTTTTTGGGATATGATGCTACAGGACCCATGTTTTAGAGATTTCAAAAAATTTTGATAACAGAACTTTTCGAATGCGTTGAAGATTCGATAAACCGAAGTTGATCGAACTTGGCTAAATGTTACCTCGGGGACTCCTGGTCCACCAGCAGTGACACTCACCAAGTGGTACAAATGTTAAACGTCTTCAAATTCAATATCAGTCTTTTGTAATTAAGTATATTACCAAGGAACAATAATCATACAGTGTATGTTAATATCGTAAATGATCGATTCATCACGTAACTTTGAAATCTCTGTATGTTTCATGTGCAATAGGGAAAGTGTGTGCTGATATGAACGAATTTGTAAACATACGTACTGGTTTATTGACAACCTTGACACAATTAATGGTCTAATTACACGCCAGAAACGTTTTACGTAATTAAAGAAATACAATATATCGACATTTAATTTAAACCGGATAGTATTCTACTATTAACTACCCCGTCTTTGACAAATATAATAATGAAAGGTGACGCTGTACAAAGCATCCATCACAATCACAAAGATACCTTGATATTAGAATTGTAAACGGTGATGTTC
This sequence comes from Pinctada fucata, assembly GCA_028142955.1. Taxonomy (NCBI): domain Eukaryota; kingdom Metazoa; phylum Mollusca; class Bivalvia; order Pterioida; family Pteriidae; genus Pinctada; species Pinctada fucata. The sequence continues at coordinate 43,903,311 of AP027102.1, read as the reverse complement.
ATTCAATTTATCATAAGAGAGATACTTTTTGATTTAACGATAACATTTACCGTGTTCTGACGGTAATTTTCTATTACTACCATCATGAAAGATTTACATATTGCAATTAATCTGATACATGTGAGAATGTCCTGATGGTATGGATGTTCAAAGTTGAAAATGTCCAGATACCTGTCAAGAATCCAGTCAAGGATTTCGCTTACATGGAGTAGTTAACTCTTTTACTAAAACAATTCTAAGCTTCTATTAAAACGTTAACATAAGTTTGATCCATAAATGCAACAGTGAGATGCCCCCCCCCCCCCCCCCTTTGCTTCAGCTCAATTCATTAACTATAATGTATTATTCTGTTTTGCTTGTAGAAACAAAAAAGCGTGTGTTTATGAATCACGAAAGTCCCGTCGGCATCTTTGTCGCTCAAAGTTGTATAATGGTCAAACATTCAAATATTTTGGTATCCGTGGGAAAGACTTGTCACAATGAATACACATGTAAAATATCAAAGCCCTATTCCTTACCATTTAAAAGTTATGGTCAAGGTTAAAAATTTTCAAAGTAGGTCAAATTTCAAGGTCAAGATCACAAGGTCAAAAATTTTGATATCCATTCAAAAGTTATGGCCAAGGTTAAAGTTTTTGCGGACAAACAGACAAACATACAGGAGAAAAACTATATGCCCCAAAATCTTCGATTACGGCGGCATAAAAAACTTATTCGGACATAAGATATTTAACAATGCTTGTACTTGATTTTCCTGTCTACAATGAGTGTTATTGGTATGTTATTTTGAACATAAACATTTTCTTTGATATGTTATTGGATCAACCCTATAAGAAATTTGGAACCGCGCACCCTCTGTTAAGTAAATGCACAAATTTGAATTCGAAAAGTAATACCAGAGGGAGCTACTAAATGAATTTTGGCGGCTCCAGAAATTCACTTGATGGAAGCATCAATGATGAGAATATACTATTCGTACACGTGTCTATTGCATATAAATTGGTTTGAAATTTTCTTGAAGAAGGTATAGAGTTGGAACACTTCCATATTATTGTACCTTAATATCATAATTTGTAAAGAATTGTTACTTGTTACACATACAGTAACAGGTAGATAAGACAAACGAGCAAATGAAGAAAGTATGCTATCAAACCTATTGTCAATTTATATATAGCAGATCCAAATTTTAAAAAATCATACCAAGGAGATAAGAAATTACATTTTGTCCAAATAAGACCCTGACCACCTTTTCTCTCTGAATGTCAGTCGGATTCCTCGGGTGATAACATGCATAATCTCGTTACAGCCGGCAAAATACGTACTGTATTCCGCATGCTTTCTGGTTTTTTTTTGTTACATCCATTATCATATCCATTTATATGTTCATCTTGAGGAGATTTTTTAACGCCACAATTGTGCATTCTTCGAGACCATTGTGTAATCGGAAAAGTGGGAGGTTTCTGCACACGTAATCAAGATAATGACAGTCTGCTTCTAACGTGGTAGATGGCTGTCCTAAGTCGGTACCGATTACCCAATGGCCTCGTTAGGTATTGTGTTACGTTAGTCTTTAGTGTTTGATGTTTATATGATGTGATTTAAGTAGTGTTCTTTGATCCTTTTGCGTCTCTTTCTGTACATGCCTGCTCTGTGTTTTTTTCATTGGATGTTTTGCTGCAACCGAATGTAGTTAGAGTTCCCCTCCCTTCCTTTCGAAGGAAAACCATAGGGCATGACTATCTTTAGGTATGGTTTGTTATTCATCTATATTTGAAGATTGCCTTGTGATGAATTTGGAGGGATCAATTACTAGTGACAGGAAATCGGTTGCACCTAAAATCGATCATCAGTTATGATTGGCTGACAATCCGAAGCGATTAAATCGATTATCAATCGTTTACGCATAAATCTATCATTTACATTGAAAGTTATATATTTTTTAACTGTAAAAAGTGTAATACGTACGTCTTTCCAGCTCTGTCATATTAACTTTGGTCCTTTCACAATTTGACCTCATATATATTGCTTTTTTCGGAAGATTGTCTATTCATCCGTCATTTCTATGTAGACATAATCTAATAGACAGTGCATGTATTTTATATGTTGTTTTCATTTTCAAGCATGAAAATCGAAAGCAGGTGCGACTAGCCAACAGGGGATGCTTATTCCTCCCGGACACCTGGTCCAACCTCTAGCTTGCTAGGGGTCCGTCGATGCTCAATTTGGTGCTCTATTGTGAGTGATGTTGAGGTTATCGTCAGGATCTTATTAAACTCATTCATCTAAATATACCATCGAATGTAAAGGAAATAAGTAACGCTGCACCATATCCCTCCGATGATATTGTGGACATAGTCTGGGATGTATCACTGGGTTGGGTGCACCCCCCCCCCCCCCTTGATCCTCCAAAACCGGCCTAACTTTGTAGCATTTTTTGCGCTCTTTCAGATAAAAATTTGTCTCATGGAAATTTCCATTGCAAAAGTGGTGTTTTGGGGGAAAAACATGTTTTTTTAGTCAAAAATCACTGAAAATAGGAAAAAAAAAAAAACTTTTATATGGTTGATGTTTTTAAACATTGAAAGGTGTAAGTATATAGTATTTTTGATGCTCTTTCAGATGAAATAAGTTGCAAGTTCCAATTCCTATTTTTATTGTGTGTTTTGGGGTAAAAAAGTCGAATTTTTGCCAAAATTCACAGAAATTTGAGGAAATTTTAATTTATTTCTGCTTCTCAGCTCCTCAATATTGCATATGATTGTTCAATGATGATTTAAAAAACATCTTTAAAGTCTCCTCTTTCAAATGACATATATTTTATATTCTTATTTTTTGCAAAATCCTCGAAATTAATTATTTTATACAGTGACCTGTATTTTCAATCAGAAATCTCAGATTTCTGTATATTTATTTAAAGAACCCTTATTTGTTATAAAAGCAATGATTGAAAGCTATTTTCTAGTGTAACTTTTCACACTCTATCAGATTATATATGTTTTACTAACATTTCATTCAAAATCAACGTGTTTTTGGGGAAAAACATATTTTTTCATTTAAAAATAGCTGGTTTCTGGAGAATATTTATTGAATCTATAGAAGTTCTTGAAATGATAGCAGGAATGTATTTTGAACTGTAATTATTTAGGTTCACTTAAAAATTACATGTATGAAACATAAAAGGTATATTTTCTACTTAATTTTGGGGCAAAATGCCTGTTTTTTGTCTAGAAATTACAGATTTCTGGAAAAATTTTATTAATTCATTTTCTTTGCTAAAACTATACATTTAAAGCTATTATCATTATAGAAAGTAATCATCTTGTCAGATAATTGTGAAATTGAATGTAATAATTAATTAAAACCATCATTTTTGGGTAAAATATGCATTTTTATGCAAAAACCACTTATTTTGAGAAAATAAGTACTAGCTCTTTTAATTTGCCTAAATTGATATGTTTTAGCTTTGATATTATGCTGTTTCTTATCATAAATGGATAGAAATGTTATTTGATAACTGAAATTTAATTTATATCTTATTTTGGGGCAAAAAACCTTATTTATGTGAAAAATTCACTTATTTCTGTTAATATTTTTTAAAATTTATATTTCTTATTTAATCAACACTGGAGAGGTTTCATATAATTGGATGGCATAAATGTGATCAAGTTTAATGAGTTAGAAGAGATTTCTTTGATTATCTTGCTATTTTGGGTGGAAAATCTCGATTTTTATTTAAAAATAGCTAATTTCTGGAAAATCCTTATTACTATGAAATCAGACGTTATTATTTATATTCAAAAGAGTTCCTGGGTATATCATAGCTTGTTCTTGTAAGTCATATGCATTTGAAATATCCTCTGTTAATTCAATTGGTATTTTGGGGCAAAAAACCTAATTTATGTGCAAAATTCACTTATTTCTGTGAAAATTGTTTTAAATCTATACTTTTCATTCAGTCAAAGCTGGAGAGGTTTCATATGATTGGATGGCATAAAAGTGATCAAGTTTAATGAGTTAGAAGAGATTTCTGTGATAATCTTGCTTTTTTGGGTGGAAAATAATTTTTTATTTAAAAACCGCTGATTTCTGGAAAATCCTTATTACTATGAAATGTGTCGTTATTATTTATGTTAAAAAGTGTTCCTGGGTATATCATTGTTTGTCCTTGTACGTCATATGTATTTGAAGTATCCTGTGTTAATTTAATTGGTATTTTGGGGCAAAAAATATGTTCCTTTGAATTATATATATAGCCTATATCAAGAATCTTACTATAGAAAGTCTCATATTTCAAACTATGATTATTATCCTCTGTTTTTCCTATTCAACTGAAGTATAAGACTTTCAATAATTAGTTTCTTGATATAGGCTATATATTCATATAAAACATATTTTTTGCCCCAAATTACCAATTAAATTAACAGAGGATACTTCAAATACATATGACGTACAAGGACAAACTATGGTATACCCAGGAACACTTTAGAATAAGAATAATAACGATACATTTCATAGTAATAAGGATTTTCCAGAAATCAGCGGTTTTTAAATAAAAATGGAGATTTTTCACTCAAAAAAGCAAGATTGTCAAAGAAATCTCTTCTAACTCATTAAACTTGATCACTTTTATGCCATCCAATTATGTGAAACCTCTCCAGCTTTGATTGAATAAAAAGTATAGATTTAAAACAATTTTCACAGAAATAAGTGAATTTTGCACATAAATTAGGTTTTTTGCCCCAAAATACCAATTGAATTAACAGAGGATATTTCAAATGCATATGACTTACAAGAACAAGCTATGATATACCCAGGAACTCTTTTGAATATAAATAATAACGTCTGATTTCATAGTAATAAGGATTTTCCAGAAATTAGCTATTTTTAAATAAAAATCGAGATTTTCCACCCAAAATAGCAAGATAATCAAAGAAATCTCTTCTAACTCATTAAACTTGATCACATTTATGCCATCCAATTATATGAAACCTCTCCAGTGTTGATTAAATAAGAAATATAAATTTTAAAAAATATTAACAGAAATAAGTGAATTTTTCACATAAATAAGGTTTTTTGCCCCAAAATAAGATATAAATTAAATTTCAGTTATCAAATAACATTTCTATCCATTTATAATAAGAAACAGCATAATATCAAAGCTAAAACATATCAATTTAGGCAAATTAAAAGAGCTAGTACTTATTTTCTCAAAATAAGTGGTTTTTGCATAAAAATGCATATTTTACCCAAAATGATGGTTTTAATTAATTATTACATTCAATTTCACAATTATCTGACAAGATGATTACTTTCTATAATGATAATAGCTTTAAATGTATAGTTTTAGCAAAGAAAATGAATTAATAAAATTTTTCCAGAAATCTGTAATTTCTAGACAAAAAACAGGCATTTTGCCCCAAAATTAAGTAGAAAATATACCTTTTATGTTTCATACATGTAATTTATAAGTGAACCTAAATAATTACAGTTCAAAATACATTCCTGCTATCATTTCAAGAACTTCTATAGATTCAATAAATATTCTCCAGAAATCAGCTATTTTTAAATGAAAAAATATGTTTTTCCCCAAAAAACACGTTGATTTTGAATGAAATGTAAGTAAAACATATATAATCTGATAGAGTGTGAAAAGTTACACTAGAAAATAGCTTTCAATCATTGCTTTTATAACAAATAAGGGTTCTTTAAATAAATATACAGAAATCTGAGATTTCTGATTGAAAATACAGGTTTCTGTATAAAATAATTAATTTCGAGGATTTTGCAAAAAATAAGAATATAAAATATATGTCATTTGAAAGAGGAGACTTTAAAGATGTTTTTTAAATCATCATTGAACAATCATATGCAATATTGAGGAGCTGAGAAGCAGAAATAAATTAAAATTTCCTCAAATTTCTGTGAATTTTGGCAAAAATTCGACTTTTTTACCCCAAAACACACAGTAAAAATAGGAATTGGAACTTGCAACTTATTTCATCTGAAAGAGCATCAAAAATACTATATATTTACACTTTTCAATGTTTAAAAACATCAACCATATAAAAGTTATAATTTTTTTCCTATTTTCAGTGATTTTTGACTAAAAAAACATGTTTTTCCCCCAAAACACCACTTTTGCAATGGAAATTTCCATGAGACAAATTTTTATCTGAAAGAGTGCAAAAAATGCTACAAAGTTAGGCCGGTTTTGGAGGATCAAGGGGGGGGGGGGGGGTGCACCCAACCCAGTGATACATCCCAGACTAAAGGCTCAAAGTGAGCTATTGTCATACCGGATTGTCTGTCGTCCGTCCGTCCGTTAACTTTTCACATTTTCATCTTCTCCTCTGAAACCGCTTGGAGGATTTTGATGAAACTTGGTATGCATGAAGTAATAAAGGTCCTCTACCAAGTTTGTTCATTTCGGCTCGATCCCTTCAGGGGTGGATCCAGGGCGGGGTCAAATAGGCCCCGGAGGGTACCCCTCTTCAAAAATCTTCTTCTCCAGTTCCACTGAATGGATTGAAAAACTAATTGTATCTTTGTCATCTAGAAGGATGTATAATTCAAGTTTGTTCATTTCGTTAAAATCCGATAACTAATTTTTGACGCGTTTTTTGCGTCTTTTCGGACTTAGTCAGAAATGCACATTTTTGCACTTTTTCTTTAAATAACTCAATAAGTGTATGATTTTACACACTCATTTACTACATATTTATCATATTTAACTTACTTAATGCTTTGATATGTATTTTATGCTTAAATTTTATTTTTTTGATTTTTTATGAATTTTTTTCTTATGTAAAAAGGAAGGGGGGGGGGGGTGATTTTCATACATTTTCTGCTTCTTTTCTATAACCACTCTTCAGATTGTCATGACAATTTGTAGGTATGAGGTACTCATGCATGGTACCCTACAAGTGAAAGAATTTTGTCAAGATATCCACTTTTGGATTTTTAAGGAATATTTTTTAAGATTGTACATAGGTATAATGTATGTTTTCTTACCAAAAATAGGAGAAAAATTCTCAAATCGCACCGGGTTATACACATTGATACTACTTTTGAATGAAGAAATTTTATTTGAATCACAAAAAATAAAATGCCGTAAAGATTAAAAGTACACAACTTTTTTAATATTTTTTCAAAGCCATGCACCTGGTTCCGGACCGGAATTATTCGAATTTTATGATCTGATGACCCATTTTCACACGTATTCTTCCACACATGTAGATGTCTCACACACTTTAAAACTATATTCAAAATTTTATTTCATCTATCTAGTAAACAATCACGGGAAGACAATTCAAGATAAACATTGTGTGTATTTTCCACGAATTGTTGAAAATAATAAGAAAATAATCGGAACTATTTGACAGGACAATGACCTAGATATGCATTAATTCATCTTCGTCCCCAAGGCGCATCGTATTCCGCTAGGCGCTTCATTGCAATAAAAACCGCAAAGCAGTACTGCGATATATTTCAGGAGATACAGTGCAAACGGAATAGATTTTTATACTTGGAACACTTTCATAATGGTTATCATTCATGTACTTGGAACACTTGCATATACTTGTTATCATGTATAAAGTTTGCTCGAATTTCCTCTGTCTTAGACTCTCTTAGATGAAGTAATTTACGGACTGATTTCTTGAAGAAACGTCTAATGAGTAATCTCTTCCTCTGGATTTTGAGAATGCATAGGACATTTAATATCTGAAATTCTTGAAAATGAATAATTCCGTTCAGAGTTCCTGAAATCTTCCAATGAAATGTTGGACCACAGAAGCTGTTGTTTTAATAGAGAAAATAAATTATTATTCACATCCTTAAGCCACTGTGTTCGTCATCTTGTATGTATAATATTTCTAAGAGGAACACAGAGGCCTGAGGTTGTGAATAATAAAACATTTTCTCTCATAAAACGACAGGATCCTGTGTTAAGACATTTAAGAATTTTTGATTGTTCAAATAATAGATACATGAGTTTTTATCGGACCAAATAACTTCTTGTCGGCAAATCCAATGCAACCGATACATTTCAAGAACTCTCTCCGCTAACAACTTGTCCGTGTAACAGACCTATGATGAGGTAAAACAATTAGTTAACAGTAAATAACGATGTCGTAGGTCTGCTAGTTGGACAAGCTTAACAATTTCATGGGCCTTTTAATTTGTTTCAAACTGCGAAACCTTAGAGAAACCACTTGAGTTGTTGAACAGCGTATGCTGAAATGCGACGCTCCTTCTCGCCTGTTGAAATATGCATAGGCAAGAAGCGTCGCATTTCAGCGTATTTACTGAAAATTATTTGTTCAAGTGGCTTCACTGGGTCATGAGGTTTGATACAACATACACTGCTTTTTTGGAAAACAAACTGGCACAATTTCTGCACAACTCACTTGAAGTGATGAATATTGGATCAAAACGATTTTAACTGTACGTTTCATGTATTTGAGATGAAATCAATACTATTCAAAAGCATAATTCATAGATTTCAGTGAATAAAGGCAAAACCGAAAAATCTTTGTTTTTTATGCCCCTGGAATAAAAGATTCGGGAGCATAAAATTTTTTGGCCTGTCCGTCTGTCTGTTTGTCTGTCTGTTTTCCGAAAAACTTTAACATTGGGCATAACTTTTGAATGGAAGCTGGTGATAGAGGTTTCATATTTCACATGTGTATTTACCAAAATTTTTGACCTCATGACCATAACCTTGACCTTTCACGTACTTCTCAAAAACTTTAACATTGGGCATAACTTTTGAATGGTTATAGTGATAGGGCTTTCATATTGTACATGTGTATTCCTTGTGACAAGATCTTTCCATTGATATCAATATTACGCTGACCCTGACCTCTCACATACTTAACAGAAAATGGCGTTTATACTAACAAAGATGCCGCCGGGGGCATTCTCGTTTCACAAACACAGGCTTTATAATTTCTGGCATGCTAGCTATCAATAATGAAATGTTTTGTGTTCAATTTTAAATAAACTTAATTTGTGAAATCATTTTATTGTTTTATTCTTTTTCTGCTGCACATTAATGTGGAATTTTACAATACGATTTAATTTTTGATGTTGCATAATTGAACTATACTAGCTGGGCATATGACGTTGGACCACTTTATCCGTTTTTTTCAAATCAGTAAAAAAGTTATTGTTTTGAAATGTGACTATTTTTTTCTTTTTTGAACTTTTAAAGGTTGTCTGAAAAAAACACTTCTCTGCATCCGGCAAAAATCTTTTTAGAAAGGTTGTGGGCTAAAATCCTGGTACTGGCACTATCAGTATTCGATGTCAGTATGTCAATTAGAGCGTGCATGGGTATCAGGTGAGCGTTGTGCCCCCAGGGGCTCTTGTTTTTTTTTATACAAAAGTTGGAAATTCTAAACGGGGAAATGACGACACAGCAACACTTTTGTAATAAAGGCTTTACAGGATTTTGACAAAATTACCAAACAAAGAGAGAGGAAAATGATAAATATTCTGAAGAGATATATACGATTATAATGAGTAAATTGACACTGATCTGTAAAGATCTTTCACCGCCCGCTAGGTGTTAATGAATGTACCGATAACTTTCACATAAACTTAAATAATTTATGCTAAAATTATAAAGTATTCATTCTTTTTTTTCAATTCTGGAAGCTTGATGGAAGGAGTTGGTGGCGGTTAGCACAATATTATAATCGGTATTGTTTTATTTGTTAAACGTCTTCAAATTCAATAGCATCATTTAAGAACATTTTCAGAATGGACCAGACATGCAAGTTTCGGGTACTTAACCCTCGTCAGTGATCCTCAATCTAAACAATGTAATATTGCCAAAGAGTGTAACAGTAATAATGTCCAAAAATTTATCGAAAGACGTAGCAGGATAGGAAGCATATGATGCTACAGGACCCACGTGTGGAAATTTTAAGAAATTTTGATAACAGAAATTTTCGAATGCGTTGAAGTTGATCGAACTTGGCTACATGTGCGAAGACAATAAAATAATAGAAAAAGGTAGCGTTGCTTTTTGATCGGAGTATTATCGTATTTTGTAGCATATTATGAAGAAATTAAACGATAGGGGGACATTTGCAAGCTAGAATAATTTAAGCATGTTTTAGAATCGGGAATTATTTTGGGGTACTACTATTTCATGTACAGTAAAATTCTTGATTACATGTATGTGAAAAGTTTACGATGAACAGCGGACGGACGCGGGACACCTGACGGCGGCTCACTTGAGATTTGCTCAAGTGAGTTAAAAAGATAGGGAAATTTGTCATCGGTCACTCAATATTAAGCAAATGTTGATCAATATACAATGTACATGTTTTTGGAAAGAGATTATCTATCGCACTTTAAATTAAATTGAAAGTCTCAATTGCTGTTAGTTTTCTGCACCCCCTTCAAATCTTATCTATGAAAAATGGAAGGGTACATCGGTTTGTCTTATGTTGAGATAAAGAATGAAAAGTTAGTAGTTCGTTCTCAATTTTAATTCTGTTTGAATTTTGCATGACACAAATAACCTAAGGCATGAAGTTTTGACCTATCTGTATTTAAATATTCAAATGCTTTGAGTTTTTCTGAATTTACTCAATCGTGAAATTTTGGAAAGAATAAATTTGATATGGGAAATTTAGGATGTCATCAGTTTTGAAATCATCAAGCATTGGTCAACGACGAGAAAAAAAAATTTAGTAGAATCTTTGTTTTAAGAGTAATAATGGCTTAATTGCATTTGGAAGGTGGCAGTAGCTAGCAAGCTGGAGATGTATACCCTTCCCGTGCAACTTATCTGATCTGAGCTTCATGAGGGTTGATATCTTTTCCGTTTTGTAGAATAATTTAATTCTATTGCTTAATGTTTAATCTTGTATTTTACGAGATTTTGTATGTCCATAATTATTGATTTTGAGTCTTTATCGATCCTTGTTTTTTTTCTCACTGATTCATTAATTATCTCTAGCATACGATTTAATGACTCGAGGTAGAAAGACAGCCTCAAAAATAGAAAAAAACTACAAAATATGGTTCCAATTCTCGGAGGGAGAAATTCATCTTTTGTTAATTATAAAGAAATGAAAACATGTGACGTTTATGCGCTAACATTATATATATTACGTCTACAGTAAATGAAAAGCTAACATTGATGTCTTACATGTATTCTCTTTAAATGTTACATCAAATGAACGTATATTTTTGATGATATGTCTTTCATTACAGAATGAAGCGATCTCAATGAGGTTTTACTTTTATTATATAAGTGTTTACAGATGTCCATGAATGAATCCAAGATTATATCTATTTATAAAAAAACCAGTAAAGAATAGTATTTTTTATGATAACTAGTCTTAACCTCGTTCATCGGATATTTATCAAATTTTTGTATTTGGGTTTCCTCTGAAAATTGAATCTTATTATACCATTATCTCATCATTTGTAAAGTTCAGTTGGAAAACAACGTCTTTCCATTTCGCTAAGTTAACTTCATCGTTGCATTTCTCAAATAATTCTACTATAGATTTTTTTGAGTTATCAATCAATTTTCGAAATGACCGAGTATCCAGTTTTGATGAGAATCCCCAATAGAAGAAAAATATTCCATTTTTTTGTAAAAAAAAAGAAATAAAACAACAACAACAACAACAACAACAACAAAAAGCCACTAGTTGATGTGTCGGGTAGAACTAGCCAGCAGGAGATACTTACTCTTCCCGTGCACACGATCTTACCTCTATTAGAAATATTTTTTCCCTTTTCTACTGACTGGTTCAGTTCATTTGTTTGAATTGGTTTGTATTTGTACAGATTTTGTATGTCTATTGAAGATGATTATCAAATTATAATATAGGTTTTGTATTTAACTCCCACACACTGATCGTATAAGATATTCTCACTATTTTGTAACAATGACTTGAGGAAGAAAGGTAGTCTCAATAACTCTGACAACAAACACATGACACCGCGAGGTTGTTTCCATAACAATGTCCATTCATATGGATCGAGGTGTCACGTGTTTGACCTGACGCATGAGTGTAAACTTACAACATGGCGCTTGAATTCGAAGAGACGAAGCGGAGGCAAGAAGAATCCCGGCCGTATCATTGATATTAAAGCTTAACAAGGTAAAATATGATTGCCGATCGTTTAGTTTTATGTTATTTGAGTGAGACACAGTCAATAATCCCGTAGAAAATTTGCCGATTCGTGCCGGCCATATCCCAAACTTGGATTCCGAGTTTGTTCAATGTAGATTCCTGCGGCCAACACACCCCTACCAACCAAATAACCAAGTGTCGTTGGCCGTTTCTGCGGCTAATTTTCAAATAAAGTTTTTATGCCTCCTTTTTTACACTATCTGGACCCTTCGGAATAAATTATACGTTTTCAATAAAATTTATTTCTAGGACACTGTACATAGCTTTAAGAGTGAAATTCAGAACGAATATCGTGGCAACTATTTTCTACGATTATTCATCACGTTTACGCTGAATAAAATACTGTCTTGAATTGTTGACTTGCTCAAGTCCTTATATCAAATAAAATTATGTTAAGAAAATTGCAAATATGAATATTTTTTCAAGTCCTATAAAATTATATACAGGGATCAACAGAGAAGAAAACTTTTGCTATCTAGTCTAAAGTAATTTGATATAAAGACATCAGCAAGTTTAACTTTACTGATAATCTCTTTAGATTTTGCATCATAAGAAATTATCGTTGTGATGCTCTCACTGTGCCCAATCCACTACGGGTACGGATGTTTGGCCTCATTTTCCGGTTTCACTTTGAAGCAGATATTTTAAATATTCAGGACCAAAAACCTTAATTTATGTTGATTTCCCAAAACCATAGGCTGGTATTTTTTGTATGTATGGTACAAGGTGGAATGTAAGTTTGTTTTACAAAAACATGTCAGATCAGATCTATTCAATTATTGAAGTTAAACAGAGAACTTTGCCGCAGTCAACGCCCCAAGTCACATTGAACGTCCAATTATTCAGAAAAGTTGGCATTGATCTCAGTCGAATAGCATACATTGATATCAAAATAAGACTTTTTATATTTACAAATAATAGCAAAGTCATTATATTAGTAAATCATTTGTAAAATACTCGATTATTAGCAGAAAAAGATGGACGTGTGGTTTTTTGACTGTACGTGTTTATAAAATATGCACTGTACGGTTTATATTTAGTCGTTTTATTTCATGGGCCCCGGTACATTCCTATTTTCGTGGGTACTTTTTACATATTGATGCCCGTTTGTGTGGGTACTATTCTCTCATAGTGTTGCTTTTGGAAGGAATAGTGCCCGAGGGTCAGCGAGGGCACTATTTACCTTCCAAAGGCAACGCTGCGAAAGAATAGTACCCACAAAAACAAGCATTATTCTAAAAGGTTTATTAAATGCATCACGTTGCCTCAATAGCATATCTCTATAAATCTTTAGATTATTTAAAAAGAAGTGGCGACACCTACAGTGCTCTCCAAGCGACGTAGATCTGGAAAGCAAACCGCGATAGTGTCCGGTCCAAGAATTTATCATGTGATACACTAAATGCACTAAGTTCTTATCGTGTTGCGTCTGCAAAGAATGATACACAGTCATCATTTTGAGAGTAGAGTACATGTAAAAACAGACATTACAATCTGTTGATGGGTTTAGTTATCACATTCTTTGTAAGAACCGACGGTCCGCTCCAACCAAATCAGTCACAAACCCTCTCCTCTCCACAAACCCTCTCCTTCAATCAAAACTTGTTAGCGAGAATCATAATATTGAAATATGACTCCCAACTCACCAGAAAGTAAATATAAATTTCATTTAAATCTTGTATGAAGTAGTAAGGAACATGTCAAATCGCACAATGAAATAAGAAAATTAGAAAATTCAACCGAGAAATATTGTTTCGCATTCTTCCTGGAATTGCGTCTGGATGAATTTGATTTTGTTGACCAATGCAAATAAAGGTCAAAATGTCGTCGATCTTCATATATTCTATGATAGCAGAATTTGAGAGTTTTATACAACATTGTCCTCCATGATATAGCATATCTTTTTGCATGGATATTAATTCTAGTATTTTTGATATAACAATGAAATTGACATGATGTATCACAGAGATTAACTACCGATATGTTCAATGCCGGATAATTCGTTTGAAAGGGTGAATGTTTTGGTAAAGTAAGGTTCCCGTGAGCCCTTTTACTCTTTACAAAAAAAAAAAAAAAAACAACAACCAAAAAAAAAAAAAAAAAAACAAAAGGCTTCCCGGGAACCTGACTAGTTTTCTCTTCGTAACATTGTTTTTTTTTACATTTTGCTTCACAAAAACAAATGATCAACATCACTGTATAAGACATTTCAAGGGCGTAAGAGAAGTGGGGGGGGGGGGGGCAGCGGGGCACATGCCCCCACTTTGAAAAGTGGGGGGCACAACCATGTTTCTTTCTGAATAATTTAGCTATTCTGATCCATCCTTTATACATATTACTTTATCAATGTACATGAGGACATTTAACTCAAACTATATAGAATATTATTACATGTACTTGTTAATGAAAGAGGGTATAGAAAGTTTTTCCTGATTAGTCAATAATATGCAAAAAAAATTTCCTGGCTCGCTACCGCTCGCCAGACATTTATGCATGTACTTAAAATTTAGAATTGCATCAGAAATGTTAAAATTTGTACATACAGAACATGAAACCCCCATATTTTTAAAATCTCTTCCTCTCCCCTTCATTTTTGGCTTGTTAGAAATTTTGGGATGTCGTGCCCCTCCACTTCTACAGGTAGAGCTACTCCTTTGTATAATTTTATATGAATAAATGAATGAACTTCTGTACGAATTCTCAAAACGCCTTAGATGCCCTCAATGTTCTCTACTTGACCACCATCACTACCAGTCCTTCTATCGTCCACAATGATTTTTGAACCACAGGAGCTCGACGTAAAGGATCTGCAACCGCATCCTCCTTTTCTTAAGTTGCGTGTATATTTGAAGGTTGTTGGGGCCGAGCTCCTGTGGTTTTAACTCCATTTTCCACTTCTCTTCTACAATCACAGCAAAGACTGTAAAATCAATAGGCCCTCGTCGATCCAATCATATAAACTTTTAACTTTGAAGGAAGCGTTATTAACATACAAGTGGACAGTACAGTTCAACAGATGCCCTCATCATTGACCTTGACAAACACCTTCTTCCCTAAAAAAAGGAGAACTTCCTCTTGATTGATAAGTGATAGGACTTTCATTTTTCGTACGTTTTCAACAGATTCCTATATTTTAACCAACAAACACGAGCTCGCTACAGCCGGTAAAGCACGGACTGCATCTCGTGCGCCCTCTATTTATATATGCATTTACATATTCATCTATGTGTTGCTTGGGCTCCTGTGTTATGCTGTCTTGTTTGTATTGTCACATTACAGTTAGGAGATTATTTTACATCACTATTGTGTATTCTTTGAGACCTCTGAATAACCGAAAAAGTGGGAGTGCTGCGCACATGTAATCCGTATAACAACATCTTTTTGCTAATTGCGCGGTAAATGACCGTCATACACACATCTATTACATTTGAGTTTTGTAGATATCACAATGATCCTATTTGACAGAAAGGCTGCCCTTGGACTTAGAAATTCACAGAACCTTCTGTAATCTTTAACAGCCGAGGAGATACAATTCAAGTTTGAGTTTCATTGTTTTTTATCCATTAACAAATTTCCACCCTTGGACTAAGTAAATTTCATTTTTTTTAATTCAATCCTTTCAACATCTTCCATCTTCTTTTCAACATTTGTTCTACTAAATGGTATCTAGTTTTAAGATTTGCTGCTGTTGTTATTTTTGTTTCGTTTATAGGAAAACACAAAGTTCACATTATTTCCACATTTCTCCCGTGATCAGCCTCTTTAGTATAAAGTCCTGGAGTTGCTCCTTTGTCCCAAAGACACCATATTTGTACGTATTCTGCCCGATATACAAATTTGGAAGTGTGATACATGACCGTCTGTAACCTGTCTTTCTCGATAAGTTGAATTTGAACTACGTTTGTTTCATTTTATTGTTACTCTGCACTGAAAAAATGACATTGAAGATCGAAGATAAATACATGTAGTGACCTGTTGAAAATAACATTCCCCTCGAGTTCTAGAAAAAAAAATATTTAAGGATCTAATAGCAAATTCGCTGTAGTAGGTAAATGAACATCTTCGCGAGCCAGTGGTATAGATCCGCCGTGCTCCTCAAATTTGAGGAGCACGGCGGATCTATACCATTGGCTCGCGAAGATGGTAAATGAACTGAGACCTATGAAGTAAAACGTACGATGGCCGAGATGGGCCGCTGAAAAAGTAACCATGAGATGTGTTTGACTTGCCGGCATTTCTTATTTGCCGGCATTTCTTAGAGGCAAAATTAAACCATGAGTTGTGTTTGACATGCCGCCATTTCTTAGATGCCGGCATTTCTTATAGAGGCAAAATTAAACCATGAGTTGTGTTTGACTTGCCGGCATTTCTTAGATGCCGGCATTTCTTATAGAGGCAAAATTAATCAAAATTAAACCATGATATGACCCGTCTGAATATAGGTCATCGTGTTTCCCGCGCTAAGATCCGAACATGTGGTATTTATATACTAGTAAAAAATAAAAACGGAAAAGAAATAAAAGCCAGTATGCTATAGAAACGGTTTCTTCTCTCAACGATCAACTACAGCGTGCTATCTTCAATATGTGAGTATTTTTACCATGTTATAAACCCTCGTACACATCTTATTTTGTCTAATGTTTCTTTCTCATCACAGAGTTTTTACTTCGCTGTAATTTATTATACCAGTTTGAATATAAAAAAATAGCATAGATTTTCTCTTTTCATAGGTCAAAGATACTGATAAAAGATTGTAATTGTCCAGAAATAGAGCTGTTGTTTCCCCTGTATGACCAAGATGAGGAACATTTTACGTTGCAGGACTTGCGTAAGAAATTTATATTTATCTTATAAGAGATATGACATTCTTTAAATTTTTGTTCTCTCTAGTCCCCCCCCCCCCAACCTTCTTTTGACTAGATGTTTGAATTTTCATAGCAAATCAACACCATCCAATCGTTGAGAAATTGTGCATGAACAATACCTATTAGGTTAATAAACTGAACTTCTTTTTGAAAATAAAATGTCTTCCCTTTACTTTAGAGGGCGCTTTTCCAAAAGCAACTTGCTTAAGATACAAAGACGGAAATGAATCCCAGTTTCATCATGTCCTGTGCAGAGACGGAAAATTCTGCGTACCCGAGGGAGGATGGGTACGAGAAGGAAGAGAATACTTTGCAGTTGCACTTGAAGGTCAGTATTGTGCGTGACCAACGTATCTTGGTTCTAAGTAAATCTGAACCCCCCCCCCCCACTATCCAAAGGTATTGTTCAATTAGAAGAATGAAGATAATTTTCTGCTACAAGAGGGACAGATTATTTCTTTTCCTGTGTAAGAATATTTATTTTCAAGAAGTGCCCCCCCCCCCCTCTCTGGTTCTAGATTGTTTATACCATGTCACAGGAACGGACACGGAGTTCCGTACGATTCAAACTATCTGAATTTTTAGTATCCAAGGTTGGATCCAGATAGTGCTATTCTGGATCCGTCCATCTTATCCCAAGGGCGTCGGAGAAGGGGGCGGATGGGGCAAAAAAAGAAAAAAAAACACCATGTTTGTGCCCCCCTCCACTCTCACCACTTTTCGAGCAACATATTCTATGATATTATCAATGTTATATTAATTATGATAAGTAGATTTAAATTGAAAGCAAAAAACAAGAACTCCTGCCCCCCTCCCCCTTCCTTATTTTATATTATTTATTATTATTTTTTTTTTTGCCTGTCAAAAATTTTACACTTTTTCAGTCAGAGCTACGCCATATCACGATGTGCGTTTAACTTGTAAACATCTTGTCGCTACTGCGGTTGAATACTTTTTTATTGCGTCCATAAAAATAAAACAAACGTATCCGCGCAGCTTTCATATGATACAATTTTGTATGAGCTCAAGTTTCAAAACATAACTAACTTTATAATATTTAGCGAATTCTTTTTTGTAGAGAGTCAATCACGAGTTGAAAGATTTAATGAATTCAGACAATCTGTTGCAAGAAATAGAGGTCATTTCTTAAATACGAGAAGGCACCATCAACAAGGATCAAGTCGAGTAGATGCCAGGAGAAGAACAAAGGCGAATGTAAGAATACCGATCTAAACTATATTTTTAAAATTAATTGTCAATATAATATAATCAATTAATAATAAATAAATGATTAATTGATAATAACAATTATTAGATATCCATTTTATATTTGTGGGTGGGGGGAGGCATAGTCTACACCATGCACATGTTTTGCGGAAACTTTTCATTTCTTGTTAAAACTCATAAATGATTTCTTTCTCAAGTAAAAGATTATGTAAGGCGTTAAATGAGCTATTTCTATTTAATATATTCTAATTTAAATATGACAATCCCCACTTCTCTAACAACTGGGAAAATATTCTGAAAAATATACAAAGGGAAGCTGGTAGACTTGCTCGAGTCCTTATATCAAATAGATTTATGTGAAGAGAATTGCAATTATTAATTAGATTTGTAAAGTAGAAAAGAAATGCCCCTTTAAAACTATAAAATAGACAGTGAGCAGGTTGCAGAGATATAATGACTTGTCTATTACGAGAGCCTATCAGTGTAGCAATTTCAACTGTCATTAGAGGGATGTTGTTTATGTATACTATGGACGTGTGTATTTAATCAACTCCCATTAGCCACGCAGCTCCATAATTTATGATAAACATACACAGAGGATGTGACATAAGTCAAAACGGCCTGATCGGTGACAGAATATCGTGGTAAATAGGGTCATGTGTTTGTTACGCATGGAATTGATGAATTTACAAGGCAATGAATAATTTTTAAAATTAAGATAAACAATATTTTGATGTTCAATAAACATAGGCATTCCGTTCACACGATAAATACATAATAATGCGCATTAATTTCAGTGCGAATTCAGCTACTGTACAGTACATTAGATTTATCTGATATGCGCATTACGTACAATAAAGCCTCCGTGTGCATGGTTTAAGCAACACATGTATTAATACTTAACATACCCCCCCCCCCCCCTTTCATTACTGTTTGTTCTAAAGCGCGGCTCGCTGAAGTTTTGTTTATCCTTTTTTTCAGGTGTGCGTCGGAATAGGGTGTTTCTCCAACGGAAAATTTACCAAAATTGCGGCTAATAATGCCAAACCGGGAGGAATTATTTCAGTAGGGCCTTTTGAGGTCAAAGAGAATACAGTGTCAGAGATAACTATTGCAGCTTTTAATAAATTTCGATCTCAAAATATAAACTTTCGAAGAATGTATAAGAATTGTGAAGATGTTATTCTACTATATCCGGATGGTACAGTCGTGAGGACATTACCAGATGGATCCGGTACATTCACCTTAGAAGATTACAGAGCATTCCTTGATCCAAAAATGAAGTATGATCGACTACGACTTTATCTATGTACGAAAGGTAATATCGTTTTAATCACTGTAAGTGTCTCAAATTTCTGCACTGTTCTTGCATAATAACAATGCAAGAACGATGCAGAGTGGGGAGAAGTGTAGCATTCATAGTTGCAGACACGTTAATGCATGATGACTGTCACAATGGCATCATGTAAGGCGGAATGAAAACTATGTATCTTTAGTATTTTAGTATTTATTCAATTGAACAGAAACATGATACATGATAGATTAGAAAACAAGCGCACATGCACTTATTTTAATATTTTGGTGATCACGTTTTAACTATTATTTTCTTGAAAGAAGAAGAAAAAGAAGAAATAATAATAATGAGACAAAATTTAGGTTGTCTGAATAACACTTAAAAGTATACAAACTACAACAATATTCTAAGGACTGAAATCATAATTGACTATACAAAATAAGACTGGCATCATGGACATGTTAATAATGCTGAAAATGTATGTCATAATAAGGGCATAAATTCGTAATACAAAAATGTACAAACTTGTTATAACATTAACAGTATAAGTCAATAAAGATTGGCTATACATGTCAAGCGTTTGGATTTAATTATATAATACTATACGTTTGATAATATTCTTTCGTTTTCTTCATAATTCAAGTTTTCATTTTCAAAGTTTAATGCAAAGACATGTATCAATATATATTAATGTAATAAAAGGGTTTTTATGCATCACATTACAAATATTCCGTAAAATTTCTCAAAACTAAATTCATACTGAATTACGACAGAGCATCGTATCGAATTGACAATATCTTATACGTTTGTACAATTTTATTTAGAAAATCATTTGTATAATTAGGAAATCTCTGAATTCTGTGAACAATTTAAAACATCATCCATACGGTCTGAAACTTCTATCACATTATTCCCTTAATATTTTTACTTAGTCAACATGATAATCTGTAGTACGTACTAGATGCTTTTTCATTTTTCTTTCATTTAAGCCGAGTATGATGTCAATTCCCAAGAAGTTGAAATCGTAACTGATTCCTCAACGTCAGGCGATGAGAATCTTCCTGCGTTCGATTTAAGTACACGTACGCCTACCTCGGAGTCTAGCACTTCCAGTCAAGGACAAAGCAAAAAGGTTGAATCAAATGATATTGAAGTTCGGTTTGAATGGGGTGTACACCTGCTCAGTGAGACATTCTCGAAAGATTCAAATGTGCAGGTTAGTAAGCTTTTGAGGGCTCTTGATATCTCGTCCCGTCTCTTGGGGCATTTCTTCTTCGCCCTTCAAATTCTATACATGTACGCAAAATATCAACGTCATTGCGCAAAAATTCCCAGAATTTACGATGCGAAGAAGCAAAGCCACTTCGCTAATCCGCGTCGTAACTTCGCTTTTGTTATCGTAACTTTGCTTCTCCTATTCTCTGCATCGCAACTTCATTCGCTCCTTCCTTTCATTTGAGACTCGAAGAAGCGATGTCCCCAAACAATTTCCGTAACAAGAGCAACGTCGACGTTGCATTATACGTCCGTCGGGTGTTTATTTGAATAGGCTGGACTTTCATCTTGGAGACTTGCTCGAGATTCAGGCTTTCAGTAAAGAGCTATGGCCCGGACTAGGTTTTTGCATAAGAGTGCCCTGTGACCTTGACGTTGGAGATATGACCTTGGGCCAAGGTCATGACACACCGTTGGGTCATGGACAACAATCTCCAGACTAATACATGTAGTAACTAGATGTGTCGGTGCGACACGAATGCCCCGCCGGCAGCCATTTTCATGAAATTTTCTAAGTCCAAGGGCAATAACTCTGCCAAAAATAATCCGACCACACCCATATATGAACTTGACCTGTATCTTCCCATGATACATCTACATACCAAATATCATTAAGATCCATCAAACCTTTGCAGAGTTATTGCCCGGAAACTAAAGTCGGAAGGACGGAATGACGGAAGGACGGAAGGACGGAATGACGACGGGGTGCATCCATGAAATGGCGGGGCATAAAATGTTATGGCCCGGGCAAAGTTTTTGCATCCAAGCGCACTGTGACCTTGGTCTTGGAGATATGACCTTGGGGTCAAGGTCATGACCCACCCTGGGGTCAAGGTCATGACCCACTCTTGGGTCATGGAAGTGATATCTAGATCCATGCATGTAGTAACTAGATGTGTCGGTGCGACACGAATGCCCCGCCGGCAGCCTAAGTCCAAGGACAATAACTCCTTCAATACTTATCCGACCAAACCCGTATTCGAACTTGACCTGCATCTCCCCATGGAACATCTGTATACCAAACATCATTTGGATCCATCAAACCTCCACTGAGAAAATGAACGGAAACTGTCATTTTCAAGAAATTTTCAAAGTCCAAGGGCAATAACTCCTTCAATACTTATCCGACCAAACCCGTATTCGAACTTGACCTGCATCTCCCCATGATACATCTGTATACCAAATATCATTAAGATCCATCAAACCTTCACTGAGAAAATGAACGGAAACCAAAATGGTGACGGAATGACGGAATGACGGAATGACGGAAGAGGGTAACACTATATGCCCCGACCATTTACATGGCGGGGCATAAAAAGTTATGGCCCGGACAAGCTTTGGACGGACGAACGGGCAACGCCATAACACAATACAAGACATAACACGGGCGTATAAAAATGAAAGATTATTTCAGTTTAGATACATGTTTAAAAGACAAAGAGATATATAAAAAAAAAAAAACTAATTTCTATTATTTGCTAAAATTTACAGAGTCTGATAGATCATCTAGATGAATCACCACAGCGGGACATAACAAAATCACTAGCCCTTATGTCTGATGGAAATTTCCTAAATCCTGATGACAGACTTATAATGTTGGCCGCAGGAAAGAACAACATAATTTATGTTGTCATAGAGGAACTTTCAACGAGGTAATTTTGCAGAATGAAACATTTCAAATTACAAACCACCATTCTGAGTTGGTATAGCATGCAATATGGGTGCGTTATTTGGATGTCATCGGTAAGCGAAAAATATATCCGACAGATAAGTTAAAGAGTTGAAAAATCTATGTACACATGTTCTCTTTTTATATTATTTATTCCTACCCTGTCCCATGTTTGAAACATACATTAATTAAGAAAAATATATCATATTTTCAGTCAAGAAGAACAAGATCAGTCCGATGCACCTATTTCTGGACGGTATGAAGATGAAGAATCGGGAAAAGTTATTGATAGTATTGTGAGAATGGCTCTCCACAAATTGTAAGTATTTTTTTCATTATTTTTTCGTAGCTTCACCTATTTTTAGAGAAATCATTTTTCCAAAGTAAATGTGATTTCATGTTTTATGTATTTCACCTTTTCTCTGTATTTGATTTCATGTCTATATTTTTCAAATATAAGGTGCCGATGAAAGATATATATCACATTAAAAGGGTAAAGAGGGGGGGACGTAAATGGATATATCTTTTGCATACAGTTTAAAATTACAATGTTAATGAAACATTTTTATCACATGATTCCCCTTATATTAAGTGTAATAAAGCCATGTAATAAATAAAATTTAATCAACACGTGTATTATCGTTTTACGACATTAATCTTTTGATATTATTTTGTCAATTAGGATATCAATCATGTGATAAAAAGAATTTCAAATGGTTTTCTATTTCATACGGTGTTTATGAAACTCGTTGTGTGATAGAAATCCCTCGCCGAAGGCTCGGGATTTATATCACAAACTCGTTTCATAAATACCGTATGAAATAGAAAACCATTTGAGATCCTATATATACTATCCCCTCAATTATTGAATTTGAGACAAAAAAATAACCTATAATTTAAAAAAAAAGTCCGGCTTGCTCCGCTCGCCGATAATAGTACATATTACATGAAAAATATCCATTTCCAGACAAAATTCCAACAATTGCTTGCCGAATGCGACATTTTGCATTTTTAATTGCCTTGCAGGGGAAGTACCACAGAGCCTGTGGCCATTCTGCATGAGTACACCAGGGCCTACCTGAGAGGTAGGCCTCTGGATGTACAGAGGGATGACGATGTGATAGAGGGAGACACGTCTCCCATATTCGTCTCAAGGATGTCGATATTTGAGGATGCATGCGAAGAGTTGGCCCATCAAGAGAATATTCGTTTCCCAATGGAGGTGACCTTCTTCGGGGAACAAGCACAAGACCTGGGAGGTCCCCGGAGAGAGTTTTTCGAGAAAGTTGTGGGGATTATAAAAGAAAAAGTCTTTGTGGCTAGAGAAGACAAAGTATTGATAATCGAGGATGACGAGATGTTATCAAGAAGAACTCTGTTCTATGCAGGCTTAATACTAGGTAAAGTGTACAATTATATATACTGGACTTCTTCATAATAACAAGAGTTGTCAGAAGACAACATAGCTCGCCTATGCAGGTTTTTGCCAATCACGAACAAGTTTTTGCAAAGTAGACAGACAGGGGATCCTAATTATGCATGCTTAG
Source organism: Pinctada fucata (assembly GCA_028142955.1). NCBI lineage: Eukaryota > Metazoa > Mollusca > Bivalvia > Pterioida > Pteriidae > Pinctada > Pinctada fucata. The sequence continues at coordinate 43,879,267 of AP027102.1, read as the reverse complement.
AGGTACCCCTAAATCTGCTGTGTTAAGAGGAAAGGTTAATTAACGCAATTCATCTTAATTAGGAAATTAAAAATTTGTACTTGTAGGGTTGAGTGTCCTAGAGGGAGGAGCTCTTCCCGATTTCCTAGATAGCGCGCTGCGAGACTCAGCAGCATCTGAATATCTTGACCAGTTTAAAAAGGGATTAAACAGAGTTGGATTGATCACAGTAAGTTACAGATAGTGTCTTTTCTTATTTGGCAAGTTGTTAATATCACAGGGATTTATCGCGCTTCCCGGTTGTTTGATGTACTATGGCACGGTCAGGAACCTGTTACACGAGCTCACAGTACCGTTGTCGAAAGTATTCAAGCATTGCGAGTGGTTCGTTGTCATTTCGTCACAGGTAAAGATACGTCGAAAACAATCCGTCATGAAAATCATTACCATAAAATGATAGATATCTCAATAAATATCCGTTAGAATTTCTTGCAAAGACAATGCAGAATCGTCACGTCTTTCAAGATCATTTTCAAACTGTAAATGTGTTTAAATTTTGTGTAACTTAAGAGGAGATTTAATTGGTGAGTGCCTACCCCCAGTTGTTTCCTTAGAAAACTCTTTTTTTTTTGCCAGAGGGAGAATTTTTATTCATTCTTCTTTTGTATTTATATGTCGTCTATTACTTAATTCACACAATGTGTGCAAGTATCGGTCTTGCATATTTTCGACGTAATAATTGATATTCCATGACCCATGTCCGTTGTCATGACAGATAAGAACACTTAATATTCAGTCTCATTGTTTCCATATGAAAATGTGGTTTCAAATTTGCTTTTGCTCTTCTTTATTCATGACGACGGATTGTTTTCGACGCATCTTTACCTGTGCGACGGAATGACAACGGACCACTCGCAATGCATAACTTTAAATACTTCCGACAACGGTACCGTGAGCTCGCTTAACAGGTTCCCGGCTGTGTATGGGTTATGAACCAGGAAGTGCGATAAATGAATGGTTTTACTGTTATAAACATAAAGGGTTTTACATTCGCGGTTTATTAATATGCAAGACAATCCAACATTATTAAACACATTATCTTTTTTCCAGCTGATGAGAAAGAAACCATCCATCACCTATCTGTTGAAACCCTCAAACACAAGGACATTAACCGTCAATAAGCTGTTACAGCTATTGAGATGCCGATTTTCAGTCGTAGGATCAAACAGCCGCAACAAAGAAGAGGCAACCTATAAACATTTTGTACGGTATGCAAGAGAAGTTTTCGGTAAGCAGATGCTTTGAAACAGTATTTTAAGTTTTAAAATTAACCAAACATTACCATGGTTAGCTCAATTCTCCTTTTATTTAATTATTTGTTAAGGAATTTGACAATATCACTTTTCATTAACCTGAACTGAAATCGTTGTCTTCTCATGAATGCATGACATGGTTTTCATACAGATTTTAAACAGTAACCTAAGTCCAGGTATACATGTTTCCCATGTCCTTTTGTTTCTTTTATTTATTATCTCCTTTTTCACTTTCATGACAGCTGGTAGAAGACCACCGGTTACTCTAGAGAAGGTTTTGGCATTCACGACTGGTTCTAGTATAGAACCTGTGCTAGGTTTCTCTATCGTGCCGGAGATTGAATTTGTAGCGGAAACTTCAATGTTTGCGACGGCCTCAACATGTGTTAACAAACTCTTTCTCCCGCTCATTGGAGATAGAGGCGAGGATGTGTACTTTAGTCATCTAGACATGTCATTTGCCAATGACTTTTTTGGCATGGAGTAAGGCAATATCGGACTGTATTTCGTCTTCAGAGTCGGTGCATACATGTATTTACAATTCATTGCTCATGGATCGAGTTGATACTTTCATATTATGTTTTTCTATGAATAACTGTAAGTGATGTTTTTCTTTTAATTATTGATGTTTGTTAACAGTTTACCTATATTATGTTAACATTGGGTCGATCACCATGTTTGGTCATCGATGGATGTTCTCACCTAAGACGAATGTTGTATTTCTAACTCAGACCATGTATACTTAGTTATCTTGTAGTTCATATAACTTTTATATCGTTTAGAAATTTGTGTGATCTCCATTTATTCACTTCCTACACCTCTTGACGTCATATCTGATGCAACACGGAATTGTCAGACAAGACCCTTAGATCCAGTCGGAGACTGCGTCTGGCAAGGATATTCAATTGATAAACCAGACTTGAAGTCCACATTATACAGACATTAAGGCAATTTGTATCTCTTGTAAAGGCAGATACGAAGCTGTACACAACTTCAAGGCTTTCTGTTGCATTGTGACATCGGGTGGTGGCACAACAATTTGACAAACATCTCGATGCTTTTGAAAAGAGAACAGAGAACATGTCCATCTTTAATCATTCGAGTTGTTTATCAATGGAGTGAATATAAATGTTGTGTTTCTTCAAAGACAATGCAAGACAGCATGCGACATAGATGGAATGAATTGAAGCTAAACATTGAGATTTGGATTGTCTTTAAACTGTGCTTCCTCGTTTTACCTTGTCGATGGAAATGTATATGTTTAGCTGATTGATTCATTATTATTTGGGGTTGTAGCATCTCTTAATAAAAAGTAGTTTTCTAAACAGTCTTTCCAGGATGCCGGGTATTTCCAATTTTTAAAAAGCAGTGTCTGTGATGCAACATTGTCAAAATCATAGGATCCAGATAGAGAGTCCTTTGGACATAGGGAACATCCCCATGTGAAATCATCTTCATCAATGTCCTTCAAGCAGTCTTTTGCACCTAAAAGAGTAATATAAATTTAAGACACAAAATACAATTTCTTTCATTAACAGCTATTGTTACGTATTTGAAATGTATCAACCAACCCTGCATATTCTACGATGTGTATGGCTGAATGGCTCAAACATCCGGTATCACTTTGAAGCGAGGATTAAAATGATAAGTGTGAATTGAAACCGGTCATGTTTGGATTTTGTTTATAGATGTGTAGTATAAAAGGAGATCCTGACAACAATCGCTATAATTTTAATATGTACTTTAATATATAAACAAGTACAATAGAAAAGTGCACGTGCTTATTTTTTTTCCTGCGAATATAGGAGGTTTTACATATGGTTTACTTACATTATCACTTTTTCAATGTATTGCAAATGGAAAATTATTATTTACCATTTGAAGTGAACCTGATATTGGTGAGATTCAACAGTACACATCGTAGAACATACAAAGTGCAACCGTGAAAAACAGTTGATTCTTGGAGTCAAAATTCTAAAGGGTGCAATTATATGAATACAGTAAAAATAGAACACACTGACTTTTCAATTACAAAAGGATTCACCACAGACGCCACAAAAATGTGTCAAATAAGGTATACTATGTACATGTATTATGCCCCTGATAGTTTTGAAAGAAATCATGGCTTAGAGTTCAATTGCTTATGAAAATATCTATCTTTACATAACCTTTACCTTCCAACTCAATGAAAATATATAACATACCATAAACCTCTGGTGTACTGAACAAAAGCACTGGTTTTCCATTAGGAACTACAGCTTGACGAGACCGAGAGATATGATGATGATTCCAGGATTCTTTGACCTCGTCTAGTTCCTTTTGTACTAGATAGGAAAAGCAAACCCTCACACAGCGCCTACATTGAGAAGATGATATTTACTTTTACTGGGGTAAATACAATTGTTTAGCTTCCCTAGAGGACAATATTCGAAGGGCTAGGTGAGTATTGTCCTCTCGGGAGCAAACCATTGTATAATTATTATATTACATGAAGTTTTAAAATCATAAAATCTTCATTTTATTAAATGACAATGAAAATCATCTCGGCTAGCTTTGGAGTTTGAGCAGATAAGATAAAAAGGCAGACTTGGACATTCGTGATAAAAAAAAACCCCCATCTTTTTTAAATAATCGACAAAGAAAATCAACTCACTATTTTAAAACTACTTAAACCATATTTTTAGCCCATGAAGAGCTGTTGGAATGTCATATCTACCTAGGATGACGTCATCCTAGGTAGATATAATGTTTTGATTTTTTCGTACATGCGCTGTTTTATCCAATCAGGGCGCTGGGTATTTACCATTCATGCAATAAATTGTGAATCACCAAAATGTCCCACATCACACCTGCTAGCTGGCAGTTTTTAATATCAACTTCATGTCATACAATGCTTTGATTGACCATTTCATTACGACTTCAAAATTAATATATTAATTCTGCGTAAAATATTCATGGAAAATATCCTATAAATACAAAAATTCTGTAGAAATGTCATTAGGTATTAATGCGTTTAGGTGTTTTACGTCAGATACCGTTCCAAAGAAAACATAAGCCAACACAAGAAAAAAGGTATCCTTACATGTCGTTTTCATTTCCCATTTCAAAGGCACCGAAGGATGCAAGGTCACGAAAAAAATCTATCCACCATGTTGTGAATCTCCGTCGTAGCATGCTCCACCACGCTTCAATTCTCTTTAAAAAATGTATTGATATAAATGTCATGACAAATTGAACTGTATCTGTAATTGGATAAAAACATAGGACTATTATATCCATCTTTTCATAAGTAAGTACGCTGAGAACACACACACCCTCACAAAAACGCGCAATCAAATAATGTTAAGATCAACACTTATATTAATGGTGAACTCCTTTATGAAGCTCATCCTCGGTCTAATTAAAATACATGCGCTTTATAAAGCATAAGGTTTCTCTTAACCTCTTCAATCGTGTATGATGTATATAGATCTATATCCTATTATATGACTTGACAAATTGTCAATTAAGACATTATAATAATCTACATCCTTTTACTTTGTAATTTTGTCCCGTGAACTCTTTACCTGATTAAACGTTGACCGAACAATTCTGAAACTTTCATCTGATTTGTGAAAAAGAGATTGTAGACTTCCTACGATTACATTTTCTGTCCCAGGATCTGACTGCAGCAAAGAGGGACAACCTATTCAGTAAATTAATATATTGTATTAGGTATAGAATGTGTGCAGAAAGGGGGAGGGGGAGCCCAACTTACAGGGAGGGCGTTCAACACATAAGAAATATATACATGTCTAACAACCCCCTGAATAAGTAGATTTATGATATTAAAGTCTATCAGACTTACCTCCGCATTCCTCTACACATTTAAGAAAATATTTAGCAATCACATGAGGATCGTTGTTTGAGGCCCCAACGGCTAACCACATGATCTTTCTGGAAAAACTAAATAAAACGTCAAGTAAGTAATTAATACCAGTGGCCGTATAACTAAAATTTGGTATATACGTCCATGGTAATAAGTCTATAATTTGTTAAAACTCAATTACTCACCCGTCAATACAGCCATGTATCGATAACCCGTACGGCTTTAATTTATCGTATCTGTAAAATCATGAAAATAGAAATATGTTTACCGAAGGTAAAATGAGTCGTCGAATAGACCATAAATTAATGTTGGAGGAGGTGTGCTCGAATAGTATTCATTAGTGAAGAGTGTTCCTATAATATTTATATTTAATTACGTTAACCACTTTGTATATCCTTATAAATGATCTTGGTACTACTGTGACAATGGAATGTTCATTCATGTACATGTAGATGGCTGTACGAACTATCATCATTGAAGGGATGAATTTAACAACAAACTACATTTTGTATGTTTTCATCCAAAAATTAACTAGGTTTAGAATTGACGAAGCTTAAATTATATTGCTTAAAGGAATTCATGCCCTTTTTGTTTTGTTCTTTCCTGAATAAGTAAGCAAAGAAACAAACCCATCTATGTGCCAGGTATCATTTGGTCCTTGAGATGAATAAACTCTGCGAACAATTCTACGTCTCCGCCTGAATTCACAACCAGCAGGATCTACCTCTTTCATTAATTTCATAACGAGGTCCCTTCAATTATATCATATGACTATATACAGCGAAAAAACATACATGATTGAGCTCTAACAGTAAGCGTCTAATAATAAAATCAATCACATTTAACGAATAATTTCTTTTGAAATTAATAAAATCAATCACATTTAACGAATAACTTCTTTTGAAATTCTTGCACGTGACTTTAAATTACCACGTGCAAGAATGTTATTAATTTAACGAAGTAATCTTACCGACGAACATGGTACCCTCTCGTTCTTAAAGTATCGAACATACATCTGTAACCTACAGTGTATGGTTTCACTTCGATCTCTTTCTGAAAGATGAATTTATATTATCAAGAAGCTGAACACGCATTTATCATGTTTATAGAATGCAAACTGAATTCAAGCAAGATGAAAAAATTCTCTTCACAGTCATTGATTGTCATTTATCTTCTGGAAAAGAAGGGATAATATGGAACTAGAACAGACAGTTAAAACAAGAGTTGACAGAAGACAACATAGCTCGCCGAAATAGGATTTTGCCAATCATAGAAAAGAATTAATAAAAAGGGTCAAAGTCCTAGGTCAAAATTCAAGGTCTTAAAAGAAGGTCTACCCATGAGGTATCCACATGTGAAATATCAAAGCTCTTCCCCTTACGGTTTATAAGATATAGTCCAGGTTAAAGTTTTGGACAAGTAGGTCATAGTCCAAGGTTAAGGTCACTACGTCAAAAGTCTCAAATGAAGGTTTGCCCATGAGGTATCCACTTGTGAAATATCAAAGCCCTACCCCTTACAATTTATAAGATACAGCCCGGGTTAAAGTTTTTTTTAAAAATAGGTCAAACTCCAAGGTCAAGGTCACTAGGTCAAAAGTCAAGGTCCCAAACGAAAGGTCTGTCTATAAGGTATCCACATGTGAAATATCAAAACCCTCCCCCTTATGGTTCAGGGGATTCAGTCCGGTTACAGTCTTTTTTAAAGTAGGTCAAAGTCCAAGGTCAAGATCGCAAGGTCTACCAAGCAATAATCAAAGCCCTCTCACTAACGGTTCAGGAGATATAGCTTGTCCACGGACGACAACGACGACGACGACGACAACTACGACGCCGAGGGTATGACAATAACTTTCGTCCCGGCGAGCTAATGAGGAATGCACAATACCTGAATGATTGACTTTAGTTCTTGTTCGGACGTCTCGGGTGGACCACGCCTCTTGGGAAAGCCTCTCCGATGTAATCTCTTTTTGATGGCATTTGGACTTTAATTGAAAAGGGCTAACATTGGGAATTATACATTTCGACAGGTCTTACCCCAAAGTGTTTTGTTATTCTTTACTTTGTACATGCCAATTGCGACAGACGCATGTTATGCAATAAGGGTCACCATTTTAAATAATAAATGTGGACAACAATGAAATATGCAGCTGCATGTGCTGATCCAGCGGGAGGGGAGACAGGGAGTCACACCACTCATCGCAGAAGCCGTTTTAAATACACTCACCCCCCCCCCCCACACCCCCAGTTATCTGCAACGTAAACAAGCAACACACAATAGGTACATTTTTGAACCCCCTCTGACCAAAATTGCTGGATCCGCCCCTGAGCTGATTCGGATGTATAATTATAATAACATACCTTAGTTTTATCTTGTAAAGAGTCGTCAGAAGGTTTGATATTGCTTTGTAGGTTATTCCTCTCTGAGCATATTCCCAAATGATCTCATTCACTAAAAATAAAAGTCTTAATAAATGCATACTTCATAGGTTGCAGTCGAAGAGATCATTAATCCATTTCCCCTATTAAGAAAGCTGTCGACAAAACCAGTATATTTTTGTAATTGACATTGCCATTTATTATACTCCCTGGAATGATTGGTAATTTAATACACATGTCGTTCACTACCCCTAGAGTTACATGAAGTAGAATAGATTACAGTGTAAAGTATCCATGGATTGTTAAGTTTACGTGAAACTTAATTTTGTATTACTATAATAAAAATGGTAATAAGATACTTAAATACTTGGAGTGCACCAAAGTCATCTTCTCTGACTCTGAATTAATAGAATATAGAAAATGTAAAATCTTACCGTTCCCGTCTTCTAGGTCCATCCGGAGATCGTTTCGCTAAACACACAACAAAGGAGGGTTAAAGCGCGGGAAACACGATGACCTATATACTGACGGGTCATATCATGGTTTAATTTTGCCTCTATAAGAAATGCCGGCATCTAAGAAATGCCGGCATGTCAAATACAACTCATGGTTTAATTTTGCCTCTATAAGAAATGCCGGCAAATAAGAAATGGTGGCATGTCAAACACAACTCATGGTTTAATTTTGCCTCTAAGAAATGCCGGCAAATAAGAAATGCCGGCAAGTCAAACACAACTCATGGTTACTTTTTCAGCGGCCCATCTCGGCCATCGTAAAAACGACTAAATATAAACCAAACCGTACAGTACATATTATATAAACCGTACAGTACGTATTTTTCAAACACGTACATTCAAAACACCAATATATCCATTTTGCTGCTAATATTGGAGTATTTTACAAACGATTTGCTAATGCAATGACTTTGCTGTTATTTCTAAATATAAAAATCTTATTTTGATATCAATGTTTGCAATTTGACTGAGATTAATGCAAAATTTTCTGGAAAATAGCACGTTCAGTGTGACTTTGGATACATTCCGCGTCAAAATTATGTGTTTAGCTTTAATAATTCAGTGGATCTGATCTGACATGTTGTTGTAAAACAAACATCTCTCCTGGTACCATCCATACAAAAAATTCCAAGCTATGTTTTTGGGAAACCAACATAAAATGAGATTTTAAGACTTGAGTACTTAAAATCTCCGCTTCAAAGTGAAACCGGAAAATGAAGCGAAACATCCGTAACCGTCGTGGATTGTACACAGTGGCTCTTGTTACAAAGTATTAGTCCTTATCTAAAGTCAAGTGTTTACGAATGTCCATGAATGAGACCAAGGTTATATTTGTCTATCAAAACAAGTAAACAAATAGCGGAAATTGAAGATATGATACACAGGAAAGATGAAAGGAAAAAACATATCCTTTTTTTCACAAAAGTCGGAACTTCATAATTTCAGCTAAATGACGCATGTAAAGTACATGTAAATATAAACAAAGCCGAAACTGATTTGACTAAATCATTGGCAGATTCAAGGGAGGGGGGGGGCATATGTGGCGTATCCCTACAATTTGCAAATCATAGTTCAAACGATTATTTTCCATCTAAAGCAGAGTAAATATTATTAAAAAAATAACTACCTGTTAGTAATAATTGTCAAATGCATCAATTTCAATTTTGTAATCATTTACAGTCACGAAAATTGGTCTTTGCTCCCCCCAATCCCCCTACCAGGGCTCCGCCCAAGACCGGCTTGGAACCTAGGTGGTCCACAGACCCCTTGCCAATTAGTACGCCTCTTCTTAAGACTGGATCCATCACTGCAAATAAAAATCCACGGCAGTATCAATTGTTCAGAGAAGTTGTATTATATAACAAATTGTTATCGGACGCTTGTCTGTATAGGCCGTGTCGGCTCAAAGTAATGACAACTTCTACAGAAATTAAGATAATTAACATTAATTGGCACCTTTCATGTACTGATATTTTGGATTTTCACAGTAGAAAGTTACAAATTACCAAACAACTTTTAGGTCAAGGTTTCCGCTTTCATAAACTAGTTAAGACTTTTTGGAAATTTTACAAAAATTACAGTCAACTTCTTTTAAAATTCGGATCTATACATGCAACAGAGTACATTACTATGGGTATTACACAACCTGTCTTTTATGGTGATATGGTAAACAAAATAAAAAGGATCAAAGGTAGGCAGCATAACCATCGAAAATGCGTCAGAATCATCAAACGCCTTTTATACCGTGGATATGATCCTGATGTCACCAGACGGACACTAGGCTTGGTACTTGACCAATCTACAGTCTTGTACAAGCGCATCCTTGAGACTTGCACTCTGACTGACTGTGACGACGGGACTCCATGACGGGCCCTGTCCAAACCTCTTTAGAGAAGACAGGGCCCCGACCACCTGTCCTCTCTGAATGTCAGTCGGACTCCTCGGGTGATTACATACATGAGCTCGCTACAGCCGGCATAGCACGGACTGTATTAAGCATGCCCTCTTTTTATATCCATTTACATATTCATCTGTGTCTCTGGGGCCTCTGCGTTTCGCGGTCTTGTTTGTGTGATGTCATCTTACAGTGAGGAGGTTATTTTACACCACAATTGTACGTTCTTCGAGACCTCTGGGTAATTGGAGAAGTGAGAGGGTTGTGCGCACGTAATCCAGGATAACCACACCATTTGCTACTTACGTGACAGATGGCCGTCCAAAGTCGGCACCGGTTACCCATTGGTCTCGTCGGTTTATGTGTAGTCTTTTGTGTTTGATGTTTACATGTCGTGTGTCTCTTTTCTGTCTCGTGCTGTACTCGTCTTTTGTGTTTTTGTATCGGGTGTTTTGGTGTTTTTATTGTTGATGCTGCAACGGGGTCTTGTTGGAGATCTCCTCCCTTCTTTTCGTACAGAATGTACAAATGTATCATTCATTTTTAACCCTGAAAGGTTGTTTGAAGAATTTATTAGCCCTTGACTTTTTTTTTAGTTTTTTGCTTCATAAGAAAGTATCGCTGTGATGCTGTTGTTTTCAGAACGAAGCAATCTCAGTAAATTACACGTTTAGTCCTTATCTAAGGTAGATGATCCCTCAGATAGATTGATAACCACATTCCCAAAATGTCCGTGTTGAATTATGTGATATTTTTAGTTCGACCTTGTCTTGTAGGTCGGTTAGGAGAGTTACCTCCACTTCGTTGAGAACCGTTTTAAGAATCATTTCATAACTGAAGCAGCCTTATAGCAGTATTTTAATCAGAGGAATAACCGAGGGGCAGATTTCATCGTATTTTACACCAGGTATTACTTGAAATATTTATAATATATTGAGAGAAAAAGAAAAACAAACTTGTGTGAAAAAGGAGCAATCTGCCACTCACATGAAAAATTTTATACCAAACAGAAGTATGTTTCGTCGGCTGAGAATCATACTATTCTATTTCAACCGCCCCCCCCCCCCCCCATGAAAATCGACTTTTAAGTTTGGAGGCTCTATTTCGTTTTGTTTTTAACTAAAATACTATGAAGAGTATCGACCGTAGAACTTCCTCAATGACGAGGTTAGTCGGCCACAAACGTATCACTGACTGACAAGCTTATCTGAAAGACGCCTTACTCTCAGAACAAAATCTGCATATTTGGTACTTGCTCTGGCCAGTTTATCAACATAGATATGAATACGCCATAAGCAGGCGATGAAGGGATGTTGCTATTCAGAAAAGGAAAGTTTGTGATGTTGAAACGAAGTCGTCACGTTTGTCATAGAGTGAGGTGTTCATGTGACAACATTATGTCCAGATAGGATGCTGAATTATTTGTCTCTGTGGTTTCTTTGACTTCAAGCTTCATGTAACCTATCAAAGTGTTCTAATTTGACCCAAAGTACCTCAATTTTTTTAATGTTATTCCCCAAAATGTTGTACAAATGCGGTTTTTAAGGTATGACATTTGTAGATAGAATATAATGACAACAATTTTTTATATTTTTGGTCAGAACCAGAATGTATTTTGAGAGAGAACATTCTTGCATTTCTAAATATTAACATCCTCATCAGTGACATGATCGCCATAGCACTTTCTACATAGACGAAACCTCAATCAGTGCATATTTTGTAAAATATTGTTTTCAGTTTCATGCGTGAACATCGATGGCGGGTGGGCTAGCCAAACAGGGGATGCTTACTTCTCCCGGGCACCTGATCCCACCTCTAGCTTGCTGGGGGTCCGTCGATACTAAAGATGGTGCTGTTGAGATTTTCGTCAGGATCTTCTTTAACTCATTCGATCCAAAGTGAATTTTAGAAAGAGTCAACATTCATTTTAGTAGTACCCTCTGGTTATATTCTTTTAAATTAAATTTGTTCTATTTGCAAAGAGAACGTGGGTCCAAATGTTCTGTGGGGTCGATTCAGTATCATATCCAAATCAAACCTATGTCCAAAATAGCATAGGATGGATGGTGCTAAGATGTAAACCTCCTTTAATTTCGATGATATTTTTGAAAGAAGTGACAAGTTTTCGAAATAGCAAAATAATATTAATGATGACAAATTAATAAAGTGCTAAAAACAAAGCTTATTTCAGGCGACAGAGCTGGAAAGAAGTAATAAATACACAAAAAGTACGTCGATCAATTTTCATAAATGAAAGATTACATCATCATCAGATTGTTAATACTTAGATAGATAAGTATATACGTTTATATATAATTACCGAAGAAACACCAGGGGCATTTTGAGGAACTTGCATCGAATAAAAATGGACCACAGATAAATGATTTTTAGTCAAAGGGGGACGTGTTCAGTTACAGAAATGCCAAGGGAGGAATACCTATTCCCATTCAATCTTCTAGAGTGCAATAGATTTCAGGAAAGATAACTCTTACTTCTGATGGTTAGTTACCTAAATCTTTCTGGAAATAACCATCATTTTCCAAAAACAAACATGGATAACCCAAATTTTTGTATGAGATAAAGCTTAGCTTTTACTATGACACTGATGGTCACATGAACTTTTGGTATGAAATAAAGCTTAGCTTTTAGCTACATGTATGTCACTGATGGTCACATGAAAAACTCACTCTATGACAAACGTAACAACTTCAGTTTCGTCATCACAAACTTTCCTTTTCTTAGTAGCAAGACCCCTTCATATGGCGTGTTCATATCTCAACTGATACGTTATGCCTGAGCAAGTACCGAATATACAGATTTTGTTCTGAGAGCTTGGCGTCTTTCATATAAGCTTCTCGGTCAGGGATACGTTTGTTATCGACTAACATCGTCACTGAGGAAGCTCTACGGTCGATACGCGTAACTCGTCATACACTATGATGTCCCACTGTTCAGAATGATGGATGATCTTCTATTATATCTTAGACCATTTGTACCATCCAACCAAAGAATAAACTTGCATCTACCAAAATGGAAGTAACCGAATATGGCATTTTTGCCGAAGTGGAGCCACGGGTGTTGCATGCAAGCAGGAGATGCTGGCTTTTCCTGGGAAACTGATCTCACTCCCATATTGGGAGTTCGCTTCTTTGGTGGAGCTTTTTGTTTGTTTGCTTTGGTTCCTTTTTTATCGTGGTTTTGTATGCCTTTGGTTGATGATTTTCTGAATAGTCGATTTTGTACTGTGTCGATGCTCAATACGGTGCTCTATTGTGAGTGATGTTGAAATTATCGTCAGTATCTTCTTTAACTCATTTGTGTCACACTTATGTCCTTCGCTATGTGGAGCTCGTAAAAAAGTTCCCCGCGAGGGTTTTGACAGTAAGTGTTTTGAATATATTTCCCTGACATCGTTGCCATAGTACTTTCTACATATATGCAACCTCAGACAGTACATGTATTTTATATATTATTTTCATTTTCATGCGTGAACATCGACGGCGGATGCGGCTAGCCAACAGGGGATGCTTACTCCTCCCGGGCACCTGATCCCACCTCTAGCTTTCTAGAGGTCCGTCGATGCTCAATACGGTGCTCTATTGTGAGTGCTGTTGAGATTATCGTCAATATCATCTTTAACTCATGTGTATTGCGATATAGTCATTGTCCATATTCTCATTTTCATTAACAAAACAAGAAGACCATTAAAATAGTCTCTTAACCTTTTCCGATGAAATAAAGCATCTCTGTTACAGCTTCCATAGAGCAGAATGTAAACTGTATTTGGATATATCGATCAATAATGTGGATGGATACATTTACTTTTCTGATTGATTCTGGAAGGAAGGAAACAATATACAAGCTACTTATATTCGTGAGTAAGTCGTAGTTACCTCTGGTGAACTTTTTCATACTTGAAATCTGTGGGATCCTCTTCCTAAATGTCAAGTGTTTACGGATGTCGATGAATGAGACCAAGGTTATATTTGTCTATCAAAACAAGTAAACAATTAGCGGATATTGAAGATATGATACACAGGAAAGATGATAGGAAAAAACATATCCCTTTTTCACAAAAGTCGGAACGTTATGACTTCAGCTGAATGACACAGGCAAAATAAACATGAGCAAAGGCGAAACTGATTTGACTTAATTAAAAAAAAACATGACAATTTCAATTGTTCTGAAAAGTTGTATTATAAATTGTATAACAATTAGTTATCGGAAGCTTGTCTGTATAGGCCATGTCGGCTAAAAGTCATATCAATTTCTACAGAAACTAAGGTAATAAACTAAATTAATTGGAACCTTTCGTAAACTTATATAAAGCCTACGCTCACGCAGCAAGATACGCCCGTTGGGATTTTTTTCACAACACCAAAATAGCTAAGTCCCATAACTCCATAAGGACAAATTGGATGAACCTGAAAATCGAAAGGCGGCTTCCTCTTTAAAGTCTGATCACAATGTACAAATATCATGAAAATCTGCTGACACATATTCAAGTTACTGCGTTCCATGCACCTATATTTTGCCCTTAGCTTAACATGTATGTGCATATACGCCCCCCCCCCATTACACATTATTTCCGGATAATGTGACAAAAAATTTGAGAACCCGTTATATATGTGAAAGAACATCCTTTCTTCTTGAAGTATACAAAATTTCAAAACATTTTGACCAGAAATAGATTTTAAAAATTTTAAAAACTATTTTAGTATATTTTTACATTGTATCTAAAATATCTAAGTCCCATAACTCCGTAACGACAAATCGGATGAACCTGAAAATCGAAAGGCGGCTTCTCCTTTAAAGTCTGATCACAATGTAAAAATATCATGTAAATCCGTTGACGTATATTCAAGTTATTGCGTTCCATGCGCCTATATTTTGCCCTTAGCTTAAAATGTATGTGCATATAACCCCCCCCCCCCCCCTCCCATTACAAATATCTCGGTTATGCGACCAAAATATTAAAAACCCGTTACATATGTCAAAGAACATCCTTTCTACCTTAAGTATACAAAATTTCAAAACATTTCGATCAGAAATAGATTTTTCAATAATTTTTAACTATTTTAGTATATTTTCACTGTATCTTAAAATATCTAAGTCCCATAACTCTGTAACGACAAATCGAATGAAGGCGGCTTCCTCTCCACAGTCCAATCATAATGTATGAATATCATGAAAATCTGTTGACGCATATTCAAGTTATTGCGTTCCATGTGCCTATATTTTGCCCTCAGCTTAACATGTATGTGCATATAACCCACCCCCCCCCCCTTCCCATTACACACAATATCTCGGTTATGCGACAAAAAAATTAAAAACCCGTTACATATGTCAAAGAACATCCTTTCTACTTGAAGTATACAAAATTTCAAAACATTTCGACCAGAAATAGATTTTTAAATAATTTTAAACTATTTTAGTATATTTTCACTGTATTTTAAAAATCTAAGTCCCATAACTCTGTAACGACAAATCGGATGAACCTGAAAATCGAAAGGCGGCTTCCTCTCCACAGTCCAATCATAATGTATGAATTTCGTGAAAATCCGTTGACGAATATTCAAGTTATTGCGTTCCATAGGCGGACGGACGGACAGACGGACGGACTTCGCCATACCATAATACGACCCGTCAAATGACGGGCGTATAAAAATACATCCTTCATTTAAAACCTATCTTGATGAATTATTCATAGTCAGAGGATCTATTTCGTTTAAGAAAAATAATTATATGATTTTATGTCCTCAAATTCATAGCATCATTCATTCATTTTCAGCATGGGCTAGATATGCACGTTTCGATTACCGAACCCTCGTCAGTGGTCCTGAATCTATGTAATGAAATATGGCCAAATACTCTGATTGTCAGTTGGACTCCTCGGGTGATTACATGCATGGGTTCGCTACAGCGGGCAACGCACGGACTGTATTTCTTATGTCTTCTGTTTTTTCATATTAATGCGAGTAATTTTTTTTTTGGCCCCTGTGTCATGCTGTCTGTCATTCTCCGTACAGAGTTGTCTCCTCCTTACAGTCAAACAATCTCTGCCACAGACTTCAAGAAATGGCAAGAATCCTGGCATAAAGTAACTATGACGTCATAGCAGCGTTACGTTAAGATATGCTTTATGGCTGCAAGTCTGTGGCAGTGATGTTGAGGAGTAAGGTAACGGAGGGTAACTGTAAAGTGCGAAACGAAACAAAAACGAAACGAAACGAAACAAATCGAAACGAAACGAAACAAATCGAAACGAAACGAAACAGATCGAAACGAAACAAAACGAAACGAAACAGATCGAAACGAAACGAAACAGATCGAAACGAAACGAAACAAAACATAAAACTTAAAGAAAATGAGAAAAAGAGGAAAAATCCCCGTGGGGGGAGGGGGTCTTGGGCGGTCAAGACAATTGTTTAAACTTTAAAGTGTAAATTGGTGCAATAGTGAAGTTATTTGGGTTATTTCCTTTTTTAAACCTTGAAAAAAGAAATAGACCTGTTTAGATGAAAAACTAAGGTGAGCGAAGCGAGCCTGAAGTATTTGAAAAATGAATTGAAAATTGCGGCGAGCAAAGCAATCGGGAAAAAAATTAAGGTATTTATAGGTGACTTTCGTGGTAATTTTTAAAATTGACATTATGTACATGAACGCATAAGAGCAAGATTATTTATATCAAAAGTAATTTCCTAATTTTTTTTGGGTTACTGTTACCCTCCCAATCATCTGTCCCTCCTCTCACCCCCTTTCCTCTCCTCCCGCCCCCTACTTCCCTCCTCCGACCCCTTTCTCTCCCCTCAATTTGTCCCTGTCCACCCCCTCATTATTGCATTCAACCGTTAGTTCTTGTGGCTGGAGGGTTTTTTGAAGAATCAAAGTTGACGATTAAAACATAATATATACGGTATATAGCACAATTGCATTTTAGGCACGGTCCATTTGATATTCTGGGGGGGGGGGGGGGGGGGCTTGGGTTTTTTTTCGAAAAAAATAATTTTGCTCTGAATTTTGATGAAAAAAATAAATTTGCTTATGGTGTGACAGAAAAAATAATCTTGCTCTTACAAGTAATCTGAATTTGAGGAAATAACCATAAAATTCGCTTAAAATTCCTGAAAATTGTTTGGCTCGCTTCGCTCGCCGAAGCTTTTATTTTCTATAAAAAAAAAATTTGGCTCCCTTCGCTCGCCGTAGTTTTCTTCTGTAATGGCTAGTTCATATTTGAAAATATCAAAAGAATGCATGTGACTGAAACAATTAAAATGCTTAAATACATTATTACTATAATTTATTACTATTACTAGATACCTGTATCACCATAGTGTCTAATTTTATATACAAGCTTGGAAGGAGAATTTAAATAACTTTTTAAATATTTTTCATTTCTACATGTAAAAACTTGCACCAGGCCCTCTTACATGTTACATGGCCTTATATACATTTTGTTTACTGAAAATTATATATCGCATATTGTAAAAATCAATCTTTCATCTCTCTCAGTTTAGAATTGAATACAAGTTTTACATAAAAATAATGTTTGGAGTAATTTAAGTAAAAATAAAAAAATTCTATTGAAAAAACACAAACATTCTTAATATTCAGATCAATTTTTATAAAAAAAATTTCCTTGCTCCAAGTTTGCAAGAATAAATAATCTTGCTCTGACAAAAAACCCAAGCTCCCCCCCCCCCCCCCCACCAGAATATCAAATGGACCGTGCCTTAAAGGAAAGTGATTGGGATGAATAACCTCGTCACAGACGGAAAAATATTATTTAGCAGGGAGGAGTCTAGCGCAGAGGAAACGGAACTGTTCCGTTATGTGTATTTGAAAATTTTATCAGAAAAATGAGAACAATTAAAAACTGGGGGGCACATTTCGTTTGAAAAAGGATAAGATTTTTTTCCTCCTGAAATGTGCCCCCACCCCGTTTTATGATCTCATTACTGTGTCATAGCGTGGTTTTCTATCCCCTACCTTTTCCTCTTTTTCTCATTTTCTTAAAGTTTTATGTTTCGTTTCGTTTCGTTTCGATCTGTTTCGTTTTGTTTCGTTTCGTTTCGATCTGTTTCGTTTCTTTTCGATTTGTTTCGTTTCGTTTCGATTTGTTTCGTTTCGTTTCGTTTTTGTTTCGTTTCGCACTTTACAGGTACCCGGTAACGGAACGTAAACTTGAGCTGCCTGGGGTTTGGCTGTCTGTATGTTTATCTTATAGTAAGAAGGCTACTTAACACTACAACGGTGCGTTCTTTGAGACCTTAGGGTAACCGAAAAAGCGGGAAGCTTGTGCGCACGTAATCTACGTCTTCTACTTGCGTGGGAGATGGAAGTCGGTACCGGTTGCCTATTGGTCTCGTTGATATTTGTCTGGTCTTTTTACAGTTAGTGTTTTGAATATTTTCCCTGACATGGTCACCAAAGCATGTATTTTATATATTGTTTTTATTTTCTAGCATGAACATCGACGGCGGGTGCGGCTATAGCCAACAGGGGATGCTTACTCCTCCCGGGCACCTAGTCTCACCTCTAGCTTGCTGAGGGTCCGTCGATGCTTAATTTGGTGCTCTATGAATGCTGTTGAGATTATCGTCAGGATCTTCTTTAACTCATTTGTGTTTTGACGTTTCCATGGTGTGAGTTTGTGTTCCTTGTCCCTTTTGGGTTTCTTTCTGTGTATGTATGCTCTGTAGGGCTGTCACGGTTCACCGAAAATTCGGTTACCCGCGGTTGAAGCTTTGTCGGTTCGATTCGTTTAGACGACTAGCTCTCAGAACAAAATCTATTTATTTGTTTGCTACTTGCTCTGGCATAACGTTTCAATCGGGATATGAACACGCCATAAGCAGGCGATGAAGGGAAGTTGCTACTCAGAAAAGGGAAGTTTGTAATGCTGAAACTGAAGGTTTCATAAAAAGGTAATGGATCATGAGAGGTACATGCCTATAATTTCTTAGCCTTCGAGGTCAAAGGGCAAACTTTCGCAAAATTTAAGAAGAACATGCCTATACATTCTTAAAATTCAAAATCAAAGGTCAAGGTCAAACTTTTGCAAAATTAAAAAAAATATATCAATACGTGGGTTCTGATGCGATAACTTAAGGTAAGGTTTGCAAGTTGAAACGGGCAAAATATACAAACATTATACACATCACTGAAATCAGGAAGGATTCCTCTTTCGAATGATGGAATGTAATAAAAAATTGCCCGTTTCATTTTCATACAGAAATTTGGTAAAAACAACATAAATCTCAATTTCATCAAAATCAATGTATCTCACCTTTATTATTCAGAATTATGAGATTCACTTGACAAAAAGTGACAAAACTATTATATTCCATCTACACAATGATCACAATATGCAAATATCAAATTATATTCAGTATTGCTATAGATTATCATGAAAAAATCGTTATTTTTACAATGTTGGTTAAATATGAAACGGTTGCCATGGCAACAAAAAAGATTAAAAAAATCCCTTTTATATGTCCTTCTGTATAGTAACAAAGTAATGACAAAAAGATATTGCTATTCTATTTATTATAAGGTAATTAAACTCATATGTACCCGGTTTCCTTTTCGAGCAAATATTACATAAACAGCCATGGGTAACATTGCTTTAAATACTTTTTTACTACATTTTATATTATTTATCATGTTGTCCTTCTTAAAACAGAGCAGAAATCCACAAACTTATCTGAACATAATACTGTTATAACATTTCCACAAGTGCAAGTTCTATTGTTAATAAGAAATTGGACATATATTTCGAATAGCATGTACAAAACAACTCTATATGGATCCCAACATCAATTTTCCAACATTCTGTTGACAGAGGTAAATTTGATACTTCTCTGCAAAACACAATATATTTAACTTATATAACTTTTCTGTTTACATTCTAATAGATACTTTCAGGTAATCTAAAGGAAATTTCAATTCAGCATCATTACAAATATTTAATAGGGATGATTTTTAAGCAGATGACTCCTCCTCCCCCCCCCTTGCATTCATCATCAAAGTCCACTTTGAGTTTTATTTTAGTCACATATGAAGCATGGTCTAGGACTCTGGGTGATGTGAAACCTTTTGGTCATGAACAACAACATACATGTTAAGTAATGGAGATGCTTTATGATAATATTTAATCACGAGTCTGAAGTTATCTTAGCCTTAATCTCATAATTCCCTACCCTCTCATAATCTTGGTAGAGGGTGAAGTGCACCTTTTTAGTCATTAAGGCTAAGCAACAACATACTAAACTGATTAGAAAATCAGTTCAAGAGATTTAATCTAGACTTAGGATATAATATATTTTCATCACCAAAGTCCAAATTGAACATGACCTTGATCACATGACCTGAGGTAAAGTTTATGCAGAATGGTTGGGTCATGCAGAACAACATAGAAAAATATGAAAGTTATAAGACATACACAAATTGCGACTGACTGACTGACAGACAGACAGACACGAAGTCAAATACAATATATATGCATATAACATAAGATAAACAGTTTTTAAACAATTCAGTCTCTTCGAAATAGAGAGAACTTTACATCAAATTCTATGGCATTATCAGCATGAAATAGGCCTGAGTTACAAATATGACGTATATCCAAAGGAATGTAATGACATCATAATGCTTTTACGTCACATACCTGTACAAATATATTCCTCTTCTTACAGTATTGATCCAAGGTACATGTATGGGTCATTTTTTATCTTTTCTTACAACTTAAATGATATTACTAGTATTTCAGAGCCAAAATCCAGTAACTTTGTGAGTTTTGGGAACATTCTATGAATATTTCAGTTGAAGAAGTAATCATGACCTTTTGAATGTTATGGAAACTCATATCCATTCAAACATCTTGGTGAAGTATGATCAAATTCTGATAGAATGTGTAGGAGATATCAGAATAATAGATAATTTTGTCCTTTTGTAGGCCAATTTCTTAGTCAGCAAGGTACTACATTACTATCAATATAGTCAAAGTTATATCACTCTAATACAATTCATAAATATTACTGTCCTAGTTTTTTTCCCTTCAGTCAAAAAACATGAATAATTCCTAATCAAAGTAGGTTTGTAAATCTGTGGGGGTGTAAATTTCTGAAATGTAATAGTGAAAGGTAAATCATAATAAGATGAGCATTGGAGTGTACTATTGAAATACAAAAATATCAAGATAAAAGTGATTCATTTGAAAAATCCATTATCATAATACTATTCTTCTCAAGTGAAATAGGAAATAATTCATTTTCATTTAGGGGCTTACATGAACAATTAGGAGAAGGGACATTCAAACATTATTAGAAAGTTTTAAAAATAACAAAATATATGCCAAAATCATAAAAGTCTAAGTACATGTATTACCATTTGGCCATAACAGTAACATGCACAATACCCTTCTGATTTTCATAAACCATACAAATATGGTTTGGGTGGGTGAAAGAGAAAATATCTAGAGATATATGAAAGAGAAAATATCTAGAGATACTAGTAAATGAATTAAGCACATCTTACTCCATGTATATCTCAAGTATTCATTGTTTAAAGTTAATGAATTATGTATCAGTCTCAAGTTTATATACAGTAAAAGCTGACAATTCATCCCAATATTATAGCTGAATTTATGTAAAACAAATCGAAGTTTGTAAAGAAATATTAACAAAATCTGTGTATAACATAATTTCAATCAGGGTTTGATATTTCTTTTCACAGAGTGAAATTGTAATACAAGTCAGATTCAGTAAGAGTCCTCACATATATCTGTCAATTATTCCTCTTTCTGCAGAAAGGATATCAGCAAATCCATGTTCTTGTGCGTCAAATTCAATTTCAAGTCTTTGAGAAGCACTTTCAAGCCAAAGTTTCTCTCATAAGCTAGTTTCAAATGAAATGGGGTAACACCATTTCGTGCTAAACTTGTCACTGCCGCAGAGGAAAGGCATTTCTCTTTCAATAGTTTATCATACTTGCTCTTCACTTGATGAAATCCTATGTGGAATAGATCCTCGTCTTTGACCTCCTTCTCCAGTTTTTCTGTGAATAACACTTTCAGAGCTTGAACATCTTCTTTTGCATCATGTGCACAATAATTGTATGTGGTCAACTTTTTTACCAGATTTTCTTGCTTATAATTGCTTACATCACACTTCTTGAAGATTCTCTTGGAAATCTTCAGGGTATCCACAAAACCAAGTAGGTGGGTTGATAGCTCTCCTAATAGCTTGAACTCCCTCAGTCTGTTCGTAAGAACTGGTATGTCAAAATTACAGGCATTGTGCCCAACAAGAATGGGTTTTGGAATTCTCTTCACATAGTCGACAAAGTCGAGAAGGGCTTCTTGCACTGGTTTTGAATTGACTTCTTTTCCTTTTACGAACATTTTCTTTGTGTCCCAGTCAAAGCGTATTCCAGTAACAATGGAAGCTTGTTCTGAAATACTACAACGAGGCTGTATGTA
This sequence comes from Pinctada fucata, assembly GCA_028142955.1. Classification (NCBI taxonomy): domain Eukaryota; kingdom Metazoa; phylum Mollusca; class Bivalvia; order Pterioida; family Pteriidae; genus Pinctada; species Pinctada fucata. The sequence continues at coordinate 43,856,839 of AP027102.1, read as the reverse complement.
GATATTGAGGTTATCTGCTGATATCTGTAGGATGTCTGAAGTTCTTCCAAGGCCTGTTGTTTCAATATCAAAAATAACATAAGTTGGAGTAGTGGGAAGTGTCAACCTTTGCGGAATTTCTGTTGTTAACTGATTATCTGCCTGGTCAAGCTCAACAGCTGTAGAATATGTCACACCTTCGTGGACTTCATTCGTTGTTTCTTTTTTGCCTTTCTTTATCTTTTTCATCAGTCGTCCTCTTTTTCCATGCAAACTAGCCTGCTTTGATTTTTGGGCTTTCCTCTTGGCTGCGATTTTTGTGGCCATTGTCATTGTGAATTCACCAGGAGACAACCCTACACTTTTGTTGACCTGTAAAGAAGACAAAAAACAATATGATGAATTCCATGATAACAGGAACTTTACAAAAATTGTTAATTAGGTGAAAGTTCAAGGTCAAGGTCAACTGCATACAGTTCCTTCGATTTTACTTCAACCAGAAACTTTAATCAAAATCTTTAACTAGGTCAAAGTCCAAGGTCAAGGTCAATAGATTAAATGTTACGACATAAATTGAAAGGTCTCTTCATGGGCAACCTAGCTACATATTATATATGTTGTTTCTACTGTGTATAGTTCCTGAGATTTCGCTTCAACCAGAAACTTTAATCAAAATCTTTAACTAGGTCAAAGTCCAAGGTCAAGGTCGCTAGGTCAAATGTTACAGCATAAATTGAAAGGTCTTGTCATGGGTAACCTACATATATAATATTATGTTTCTACTGTGTATAGTTCCTGAGATTTTGCTTCAACTAGAAACTTTAAACAAAATGTTGACAACATACAGACAGACAGATGGACCAACATTGTCAATCTATAGACTGTAATTGCTTTGCAATCTGGCCAACGATTCTTGGCACGCTAAATTCCTTACGGATTAACCCCTGCCAATTACTTCAACTAAAAGAAGTTGTGTGTAAATTAAACATAAACAGAAGTTAATGGAGTATATTCTTATGATAGAAATAACTAAAACTTCAACAGTGAAAGGTACAAAGCAGTGAAATCATATGTACATATTTGTTTGTAATTGAGGAATTGTGAAAAATTGTACTCATGAAAATAAAGGCACCCTATTTTACCATGAAATTGCAAAATTTGATACTTATGAAAATTTCTGATTATATGGATGTAGGGGTTCAGCCTCCCATAAATTAACATGCCTACAGTATTTTGAGATGGAAATAAAGCCTGTGTTTGTGAAACAGGAATGCCCCCAGTGGCATCTTTGTTAGTATAAACACTATTTTCTGTTAAGTACATGTATGTGAAATGTCAAGGTCAGGGTCATAGGTCACAAGTCAAAAATTTTGGTATCAATGGAAAGGTCTTGTCACAAGGAATGCACATGTGAAATATGAAAGCCCTATCACTTCCCATTCAAAAGTTATGTCCAATGTTAAAGTTTTTTGGACAGACAGACTAATAGACAAACAGACGGACAGGCCAAAAACTATATGCCCCCGAATCTTTGATTCCGGGGGCATAAAAATATAGGAACTAACTTTATCACCAAGTATCCAGTTCACTGTTACAGCCCTCTAAGACAAAAAAAATGAATGAAGAGGACAACACAAGCCTAGCATCCCCTCGCAATCTACATGTATATCTAATCTGAACATGCTGTGACCTTGACCTTCAAAATCAATAGGGTTCATCCTCTCTCTATGAGAAACATTTGCTACAGTAGAAGGTTTGCTGTTTCTTTGATGATTGCTTTGTCATCTATGCTGTTCACAAAGATTTAAGCTAAAGTCCACTGTGACCTTGACCTTTGGTCTTGAAAATCAATAGGGTTCACCCTCTCTGCATGGAGAACGTTTGTGGAAGGTTTGATGTTTCTATGATGATTGCTTTTTCTTCTATGCTGTTTTTAAGGATTTTAAGCCCAAGTCAACTGCGACCTTGGCCCTTGACCTTGAAAACCAATAGGGTTTATCCTTGAGTTCTTGCTTCCTGTAAGGTTTCATGAAATTCTGTGCAGCAGTTGCAGAGGAAATGTAAAAAATGTTAAAATTTTACGCCGGACAACAATGGACGGATGGACAATGCGCTGTGACAATAAACTGCACCAAAACTGTTCCAAAAATATTTTGAACATAAAGATATGTAACTTGTACCTTCATCAAATAACCATGGCCCTCATTTTTCTGTAAGACTGATGCTGCTAGCCTTCCTTTCAAGCTTTTACTGGAGCCAAAAGACCTGCATAAATTATAGATATTTAGTATTTAGCTATAAATTGTAATGTTAATTTCAGTGGAAGTCCAAAGCATTTTGCATCACATTATATTCTTTACGATAACCCTTTGTAACAGATTCACTTTATTTCATCTCACCTGAAATATATGCTCAAGCAAGCCTCAGAAATCTGTGTATCTATTTATTTTCTACAGTTTTGACATATAGGATGAGTAAGCAAGATTTGTTTTTCTCTCATACACATCAAAGATTAGATTTTCCTACGAAAGAAAGCTATGAAAGAAACCCCTATCTTTCATATCACATGAAACTTTTGTTTCAATTGTTTATGTTAATATGAGGTCAGGATTTTATCAAGCAAACAAACAATCTAGTGGCGTCTTGACAATTAAACAGAAATTTAAAGACCATTTTCCTATATATTCTTCATAAATATTTTGAAAAGCCTAATTTTTCTAGTTTATTCTTTATACAGTTCACTTTCGGTGTCACCTCAGAGTCTGAATATCGCAAAATTTTTGCGGATGAACTTGGTATTTTTCAATTTTTTCTCTCATCTTTCATTCAAAACTTTGGCCTAAAGCTATAAGAGAAATACTCATTCGTGGTCTGCTATGAAAGATACATCGATTCCACCCTCAGGGTCTCAAAATCTTGCAAAACTGCAAGCTGCAGGTTCTAAATGATTTAGAGACCCCATGGGTTGAACCAATATATCTTTCATAGCATACCATGAAATCAAATTTCTGATGCATATAGTTTTTTTTTCTCTCTTCATTTCCAACTCTTCTCACATATATTTTCAAATCTAAACCAAGACCTACTGTAACCTTCAATTAATAAAAATTATCTTGATGTGAATCTGTCCATTTATAACTGAAATATTGTGTAAATCTATTCTTGTTTTACATAAATACCTTTTTTGTGTCGCCTGCGAAGCATAGCGACACTTAGGGATCACTTTGTCCGTTGTCCGTCTGTCCGTCTGTCCGTCCGTCCGTCTGTCAGTCCGTCCGTCTGTCTGTCTGTCACACTTTGGGTGTCACAGCCCATAACTTTTGATTGATAAGTGATAGGGCTTTGATATTTCACATGTGCATTCCTTGTTACAAGACCTTCCTACACATACCATTATTTTTGACCTAGTGACCTTGACCTACATATTTGACCTACTTTTCAAAAAAATTAAGAATGGATATATCTTTTGATTGGTAAGTGTTAGGACTTTGATATTCCACATGTGCAATCCTTGTGGCAACCCCTTTCTACACATACCATAATATTTGACCTTGTGACCTTGACCTAGATATTTGACCTACTTTTGAAAAAAAGATAAGATTCGCTATATCTTTTGATTGGTAAGTGATAGGGCTTTGGTATTTCACATGTGTATTCCTTGTGACAAGACCTTCCTACACATACAATAATTTTTGACCTAGTGACCGTGACCTACATATTTGACCTACTTTAAAAAAAAATTAAGAATGGATATATCTTTTGATTGGTAAGTGTTAGGACTTTGATATTTCACATGTGCAATCCTTGAGGCAAGACCTTTCTACACATACCATAATGTTTTACCTTTTGACCTTGACCTAGATATTTGACCTACTTTTGAAAAAAAAAATAAGATTCGCTATATCTTTTGATTGGTAAGTGATAGGGCTTTGGTATTTTACATGTGTATTTCTTGTGACAAGACCTTTCTACACAGACCATAAAATTCGACCTTTTGACCTCGACCTAGTTTTGACCTACTTTTCAAGAAAAGTAATATTGCTATATCTTTTGATTGATAGGTGATAGGGCTTTGATATTTCACATGTATTTTTTCCTTGTCACAATGTCATTCTACACATACCATAATGTTTTACCTTTTGACCTTGACCTAGCTATTTGACCTTGTTTTCTAAGGTTGTATATATCTTTTAATTGGTAGGTGATAGGTCTTTAATATTTCTTATGATGAAACCTTTTTGTTACCAATTTTTACGTAGTGACCTTGACCTAGATGATTGACACTCTTTTCTGAAAATTGGAGAATAACCATATCGTTTTATTTGTAATTAAGAGGTCTGATATTTCAAATGAATTTCATTTGACAATACTTTTCTACTGATACCAATAAATTTGATCAACTTTCTAGAGTAATAATCTGCTTCGCAAGCACATTCATTCCTTGGATTGCTATTTTTTATGTCAAACATGTATTGCATATGTGATTTTTAATTACAATATCATAATGAAGGGTCTTACTTTTGTTTAGGGGCTTTTGTTGAGACAATGAAATTAAAATTCTCATTTGCTTGAGTAGATCCTAAGTTCACCAAAGATGTAGCTCTGTCTTTTAGATTTTGTACAATACTTATGAGGTCCGTCTGCAGGCTGAGACATGTGAGGGGTTTGCCACCTGGGAGACTGCGGTACCTTTAGAATATAATGTTCAAAATCAAAGACTGTTAAATATTTGAAAGTTAAAATCATGCTACCTATAAATTCAATGTTCACTTTTCACTGAGAAACATCTGGTAAATGTCAATTGATATACATGTAATATAATGGATAAAATCATATATTTACAGAACAAGTATATTTCCCATGTAAAACGCCCATTCCTGATTAGGCAACTAACATTATATTCCAATAATTTGGCTTGCCTATCATGACATCACGTTTGCAAATTTGAAGTTGGGGAGAATTTATCAATGTTAGAACTCTTTTGACACTGTAACACACCAGTGTTCCAGCTAGAAAACACAATAGGCCCAAGGGGGCCACATCGCTCACCTGGATTGCTAACAATAGAATGATAGTGGACAATTTAGTAGAGGACCCTAAGTACTTGCTTCAAGTAAGGTTTTGTTAAATTCTTTGTAGTATTTTCAGAGGAGAATTCCAAAATGTGTCATCCAATCAGAGCCCTCGGCGGCCATATTCTTTGACCTGTCGGAATGAAAAAACACAAAATTGGTAGAGGACCTTGAGTACTTGCTTCCTGTCAGGTTTCGTGGAATTCCATGCAGCGGTTGCAGAGGAGATATCGAAAATGTTAGAAAGTTAACGACAAACGATGGACGGACAAAACGACAGACAACGGACGCCGTGCTATGACAAAACTCACTTGAGCTTCCCTCAGGTGAGCTAAAAATCTTAATGATTTTGTTTACCTTGCCTGTGAAGGATTCTTCAAAAATGAACACCAGTTAACACTTTCTTTTGCACAAAGTGAGTGATCGCCATACAAATGAGGTACTATTACATCTAGTGATGATTTAAGCCTGTCTGGGTTTTTGCTCTGCGATTCCTTAATGGCATACATGAAGCACCTTCCAATATATGATATTACATTTGGTTGTTTCAAAGATTTATGTTTCTGGCTCAATTTGTACAGTTTTGATGTTATACTCTTTTTGGTGTGGTTGGCATCATCTTTTTTCTCAATGCAGGCGTGACGTTGTTGTAGAGTCATTGTCACCATGGATGACATTTATTGGACAACCAGCTTCCTTTAAATCTTTTGCCATTGATATTGCCATATCTGGCTCCATCCCCTTACTAGATCCATCCCAGTTTTTTGTACATTCATGGGCAGGTACGGTATGGTTTTTACTTTGGTAAAGTGCACAGATATGGCATGCCTTACTCCTTAATGAGAACTGGAGAACTTTTCCGGTCTCCTTTCCAATCATTGACCCATGTCCTGAAATTACAAAAACTATTTGTGAAACATGTCTGTTTCTGTAAGTGATAAGGCTTCATATTTCACATGGAATCTTTGTGAAAAGACCATACCATTGGTACTACAAAGTATTTTTTTCTCATGACCTTGACCTTGCGATTTGACTAAACTTTGATAATTTTTAACCTTGGCCATGTTTTGGTACGTGAATGGTCCATATTTTACATACGTATTCTTATGACAAGACCTCTCGCAGGATACCAATTTTTTTACCCTGTGACTTTGACCTTGCAGTTTAACCTTGGTTACCGGAGACATAGTCAGTAGGTCAAAGGTAATAAAATCAAATATTATATTAATAAGCTTCAAATGCATCAAAGATGCAAAGTGCAGAGTTGCAAAACTTGAATGTAAGTATGAATATTCAGACTTAAACTAGAACTGCTTTGAAGTGGTGGAATTATACCCCCCCCAATAGGTCAGAGATCAAGGTCAAGATCACAAGGTCAAATGTCTTCGATTAAAACTTGTTATGATGAATGTCTGTATGTACGAAGTTTCATTGCTCTAGCATGTATTGTACTTGACTTATGGTCCAGAAACCAATTTCAATCATCTCAGTCCTGTGACCTTGACCTTTCGACCCCACAATCAATAGGGGTCATCCTTGACTCATTGGGAGTAAGTGTATGAAGTTTCATTGCACTAGCATGTATCATACTTATAATCCGGAAACCAATTGTTAACACCCGCCCGCCCGCCCGCCTCACATCAAATTAAGAGCCAAGTTTTGCAACTCGGCTAAAAAGTATAGTCACAATAAAGGCAATGCAAGTGATCATCCCCTCGCAATTGAATCTTCTTTGCAATCAGCAAAATAGACCACAGACCCATCATATTGCAAAAAGAATTAAGTCTCCATCATTTATAGTGTCAGAGGAGTTACGAACACAAGATTACATAGAGTTATATAGGTGAAAATGACCACACCCATTATCTAAGACCCTGGGGGTCAGGGGCTCAAACAAAATATCAGGTGCACAACTGGACCACAGACCCATCATATTGCAAAAAAAATTAAGTCTCCATCATTTATAGTGTCAGAGGAGTTGCGAGCACAAGATTTCATATAATTTCATAACCACGCCCATTTTCTAAGACCCTGGGGGTCAGGGGCTGAAACCAAATGTCAGGTGCAAAACTAGACCCCATACCAAGTAGAATGCAAAAAGAATTAACTTTCTATCTCCTATAGTTTCAGAGGAGTTGCGAGCACAAGAATTGTTTACGGACGGACAGACGGACGGACGGACGGACGCCGGGGTATCGCATAAGCTCGACTGGTCTGAGACCAGTAGAGCTAAAAAACATAAACTCACCTGTACTACTGTTATAATTCCAGCCTGTACCCCTTTTTTGCCATCCACTGTCAAAACTTACTTCAATCTAAAAACAAAGGATTTACATTTGTAAACAAAGATTACAAAGCTAACCTCGCGTCAATGTCAAGGTCACTTGTTCAAAAGTCATGATATCAAATGAAAGTTCTGGTCATGAGGAATCTGCAAGTGAAATATCAAAGCCCTATCCATTATAGTACAAAAGAAAGTCAAAGGTCAAGGTCACTTGGTCAAATGTCATGATATCAAATGAAAGATCTAGTTATGAGGAATCTTTATGTGAAATATCAAAACCCTACCTCTTATTGTTTAAAAGTAGGTCAAAAGTCAATGTCAAGGTCACTTGTTCAAAAGTCATAATATCAAATGAAAGTTCTGGTCATGAGGAATCTGCATGTGAAATATCAAAGCCCTATCCCTCATAGTACATAAGATATAGCCAAGCTTAAGGTTTTTATTAAGTAGGTCGAACTCTAAAGTCAGTGTAATTTTGTCAAAAGTCATAATATCTAATAGAAGGTCTGGTCATGAGGATTCAGCATGTAAAATTCCAAAACCATACCCTCTTTAGTTCATGCGATATAGCCAAGGTTCAATTTCTTTCAAAGAAGGTCAAACACCAAGGTGAAGGTCACGAGGTCAAATTTTGTTTCTTATTTTAATTTGTCTCATCATGGTCTATCACCATTTTGTGTTTCAAGTTGCTGCTCCAAGCAGTTTTCTCCCAACAAACTTAAACGCAACACTTAAACCAAAATGTTGACGCTTTAACGGACGAACAGAGGGTCCGAGAGGCAGACTTTGCCATTTCATAGACCGGATTTTGCTTCGCAAACTTGCCAAAATCTTTTTAGCATGGTAGCAAAATCACTAAAGCAGAAGGTCATTTATATCAATTTATTACAGTGGTCTTTGTAGTTTGACCTTACATGTACTGTAAAAAGTCCGTCTTCATTATCCTCTCACAACGCAGAGCTATTATGCCATTTTGATGAAAATCAGAATCTGACCTATGAATAACCCCTTGAAAATCAATACATAAAGAGAGTTATCCTCTCACTATGGAGACAGACAGAAGGACAGACACAAGCATCACTCACAATGAAAAATCATTCAAGGAAGTAATTTAAATTGTAGTACACTGTTTCATATGTTTAACTTAATAGCAGTTATGTAGGGATGATTATTGATTCATTTAAAAAAAAACAATAGATAGCAAGTGAAGTCAGCAACAATATCACTTATTATTTCACCACTACAAGTTTAAAAAGCTAAGTTCACATACATTCCCATTAGACTTGTTCACTTCCTCCTTCTGGGCTGCTGAGCAAGATTCCTTTGCAGCATCCTCAAGGGCAGCATCAATCTTATTTTCTTTTCTCTTCAGGGTTGATATGTCTACTGGTGGGAGATTGAGGGTTGTCAATAGATTATTGACTTGTACTGGACCCATTCCTGTGTGTATCATGGCTGAAATATTGTTAAATTGTACATAAAAAAAATTCAAAAAGATGGGTTAAATCACAGATTACAAAGCTCATCTCATGGCAACAAAATTCAATTGAGACACATTTCTAAGTACATGTATATAATATTGGCTTTAAAAAGTGAAAATCACTCAAATGGGAAAAGTACGGAAGAACTTAGGTGAAAGGTATGAATTATAATTTATTTGGCAGCTGTCAGATATTTTAAGTCGCAACAGCCAGATATTTAAGTGGCAGCCGCCACATAATTATTTGGCAGCTGCCACTTATTTTATCTGATGGCCTCCACGTCAATTTATCTGGCGGCTTCCACTTAATTATCTGGCGGCTGCCACATAATTAAGTGGCAGCCGCCAGATAAATTAAGTGGCAGCTGCCACAAAATTAAGAGGCAGTCGCCAAATAACTATGTGGCAGTTGCAAGATATATAATTCATTATAATTCATCTGTAAAAAAGTAGGTCAAGGTCATTTTATGAAAGTTTGATCAAAGATACATCAAATATGCAGGTTTGGAACATGTAACACTTTTACATGTACTTTGCTCAATATTGGCTTTTTAATTTTTTAAAGGCAAAATAACTCAAGCGGAAAAATTAGGTCAACATATTATTCGATAAAAATTTGAAAAAGATGAATGCAACCTGCAAGTTTGGTACATGCAGCACTAATACTTTGCTCAATACAGAATATTAAAGGCAAAATCACTCAAGCGGAAAAAGTAGGTCAAGGTCAATTTATGAAAGTTTGATCAAAGATACATCAAATATGCAAGTTTTGAACATGTTCGTAACACTTATACTTTGCTGTATAATGGCTTTTAACGGCAAAATCAGTTAAACAGAAAAAGTAGGTCAAGGACATTTAATGAAAGTTTGGTCAAAGATACATTCAATATGCAAATTTTGAACATATAAGCACTTATACTTTGCTCAATATTGGCTTTTAAAAGCATAATCACTCAAGGAGTAAAAGTAGGTCAGATACTGCATCCAATGCATGGGTCCACCTCAGCATCTCAAGATGATTGGAACTCGTGCAAGTTTTGTTATTGCATATAGTGTCAGATACTGAGCTACCCAAAAACCTTAACCAGACACGGACGTGAGTCACTGAAATGAAAAAATGTAGGTCAGATGCTGCCTCTGATGAATTGGTTCACCTAAACATCCCAAGATGAATCAATTGTGCAAGTTTGATTACCATAGGATTATAGCCCAATAATTGCACCTACCTACACGTATTCTTTCTAGCATATTATGGAAAATGCATATATTTCATATCTTATATCATGACAACAGAAAGGTTTCTCACCCGGATTAAAATTGCCTGAGGAATATACATGGTATGATGTATGTGAAATTTGACTTAATATTCAAAACTATAAATATGTCCTATGTTCATTTTTTTCAGAAGTAGGTCAAACTCAAAGGGTCAAGGTGTTGAGGTCAAAAGAGTTTTGGTGTAAACCACAGGGATTTATCACTCTTCCCAGTTACTTTATTTACAATGGATTAATAATTCATAGAAAATTTAGCAACCGGGAAGCGTGAGTAATTCCTGTGGTGTAAACTGATTGACCGTGTCACAAATAAAATAAATTATCCATGTCATGAAATATGAAAGCTCCATTTAAAGTAAACATCAAATGTTCTGCTCAATGTTAAACTTTTTGTTGACAAACATTATACAGACAAGCCAAAAATGCTTTATAAGCTAGTTCTTCAAATTCAATGAGGAAATTTTAGAACATCTTCTCAAAAAAAATTTTAACTGGGTAAAGACTTTCTATCAATGGGGTAAAATGTATATATTTATTTTTAATACAGGATAGGACTGAAATTTCAAATACATGTATGTCAAATGGTCTTACTGGCAGACATAGCATATAAAATAAATCTATAATACTTTAAGGCAAACAGCTGTATTTTAATGCATTTTCTAAGACTGAGCATTGTGAAATATGTTCTTTATACGAAGCTGCAGGAGTACAAATTGTATGTGTTACATATAAATGTACGATACTATAATGCATACTGCAAATCAATGAATATTTAAGAAATGACTGTCTTACTTTGGGTGTTCATGGTAGTATAATTCTGGACGGTCACGTGCAAATTCCGTGAATTGTGAAGCGATTCTCGGAAAATTTGCACGTGTCCAACCAGAATTATACTACCATGAACACCCAAAGTACGACAGTCATTACTTATATTTCCATTCGTACTAAACATCAGACACCCCATTTGGCATTAATAAAGGGTGTTTTGAAAGTTATAATGTCAAAAGTATCTGTACAATGGAAATATAAATATGTAACTTCCTTTTTTCGTAATTGTACCTGAATATCTCATATAAACATGATAAAAGTAATTATTGTCTTGCATAGAAAGTGACGCATTTGCAAAGGCAATGACATTTTTACTAGTTATGTTTTGAGGGAGCGTCTGGAAGAACAGTCCAGATTTGAAATATTTAAATTCGAACTAAGGCCACAATAAAAGATTGTTTGTTTCCCCTCCCCTGGGTCTGTTTTTCCCAAGTGACCCACCAGGCTGAGGTACTTTTTTTTTGCTGCCATAATTTGAATACAAATTGCACATTAGCATGATTAGTGGGCACTTAACAGCCACACGTATCTGATATAATATATAATTAGAGTTGCAAGCTGGCTGTTTGCCAAAACAAAAAAGGACTTTTTGGCTACATGAAAATCTGACTCAGTGGCATTTTTCCTGACCCGGTCAGGGCAAGGGGAAACAAACAATTTTTCAATTATGCATGGCCTAACATGTTATTTCTTTTTTTTTCAATTGAAGTAAATATAAGCAATCCTGAAGATTACAATACTTGACTGCACTTTGCTTTGCATTTATTCGTATATTTACACTTTATTTCTTGTGTACTGACGAATCATTGTAACTCATACAAGTTGGACACCAACAGCTTAGTTTAACTTTTGATATTACAGACAACATTAGCAATAATGTATGGTTACCAAATGCTAGCTTTGAATTGACATCAAAATTGAGGCCTCTGCTGGTTTTCCCGGTCTTAACGTCATTCAGTGTATTGCATACTGTGTTTTGGCACCTAATGTACAGCACACTGCCCAATCCTACCCTCCTCTCCTTCTCTATGTCCCCAAGGTGCAGCTGGGAATCACATGTCACACAGTACATCTGCTGAGCTAGGGACTGCAGCTCGACCACTCGCCTACCTGTCCTCCAACCGTCGTCTTTTGTAGGGTCGATTGTACAGGTAGCGCCAACACAATTTTCATGATCGAGATATAATATTGATTTATGTGCAGAATTAGAAATAGAATCATAGCAATGGTCTTCTTTAATGGGATCTTCTACATAATGATGGTCATTTAAATTTCTTTTACTTTCCTGAGCTTTGAATTGACGTAAATATGATTTTTTGGATTGAAACTTTCCCTTCTTATTGCGAAACATCAGAAATTTGTTTTATTTACAAAATCGTCTGGTAAGATCAATGTCAATAAAACGCATTAAAACATGAGCACTGTATTCAAACGCCCAACTGATCCGTGTTCGTTTACAGCGCCATCTCGCGTTTTGTCAAGAGTTATCGTTATGTATTTGCTAACCTTACCTTAAAGGGTTTTCAATGCACACCTTCTTAAATGGTGATATTCAATTTGATGACGTTTAAAATTTGTACCGCTTTGTGAGTGTCAGGAGTCCCCGGGACACATGTAGAATTGACAAATATGAATAATGACCATATCCCTGTATACAGCACAAAATCGATAATTCAGAAAATCAGAAACCGAATGCATACATGTTGTACAAAATCAGGATAAAACAGGAACCAAAGCAAACAAACAAAAAAAAAAAACTCCACCATATGATATGGGAGTGAGGCCAGGTGCCCAGGAAGCGTAAGCATCTCCTGTTTGCATACAACGCCCGTCGCTTCAATTCGTTAGAATTGTCACATCCGGTTACTTCCATTTTAGAAGATATAAAGTATAATCCCTGGTTGATGTTATGCTTAGAAATTCCGTTAAAGAAGATTACAATATTCTTTAAACCATGAAAATCACTTCAGATATGACCAGAATCATGACTATGACACACTTATTTGACCTACATTGCAATTAAGACAATGTAGATAAGTTTAGGGTGGACAAATGGTATAATGAATATAAAAAGTTACCCGAGGTGTGATTTCACATAATCCGTCGTGTTACAACTCCTAGACAAACATAGTATGATAACCATTAAAGATACAATGTCCCTGAGAATTAATTTAATTGAAAACGTAAAATTTATTCCAACGTGCCTAGATAGAGGAAAGAAGGAGCCATAAAAAGTTTTATTTGAAAATATGCAGTAACGACCGTAATATTGTCGACTTTTTTTATAATTTTATATAAAAATCTCCATATACCTCTATTGTAAAAACTAAATACATTGTAGATGGCGCTAGTTGAATGAATTAGAGCTGCGTACCCCAAATTCAGAATGACGTTTTTAAAGGTCTGTAACTGCAAATGTATGCATTAGATTTGCCTGAAAATTGAATTTATACAAATGAGAATATATACTTTCATATGAAATTAAAGATTTTGCTTTCCAAAATTGTGTAAAATTAGTTAATTTTCAGGGACATCGTCCCTTTAAACAATGCTCTAACACCAGGAACATAAGCTTTCACCGACTAAAAATCCACATCACAGTAAATATGTTTTTTCAATCACATCAAAATGTACTCGTTTTTACGGAAAACGTGACTTCGATATGACGCCTGTAGCGAACGAACTTAATAACAGATACATTTGCAGCATGTAGCATTGCCAAAGCATTTTGTGAAAATTGTCCCAAGACATTTTTTTTTCTATGAAATTGTAAGAGAAGTGTTTCCTGATGACAAAACAATCAAAAGTTTGAGGAAAAACTGATAACTTAATTTTGCAGATGTATATAATGGAAAATCCCTGTTCTAAAAATAGCCGACTGTGCAAAATTACTGTAAATTCCAACCTCAGTGCATATCTTGGAAAGTATAAAAGATAGAGATCTCAAATTTTCAATACAAGTAGTTTATATGGTCATGTCACTGTACAGAAAGTTTTACTGTATATTTTGATCTACATTCATTGATATTCAACATAATTCAAGTAGGATAGGGGTCGAATTTGCCATTTTTTAAGAAAGGAGGATAAGATTTTACATTGTTTTGATGATTTTCATCAAGTATGAAATGCTGGATTGTTCTTGGTAATATGCAACACTATTTGGAAATTTGAAAACAAAGCTTAAGATCATATATATCTATCAATACTATCCAGAACATTACCATTTGTTAAAAACCTTACATTTGGGTAATTATCTGAAAAACAATTTTCAACATCAAATAACTCCATGAGTCTGTCTTAACTAGAAAGGTTTCTTGTTGCGGTTGCATCAAGAGTGTCTTCCTCCTATACAATTTTTGGTTTGGAAATATGAAGGACGTCACATTACATGTATTTATATTATATATTTAAGTTTTCAAATAGCAGTAACATTAAATTTTCAAACCGATAATTGTTGGTGAGCAACCATTTGATTTTTTTTTGGGGGGGGGGGGGGGGGGGCAGGAATTCTATTGCCAGCCGGTAAAATTTTAAACAAATTGTCAAGTGTTGTGAATGTCTGTGTAAGTTAAACTCCCCGCTGTTACAGAGTATGAGTTAATAACCGTTCCTTCAGATGTCTCTTTGCAATTAGCGAATTTCAGACAGATTGTATGATGTTTAAATAGAACCTTTTCTAGATTTTTGTGCCTATGCGTATTAGGTCTCTGGTAGATACAGCTATGTGAACAGTTTGTATTTATATTAATTAATTTTTTGACTTTAAATTGTCTGGCACAAAGGGCCAGCAAAAATTTCCATATCATGCAATGTATCCTTAATTTTGCATGGTCCGGGAAAAAAAAATTGCCGGCCCTTTGGGCCGGAATATTTTTTTCAGCATTTTTCAGAGCCGGGATTTTTTTTTTTTTGCAAATTCTTCCTGCCCCCTTCCCCCATAAAAAAGGCGAGCTCGTAGCTGTAGAACCAATTTTCTTGAGAAGAGAAATGGTAATAACAAGTTACGTTCAATATTTTCAAATTCAAATTTGGACCCTCCCCCCTTCCCTTTTTGCAAAGTTTTTTTTTTATTTTCCATCATGGCGACATCGTTCAATATAAACAGACCTGTTTTCGAAAAACGAGGGGAGGGAAGAATGTTGTAGAAATTGTTCATCAATTTGTAAATAAACCAACCGAAAATTATGTTCGAACGTTTGCTAGAATAAATAATAAATTTGATGTTCAAAATATAGTTATTGAAGTTTAGAAACAGGTTTGTAGGTTAGAAATCGGAATCAAACTACCACTTTTTGTGTGTAAATTCTGGTTTGTAGCTGATCTCTTCTAAATTAATCAACTGTTTTAAAATCAAATTGTGTATATCGAAATGTATTTATGAAATGCATATTCATCATTGCCGTGAAATCGGAATTTGAAAATCTCAACACTGCTTTTCTCGAGTCGGACTCGGACTACCAATTTTAGTGTGCGCCCGATCTGTTGGCGTGAAGGTGTATCGAAATACCCAACTCAAAATTTCGATGCTCATATCTTTTCAACAGTAAGAGATAGGAAAAATCAGAAAGACTAAATAAGACAGATATATGGATAAAAAATAATAATATTGAAATTTTTAGGAAACTTCATAAGCTTAATTTTTGTTTACTATTATAAGCAAAAAAGTGTCTTCCTCCTATGAACTTCTGAATTTGGAAATATGAAGGACGGTGAAGGACGTCATCGTAATAAATCGTTACAGTGTGCATCTAGCATTTCATATCTTGCATGGCTGTCGACTTTCAAAAAGAATGGAAATTGTAGATAGCAAAATACGAGATGTTTAAGCTTACAAATAGCAAAACATGAAATTTTCGGTCCTTTTGAGTAATTCGACGCTCCCGTCAAATATTTGAATCTACTAAAAAAACATGATAAAAAAAATAAGAGAGACCAAAAATAAAAAAGACCAATCTAGCTTTTACTCCAAACGTAACGTTGGAGAACTTTCATTGTCCTAGCTTACAGGGTTCTTGAGAAATCGCTGATCCAATTTTCCACGGTTACGAAAACAATAGGTCTTCCGACGGAAGTCGGAAGACCTAATGATTTAAAAGTTAAAGTACAAATTTGGACTATGTGTTAATATTGGTCCTGTAACCACTGTCTGAGTACCTAAAGATATTGATGCATCAACACATGTACCGGTATGTACCAGGGAATTGTCAACAATTAATGAATGTGTGTTCAAGGCAAAATATCCACTTATAATGGTTTGAGTCGCTTTGCTTTTTAAACTCTCCATCGGAAACTTTACAGGTTTCCTGAACAGGCTTTGGCTTTCCTCAGGCTGAGAAAAGAACTGTGCCTGGTTACTGAGAAATGCACGCTGAAATAAGATATTAGTTTATTTCACATGGTATTGCTGCTGAAATAGAATTTGATATTATAGAATTTATATATGAATTTAAATGTGATTTTCTAAGGATACAAACTAGTATATTTCTTCAAACAAGTCACTGAATGAGTACCCTTTTCAGCCTATTAAAGAAGAAACTGAAAAAAATGAGGCAATATGACACACTTATAGTCATTAGCATTTTACACTTCGTTACATTTATATTTACATAAATCCCTCTATCAACAGCTCTGATTCAGCCAAACTTAATACAAATTTGAACCCTAGGCTAATATATCACTTTGAACTTGATGGTACTCTCTATGCTTATGGTTACCATCAAAATAAATTTTATATAAATAAAGGCAATACAAGCGTAGCATCCCCTCGCAATTGCATGTTAAAAATTATTTTAAACTAAAGTCCACCTTGACCTTTGACCCTTGACCTTGAAAATTGATAGGGTTCATCTTCTCCTGAAGAAAATTTGTGGAAGGTTTGATGTTTCTATGATCATTACGTTGTCTTCTATGCTGTTCACAAGAATCTGGACACCCCAAGAAGATGATAATGACACACCCTTAAAGAATAGGTATGTTATGTTGAAAACATAACACTTTCACTGTCACTGGTAAACAATTTTTGCGAGTCTTCAAATGGTTGTTGAGCCTAAACATGTAATAAATGAAATGATGTAGACTAATTTTTAAAAAACAGGTATGTTATGTTGTCCAATGCTTCACCCTTATAATAAGACCTCAACAGTGACATTGACCCTATTTGGGTATTAAGGTCAGGGTGGCGACTTTTAATAGGAATGAGGTAGAAGAAAGATGGATATGTCCACGTGTAGAGGAACATCTCCTCGATTTATTCAGACCAAAAAATCAAAATTTGCCCGTCTCATTTTTTGGCTACAAACGTCCATTTTTGGCCTATTTTAACATTTTAGTCATTTTAGAGAAAAACTCATCATAACTTTACATACCTCTGCAATGCATGAAATTTCAAAAAATCATATATACAATTATTTTTCTTGATTCTTATAGCTTGTGTACGAGTTAAAGCCTATTTTGAAAAATTCTGATAAAATAAACAATTCAAAGGAGTGTATTTTCTGATAAATACGATTTTGCTGGTTGCCATGGCAACAACTCATTATTTTTATTAATAGCTAGAAGGTCGCCAGGTGCACAATTTTTTTTCTATGTATAGAGCTATGGCATTGCTTTATCATAAAGCAGTCAAACCAATATGTACCCGAATTCGTTTTTGAGCAAAATGACTGTTTCTATAAATAGCACAATAATTTGTGCAAAAAATCAACATTTTGACCCAAAAACATAGAGATTTACTCCAAGTTCGAATTTCTAATTCTTTCATCTTTAATATGGATTCTCTGTAAAAACCGAAAACAGCTGGCCACGGCATGTCATGGATTTTGATGAAACTTTCTGTAATTATCATACTTAATGTAAAAACAATGAAAACAAACCATATTGTTATATTTGAACAACGGTTGCCATGGTAACGGGGTCAATCTTTTTGACACCCCCATAAATATGAGAGATAAGACATATTGTGGCATTCTGTTGCCATGGAAACCATGGTCAAAATTTACTTTATGAACACAAAAACTTTTCTTTGTAAGTTTAACTCTGTCAAGAATAACTTTTTCGGGGGAGGGGGTTATCAGGTAGTTGTTGATATTCAGTCAAATTATGTGAAAATTTAGCAAAAATAAGGTCTAATTTTAGGGTCATTTTTGGCCTGTTTTTGATTATTTTGAAGGTTGAAAACCGTTATTCGGTGAATGTTATGGGTATTTAACATCATCTTGCCAAAATAAATGTCTATAGCTGGGAAAAATCAAGAAATAAAATCTATGGTGAAACTGACCATTTTGTCATGAATGCCAATCAAAATCCGTTGCTATAGCAACTTGGAATCCATATTACCATATACCGCATATTTAAAAACATTGTTTTTCCTCATGTTTGAGTCCTATGATTATGAAATGGCATACCAGTATACAAATTATATCTATCATTATCAATTGACCTTCAAATCATTTCAAGGTCATCTGTCCAAATCTCAAGGTCATTTCTAAATTTAGACTAAAATTAAGACAAAAATCAGGATTTCCAATTAATTTAAATTGATTTCTCTTACTTATTTCATTAGATATTTTCATTTTAAATATTTACAGTTGAACAACCGATCAAAAGAAGTAGAATTCATCACAATTTTCTTAAATTGTATTTCACTTCTATGTATGACATACTTTCAAAAGAGCATAAAATTGCGATTTTCTAAAATTTTCTCGTAAAATATGTGACATTTTTTGGGGTCTTCATTCGACTCTGATAAATGTGATACTCATCCCAACAAATAATACATTTATCATACTTTTACCGATAATTGATTGTTTTGCCAAGGTTCCATACTGTTTACTGTTAATCATGTGTCTTTTAAGTGAAAAACCACAAAATTTGGCCTCAAAATAGCATATACTTTTAAATGACCTTGAAAATTGAGCAAATGACCTTGACATTTTCTCAAGGTCATGATAGCATCAAATGGTCTTTAATACATCTACATACCAAGTTTTGTATCAATAGCAGGCATACATCTGTAGAAATTAGCTTTTTACATATGACAGGTATTTACACCTTCGTACCAAATGTTGCCATGGTAACCTATTTCAAAGGCATGTAAACAGAAAAATCTCACTTCTAGATAAATTTCCTTCGATTCCCATGAAGTCCTAGGATAATATTCTTCAGGAAATAGTCAACTGTATTTCAAATCTTGTGCAATTGCATTATTACTTTTGTCAAAAGTAAGTAAAATATAGGTAAAATAAGGCCTAAATTGGCCAAAAATGGCTCATTTTTAATAAGCAATTTTTCTTGAAATTGAAGTGAATTTACATGACACACAGAAAGAAGGAGCATCGAAAAATCAAATTGTATCAACTTAAGAGGATTTGAATAATCATTTCGGAAAATTACATATACATTCAACATTTGTTTCCATGGTAACGGGATGCATAAAAATGCCTTGTTTAAAGGTGTTTTTATACAAAACCTTGGTTACCAGGGCAACGGAACGTCGGAGAAAAAAATGGAAGGTCAATTCGTTCTCGGGACATCATATTTACCTCATACACAAAAGATATCCAAAATCTGAGACATGTCGTGGCCAAACATGTCTGATTTTTTAGGTTTTTACATAGAATCTATATTAAAGAGTATATAATAAATAGTATATATTCTGATGTTTGAATCTTTAGAAGCAGAACTCATGCGAAAATGACAATTTTTTCTCTATTTTCGGCGATTTTTCATTGAAAAATATGCATTTTCCCCAAAAATACCCATTCAGCAATGAAAATTTCAAGGAGTATTATTTTTTTCTGAAACAATGCAACAAATTGATCTTATACCATTTATCGTCCATGTCGGTTTCAAATATTACGTGATATGAAAATAGAGTTATCTCCCTGTAGTCGCAACCCTAACCTTAAGTTTTGTCGATTTTTCACTGGAAATAGACCAACATATAGGGTTTTTGTGCAATAAGAAAAATATGCCGCAGTAATTTTAGAGACCATTGCTGCTAGCGATACAAAATTATATCCAATTTAATATCAGCTGGGTACAGAATGTTATTCTATTATACTTATATTTGTTGTGATTATAGGGGTTTTTTATTTTGGGGAAGGTGCCTGTCCCATTTGGGAAAATTTGCAACATTTTGCTGAAATTGGGAAAATTTTTATTCAAATTCCACCAAAGTATAACCCAAAAGTATTATTAACACTGCTAATCCATTGGTTTGCTTGAACTGAGCAAGGGATGAATGAAAAAGTTAAAGATGCACTTACAAATAGGACATTTTGTCCTCAGATTTTCAGGTATAGAGTCTTATTTTCTCAGGTGATTTTTTCATAATTCCTCTTTGGGAATTTAAGAGTGATTTTTTGGGAAAAATAGAGGAAATTTGGCATTGGGGAAGGGGCCGAAATTCGGCCCATTAACAAGGAAAAAAACCCTGGATTACTGTATATTGCTGTCTTTAGAATGACATTGTGCATGTCTGGTCCATGTTGCAAATTAATCTGTTCTTAAATGATGCTATTTAGTTTGAAGACGTTTAACATTTGATGTTTCATACATCGACAAAGGATCATGAGAGGAACATGCCTATTCATTTTTAACCTTCAAGATCTAAGGTCAAGGTCAATCTTACACAGAATTCAATAAAATAATACACAGATAAATGATCATGAGAGGAACTTGCATACAAATTTTTAACCTTCAATGTCAACGGTCAAGGTCAAACTTAGGCAAGTTCAATTAAAAAAAAATCAAACTTTTGGTGTAATTACTCAAGCAGATTTCACGGAACAACTTTTTAAATTGATACACAGATAGTAATGATAGAGAAACACTTAGAAATTCCAAACTATTAAGGATAAAAGAAAGGAGGGGATATCCAACAACACTCGATCTTAGCACCCACAGCAAGACCCTAAAACACCCAATTCAAAAAACAGAGCAGACACTCACAGAAAGAGACATAAAAGAGAAAAGGAACACCAATTTACATGAAACACAAAAGACAACAAGTATAAAAGACAAGGAAGGTCTTGATAGATTATTATTTTGATATGAACCAATGACTCTAGCTTTCTAGTTAGTGCTTTGATTTTCAACTTAGAATTTTGATATCCGACATACTGATGAAGAATTATGAGGAGCGCATTCTTATACGTATAAAATGTTCGTTATTCTTATGAGTGGACGTAGAAATTATAGGCAAACAAGAGTATTCATTGGTGAGACATTTAATTCATTTGTGTCACACTTATGCCCTTTGCCGTGTGGAGCTCGTAAAAAAGTTCGACGCGAGGGGTTTCACGGTAAGTGTTTTGAATATTTTCCCAGACATGTTCGCCATATCACTTTCTATATAGATATAACCTCAGACAGTGCAATGCAAATATTTTATATATTGTTTTTATTTTCGTGCATGTACATCGACGGCGGATGCGGCTAACCAACAAGGGATGCTTACTCCTCCCGGACACTTGGTCCCACCTCTAGCTTGCTAGGGGTAGTCGATGCTCAATTTGGTGCTGTATTGTGAGTGCTGTTGAGATTATCGTCAGGATCTTTTTTAAACTCATTTGAATCACACTTATGCCATTTGCCGTGTGGAGCTCGTAAAAACGTTCCCCGCGAGAGGTTTGACAGTAAGTGTTTTGAATTTTTTCCCTGACATGGTCGCCTTATTACTTTCTATATAGATATAACCTCAGGCAGTACAATGCAGGTATTTTATATATTGTTTTTATTTTCGTGCATGAACATCGACGGCGGGTGCGGCTAGCCAACAGGGGATGCCTACTCCTCTCGGGCACCTGGTCCCACCTCTAGCTTGCTAGGGGTCCGTCGATGCTCAATTTAGTGCTCTATTGCGAGTGCTGTTGAGATTATCGTCAGGATCTTCTTTAACTCATTTGTGTCACACTTATGTCCTTTGCCGTGTGGAGCTTGTAAAAAGGTTCCCCGCGAGGGGTTTGACAGTAAGTGTTTTGAATTTTTTCCCTGACATGGTCGCCATATCACTTTCTATATCGATATAACCTCAGACAGTGTGCAATGCAGGTATTTTATATATTGTTTTTATTTTGTGCATGAACATCGACGGCGGGTGCGGCTAGCCAACAGAGGATGCTTACTCCTCCCGGCCACTTGGTCCCACCTCTAGCTTGCTAGGGGTCGTCGATGCTCAGTTTGGTGCTGTATTGTGAGTGTTGTTGAGATTATTGTCAGGATCTTCTTTAACTCATTTGTGTCACACTTATGTCCTTTGTCGTGTGGAGCTCGTAAAAAGGTTCCCCGAGAGGGGTTTGCCAGTGTTTTAAATATTTTCCCTGACATGGTCGCCATATCACTTTCTATATAAACCTCAGACAGTGCAATGCAAGTATTTCATATATTGTTTTTATTTTCTTGCATGAACACCGACGGCGGGTGCGGCTAACCAACAGGATATGCTTACTGAATAACGGTTAGGTACTTATTTGGTGTTTATTAAAGTGTTATATGAGCTAGAGCTCTTTTAACAGAATATATGAAAATGTCATTTTTAAACATTCTTGAAATTTGGAGAACGATCACGTTTAAACTTAAAGGTCATGGAATTTCTTCACATCTTAGGAACCTTAAAAAGAGAAAATTCAAAGCCAGGCTCAAAAGCTTTTGACAAGTATTAGACTTGCTGGGATGAAGATGTGTACCTTCGGTTTTCAATTTCCAAAACAAAAATTAAAAAAAAAACATGTTTGTCTAACATTTATAGATTGAAAAAAAACTTCTTTAGGCAATCAAAAAGAATGTTCATTATCTATTTTGATAACTTTTCTCTTGTTCACTCTTCAATTATGAGTTGAATGCACCTATCCGAATTGTTATCCCTTTTTTGCACATTGGACATTTGTGCACCTTTTCCGCACAATCACTGCAAGTTATGAAGTGTCCACAATCAAATACCACTTTTCATGTTTTGTCTATACATATGACACATTCTGAAAAGTAAAAGAAATAGGATGTATAAGTACATGTAAGAAATCAATAACTATTTAATACTGATATGGCCCAATTTAAATCAAAGGAAAAAAAATGTATGTACAAATATTCACAAGAATGATACAAGTTTGTTATTTAGAGTAGGTAAAATTAGTTCCTCTTTTTACAGATGACGTTGAAATTTAGGTCACTGCGGTTCAGTGGCAGATTAGAACAGCTGTTGCAGCATGTTTCTATAGAGGTTATGCATTGTGACGTCACGAACATTTTCATGCAAAATGCAACATTTTTCTTTCAACAGTTTTATCTAAAAGAATTACACTTGATGTGCATATATTATTTTGATCCACATTACGTACATTTAAGTAAAAAAATCTAAATGATAAAAAACATACACAACATTTAATCCCAATCACTCCGTGGATCACGTGACTGTTTTTGAAATGTACTGGAGTGATGCCGGGAGATTCATTGTTGTTGGACGGCTGTGCAAGTACAGATATCAGTTTGTGAAGAGTATCTTGCCCCTCCTTATGCTTTGCTTCCTGTCTCTCTTTTTCTTCTTTTTCTTTTATCTTTTGGTCCTCTAGATAAGTCTTGAAAATATCTACCACTTCACTAGACTTTGACCGAGATACCTTCCTCTTCTTGGGGGTTGGCTTTGGTAAAGCGAATCCATCTTCGTCATCATAATCAGTAATATCTACCTGGCTCACATGTCCTGATGATGTATGGTGCTTGCCAGCACTGGTTGATGGACCTGGCAATTTTTCATCGAATTCTGTCATTTTACTCACGACTGTAGATTACACAGGCAACTTTTCCGCTGTAGGGTTATTCTTGAAATCATTTCTAACTTGCTCCTCTTGTTTGGATAGTACAGGTAAACTTGATTCTCTGACAGAAGAGAGCACTACTAAAGGTATAATTGATGGATCTTTCTCAAACAAATTGTCCATATCAGATTCAAATTAAAATGTTTTTCGGCCACTTACTGACTTCCTATTGTTATCTTTTACAATTTGGTACGCTCTCATAAAAGATTTCAACTATCCATTAACTTTGATCTGTACTAAAGGGATATCCGTTCTTTTTCAGCTCTAACGATATATTTCCCAACATTTACTTTTTTAGCATCTTGCCATCGTTAACCGCTGTAGAAAAAACCCTGATACATGTCAAGTAGTAGAAATGTTGCACCCCTATTCCACGTAACATTCAATTCGATACCTTTTGTTTGTGTTTCCTCAAATTCTGCAGCTTTCGTTTTTTTGGCATCCATGTTTTTTAATGTATCTATGTTGTTGAAAAAATTTTCACTTTCACTGCATTGAAAAATTATGGCTGAATTTTCGTTTAATTCCATAGTTCTGACATCACTCTCTTCTCAAAAAAAAGACATCACCAAATAATGCGATTGTGATAAAACAGCCTAAACATGCTTTTTAAAGAACAGAAAGTGTTTGAGAAATTAAGATGTGGCATGCCCAGTATGCAGTAAAACCAGCAATAAAGGGGTTTGTGGTCGCTTTATCATGGTAAAGGGATGACCATTTAATCCTGAAGGGGGGGACTGGCACTTTTTGAAAATAAATATTCTGACCCAGAAATGTTGAAAACAAATAATCTGAATAGAAGAAATTAAATATTTTGGTTTACACTAGTTGAAATCAAATATAAATAAAAAAAAATAGCAATCCAAGGAATGCTTGTGTCGCCTGCGAAGCGGATTTTTTTTTATTGAAAATAGGTCAAATATCAAGGGCAAGGTCACTAGGTCAAAAATTATGGAATGTTTAGAAAGGTCTTTTCATAAGGAATACAAATGTGAAATATCAAAGCCCTATCACTTACCACTCAAAAGATATAGCAAATCTTAGATTTGTTGAAAAGTAGGTCAAATATATAGGGCAAGTGCACGAGGTAAAAATGATGGTATGTGAAGAAAGGTCTTGTCACATGGAATGCACATGTGAAATATCAAAGCCTATCACTCATTAATCAAAAGAAATAGCCAATCTAAGATTTTTTGAAACGTAGGTCAAATATGTAGGTCAAGGTCATGAGGTCAAAATTATGGTATGTGTAGAAAGGTATTGTCAAAAGGAATACACATGAGAAATTTCAAAGCCCTATCACTTGCCAATCAAAAGATATAGCCAATCTTGGATTTTTTTTAAAAGTAGGTCAAATATCTAGGTCAAGGTCATAAGGTAAAAAAATATAGTATGAGAAGAAAGGGCTTGTCACAAGAAATACATATGTGAAATATCAAAGCCATATCACTTACCAATCAAAAGATATAGCCAATCTTATATTTTTTTGAAAAGTAGGTCAAATATCTAGGTCAAGGTCACAAGGTCAACAATTATGGTTTGCGTAGAAAGGTCCTGTCACAAAGATTACACATGTGAAATATCAAAGCCCTATCACTTGCCAATCAAGAGATATAGCCAATATTACATTTTTAGAAAAGTTAGTCAAATATCTAGGTCAAGGTCACAAGGTCAAAAATTATGATTTGTGTAGAAAGGTCTTGTCACAAGGAATACACATGTGAAATATAAAAGCCCTATCACAGACCAATCAAGAGATATAGCCAATATTAGATTTTTAGAAAAGTAGGTCAAATATCTAGGTCAAGGTCACAAGGTCAAAAATTATGATTTGGGTAGAAAGGTCTTGTCACAAGGAATGCACATGTGAAATATCAAAGCCCTAATACTTACCAATCAAAAGTTATGGGGTGTGACACCCAAGTGTGACAGACAGACGGACAAAGTGATCCCTAAGTGTCGCTGTGCTTCGCAGGCGACACAAAAATTTGTTTGTGTGTGTCATGATTTTTAGTACGGTGACCAAGGGTATTAAAAATTCATTTTAATTGAAATTCAAGGTACATGGCTAATAAATACATGTAATAAAAGTTTAAAGCATTGTCTTTCATATGTAAGGTTTTGTAAGAATTGAATTAGGTGCGAAAGTCGTGTTTTGGGGAAAAACATGATTTTTTTGTGAAGGAAAATCACTACGCTTTCTGTTGATACAATTTTTTGTTTTAGATTTCTTTGCGAAATATGCCCGATTTAAAACTTTTTATTCAAACCAGCTTTTTGAAATCGGTGATTCATTCATACATAGCAAGCGTTTCAATAGTGAGTTGTGCTTGAATTTATGTCCCAGTCCTCATAAATGTCTTTGATTTTAGTATCTTGTCAATATATAACATAAATGTATACATTTCAATTTTTGGGAAAACACTTTTTTTCATACAAATAACAAAATTCTTGGTATTTTTGTAAAACATTCCAAAATCTTTCAGCTTGTATCGGAATTAATTTTTTCTTAATAATTCCACATATTTGTGGTGAAATAGGCGCCCTGTATTACAAAAAGTATAAAATTACCTTATATTTTGGTCAAAAGAGTGTCTTGTGCCATCGAATTGCATTCTTCAACTTTCCGGCATGTTTCGTATTGATGCTTTTTCATTCTAAATTCTAAACCATACATTCATATAAATACTAGCAATTGTTGTCAATATTTTCATTTATTTTGTTAAATTATGAAAGTATTCAATACTTGTATCGGTACTTTTCATACCAATATGAAATTCATACGCATAATTTCGATTTTGTGAGCAAAAACATGAAATAATTCAAAGCAAAAAGTCATCAACACGAGACAACTTGAACTAATAATAAACTAATAATAAACAAGTTGGAAAGTGAAAGTAAAGTGGTACCCAGAAAAGGGACTAGAAATCTTTCTTAAAGGAATCAAATGATGAAAAAGGAAATGAAAAAAAGCAAATTAATACGTATTTAACCGAAAAATTCAAGGTATGAACAGATTATGAAAAAAATGTATAATTGTAAATTCTACCACTTTTTAAATGCCCTTGTCTCAGGCCAAATACCAACTAATACCTCAGTCACACCTAGCCGGATAAGGCGAACGGACAAGTAACGAATAGCAGAATTTTCAATCCGTTGGTGTCCGTTCGCATCTGTTACTCATCCGTTATTCGTCCGTAACATCTCCGTTTTATCCGTTACTCGTCCGGCGATGACCGTCGGTGACCGTTCTGTCCGTTGGCAAGTTTTGAACTTGTGAACGGACTAAGGCGTCCGTTACTTATACGTTAAATGTCCGTTGGTATCCGTTTTGTCCGTTACTCGTCCGTTACATTTCCGGTAGGTGTCCGTTAGGTGTTCGTTTATATCCGGTTGATGTACGGTAGACTTGAGTCACGAACGGTCATCTACCGGACGCGAAACGGATAAAACGGAGATGTAACGGACAGCTACCGGAGGCAACTGACGAGTAACGGATGTCCGTTTTGTCCGGTTCATATGCGTTGCGTATCCGTTTTATCCGTTGCTTTTCCGTTACTCGTACGGTGAAGTCCGTTATACGTCCGTTACTTTTCCGGTAGATAGCCGGTACTCGTGCGGTAGGTGTCCGTTCGAAACTAGTCGTCAGAGCCTCGGGCAGTGGCAGTGTTGACTTTTTACAAACGGACGACCAACGGACTAAGGATTTTGGCAATTTTTTCATCCGTTAATACGTCCGTTCGCGCTTTCCGGTAAGGTGTGACGCGACCATTATAAAATTTTGGCCTGTTCTCGGTCTACATGTACCGTGCATCCCCTATGAAGATGCGTGGACTGAAAGTTGTAAGCGAGGCCCTAGATGAAGACCTGCCCACGCTGTCTGATATTGCAAAGGTTTGTTAATAGAGTAGTGAAGTTTAGAATTGATAAATAAATGCAATTTCATGGAGTAGCTGATTTCAGTCCTGATTTTGTATTAAACATAATCAAGGGCATACATAAATTATTCCAACCCATTTCATGTACACATTTTCAAATTACAATGCATTCTTTTTGAATTTCAGATACGATGGGTTAGCAGCAAATCTTCAGAATAACTTCCATGCTGTGGTAGTGCATCTTGAAGCAATGTCTGTGAAAAGTGATCCTCAAGAAGCACGTGGCTATTTGAATGTCCTAGCCTCTTTCCAGTTCATAAAAACTATGCGCATGATGTTGGACTACCATCCCATTATCCCCAGAGCATCAAAGGTAAATACTTGTCCACGTATTATCTTTTTCTTAAATTAATTTACTGTTAGATTTTTACCACCACAAAGGAAAGGCACCAAGATACTGATATCAAAATCATATTCAAATGATTTTTTCTTGTTGTTCAGGTATTTCAGTATCTTTGAAGTGGAATATCAACTAGAGGGAATTCTACTGGAGTTGATTAACATTCGTTATCAGCCTGGTCCAAATATGTTGGAATTCAATCAACTCTATAAGCGAGAAGAGAAGACATTTGACCAGGTCACTCTTAAAGGTCACTTGCCAGCGCCTTTAGACTGGAAAAATGATCAGCAGCTTTGAGTACTGGTTGACAGCATTGAGAATGTACATTGAGAAAAGGTACTTAAAATTCTTTATACTACTATGTACATAAACTAACTGTATAACATGAAATTCAACTTATGACAATGTCAATTTTTCTACAGATTCAGCAATTTCAGAGAGCCTCCACTGTAATACTCTAAAGTATTTGACTATGCTGTCTGGCCACAAGACCGCGATTCATGGGCGTCATATGGGACAGATTACCTACAGAATTTACTGGGGTATTTCCCACATCTTTTTCCTGCATCTCATCATGGTCATTTTCTTCGGGAGTTTCAGAGCCTGAAAGCCTTGCTATTGAAGAGGAACCCAAAAGACATGAAACAGGTACTTGAAATTTTAGTTGTCAATGTATTATTCTTTTTTAAAATAGATAAAGTGACAGTTGTTTTGTCAAAGCAATCTATTTGTTTTTTTACCCCATTTTATGCAATTTTTATTGCTGTCTCAATGTTCATCAGGATCTTTGTCTTAATAAAACATTCAATTCAAATGAAAATATTCTGAGAATTTAAATGCAGCATGAATTGATATATACGATAAACGTCTTCAAATTGAATAGCATCATTTAAGAACAGATAAATTGGCAACGTGGACCAGACATGCACGTTTCGGGTACTTAACCCTCATCAGTGATCCTAAATCTAAACAATGTAATATGCCAAAAAAGTATGAAAGTTACTTTGTCGAAAAAGTGTACCGAAAGGCGTAGCAGAATGGGTGGGATATGATGCTACAGGACCCACATTTTAGAAATTTCAAGAAATTTTGATAACAGAAAATTAGAATGCGTTGAAGAAACGATCAACCGAAATTGATCGATCTTGGCTACATGTGCCCTCGGAGACTCCTGGTCCACCAGCAGTGACACTCACCAAGTGGTATAAATGTAAACGTCTTCAAATTGAATAGCATCATTTAAGAACAGATAAATTGGCAACGTGGACCAGACATGCACGTTTCGGGTACTTAACCCTCATCAGTAATCCTAAATCTAAACAATGTAATATGCCAAAAAAGTATGAAAGTTACTTTGTCGAAAAAGTGCACCGAAAGGCGTAGCAGAATGGGTGGGATATGATGCTACAGGACCCACATTTTAGAAATTTCAAGAAATTTTGATAACAGAAAATTAGAATGCGTTGAAGAAACGATCAACCGAAATTGATCGATCTTGGCTACATGTGCCCTCGGGGACTCCTGGTCCACCAGCAGTGACACTCACCAAGTGGTATAAATGTAAACGTCTTCAAATTGAATAGCATCATTTAAGAACAGATAAATTGGCAACGTGGACCAGACATGCACGTTTCGGGTACTTAACCCTCATCAGTGATCGATGTGTCGTTCTAGGTATATGAAAGCCTTCTCGCCTGTTGTCCTGAAAGACCCCAAAGTTGTATCTTTGCTGTGCAGTCAGTCAAAGCACATCTGAATGTGAAAGGGGCTTCTCGAAAATGAAACAAGTAAAAACAGCCAACAGGAAATCGTCTTTCTCAATATAGTCTAAGTCTACTAATGAGAATTTACATATATGGACCAAATGTAAATGACTTTGATGTATCAAGGGATGTAGATAGGTGGCTCAGAGTTGGCTCTGGTACCAGACAAATGAAAGGAGACTACATTAATCCTATTTTGTCTCTTCCAAAAAGGCAGCCTGCTGAACTTGAGCCATGGGAGAAATTTTAAATGTTTGACGTGACAGACAATGTGTTTAATTTGACAATGTGTTAGATATGTAATGATAATAAATATCAAAGAAGTACCTAACCGTTATTTAGTCTCAAAGTCGAGAAAGCAAAGCAAAATCGTGAGAATTCCCATCGAAACGGTTGAATGAACAACATTCCGAAGTGAGACCAGGTGCCCGGGGAGAGTCAGCGTCTCCTGATTGCATGCAACACCCGTCGCAACAGCTCCATGGAAACCTGTCAAAGTCGGTGATTGTCTCGATGTACATTTTGATGTACAGATCAGGTAAGTATGTCTTGTTTGGTGATGACGACAACCATTCAATCACAATGTAGAATGTCACTGATCATTCTGGAAAGGGGGATCTGATATGCTTTTATAATATCCCCGAAGCGACCGAAGAACTTCCGCAATGATGATTTCAGCCATTGTGTGATATAACTCTGAACAAGTAGCTTACTTACAAGCCGTCTGGCTCTAATGATGAAATCTTCATATTTGGAACATGCCCTGGCGTACCGTATTAGCTGAGAAACAAAAACGCCATAAGTAGGAGAAGACGGAAGTTGCTACTCATGAAAGGGAAGTTTTTGATGTGGAAGCTGAAATCGTCACGCTTGTCATATAACGAGGTGTTCAAATGGCCGTTTGCGTCGAAAGATAAAAGTATATCCAGGTACGAAGCGTATCTGTCGCTCTCTGTTGTTTCCTTGATCTCTAGTTCATGAGGATAGATTTCATGTAGATGGTCCTTAAATTTCGGATTAATGTTGGACAACACGTCATCTATGTATCTGGAGGTAAAATTAAACTAAGATGCGAGGTGCTTTCGCCGAGTTGAGAGCAAGGTCTGGGTGAAGGCAGCTTCGTATGAATATAAAAATAAGTCCGCAAACAGTGAGGCGAAATTGGTATCCATGGGGATTCCGACTATCTGCTGGAATACGGTTCCTCCAAACACCATAAAAATGTTGTCAATCAAAAACTCCAGCTGGATGATATCGTCTTCGGTAAACTTTTTGTTTGAATCATAGTGCTCCTTCTCGATATAAATATCCTCGCGCCCTATGTCGAGGTATTTGTATCTCCTATTACCATTTTTTCAAAGAAAGGTGTTGCGAATAATATTGGCAAGTCTGTTTTCGAGGTGTTTGGTATGGGATGGTAGTGTAGAGCGTGGATAAGTCGAAAGACTCTATGCTGGTTATATGATTGAAATTGGTGGTTTTTAAATGTTCCAAAAGTTCCTTAGAATTTTTTAGGATCCACATCTGATTGATTCCATTTCTGGAATAAGTTGTCTCGCAGTATGTTTGAAGACCTTGCTTGATGCGAGTTAATATTTTCGTAAGCAAAATGGAAAGAGGTTTGGACGAACCGGCGATGAAGCGGTGCTTGTAAGGATTTTTGTGCATTTTGGGAATCCAGTAGATATAAGGTACATCAAGATCAGAGTTATCGGTGTGAATACCGAGAGACTCAAGAACAGATTTATGATTGTCAAGTATTTCGGATACAGATTTCCAGGTGCTGAATGTAACCCAAGTTCCTCTTTCAGACATTTGAAATAGTACGTCTTGCAAACGAAAGTAAAATTGTTTGCCGCTTTGTCAGCAGGAACGTTGATATATTTTTCATGGAGGTCAGACAGTTCTTTGGCAACAACAAGGTCATGACAAATTGACTCGTGTCTGTTGTTAACTGAATGCCGAAGACGCCCTATTCTTCTTTTAAGTAATTCTCCGATGTATTTCATCCATTCGGAGAGTGTGTCTAGTTCTACGTCCTCCTTTTTTGCCCACCGTCTGGCGTACTCCTCACATGCATCAATACTTATTCCAAAGTTTTCCCGCCATATGAAGGAACGGGGTTCCCTGTACTTTGGACCTTTACTTTAAAAGATCAGTTATGATATTTTCTTATGGTGTATCTACATCTTTTAGTACGGTGTGTCATTGATATATCCTTCAAGTTTTCCATGGGAAACGGGCATTTTTGAAGGGGGAGGGTGGTTAGAGCCATTCATTGTGAGGGATTTTGTCTCGGACGAAATATACGTGAAAACCGGATAGAAAAGCTTTCTTGGCCAATCCCAGGGGTTGAGGTCGTGACACTGACGAGGGTTTAGTACCCGAAACGTGCATGTCTGGTCCATGTTGCCAATTTATCTGTTCTAAAATGATGCTATTCAATTTGAAGACGTTTACATTTATACCACTTGGTGAGTGTCACTGCTGGTGGACCAGGAGTCCCCGAGGGCACATGTAGCCAAGTTCGATCAATTTCGGTTGATCGTTTCTTCAACGCATTCTAAAATTTCTGTGATCAAAATTTCTTAAAATTTCTAAAACGTGGGTCCTGTAGCATCATATCCCACCCATCCTGCTACGTCTTTCGGTACGCTTTTTCGACAAAGTAACTTTCATACTTTTTTGGCATATTACATTGTTTATATTTGAGGATCACTGACGAGGGTTTAGTACCCGAAACGTGCATGTCTGGTCCATGTTGCCAATTTATCTGTTCTAAAATGATGCTATTCAATTTGAAGACGTTTACATTCTTACCCCCACTCTAAATCTCCGCTTGTAAGTCTCTAGGACTGTTGCATGTTTTTTTTTATAAATTTCTTTAGAGAAAATCCTAGTGGGGTATTGAGATCCCACCTTTCTCTTAACCAGAACTTCTCACATTAGAATTATTGTAGCCGAAATCCTCAACTGGCCTGCGCGCAAAAAGTAACGGACTGTGCGCGTAAGTTGTTGAACTTGCGCACGCAATATAGTAACCGTGTTATAACCACGATTAAATAAACTGTGCGCGCAGATTACTTACTTGTGCGCGCAGGTAACTAAACTTTGCTCGCATGTTACTAGCCTGTGCGCGCAAGTTACTAAACTGTGCTAACATGTTACTAAACTATGCGCACAGGTTACTGAATTGTGCGCGCAGGTTACTACACTGCGCGCACAGGTTACTAATCTGATTTGCAATTGTCCTCACTATTGGTATTGAAAGTGTCAAATTATTGAATTTTAGTTGAGTAAGTGATTTTGGTATCTGGGTAAGTGAATTCTAGATGGTCACTTACCCGTTGGTAAGTGGATTTAAAAAAAAAACTTCTAGAGCACTGTACAGTCTTGTACCAGCGCATTCTTAAAACTTCCACTCTGACTGACTGTGACGACGGGACTCCATGACGGGCCCTGTCCAAGACTCTTTAGAGAAGACAGGGCCCGACCATCTGTCCTCTCTGAATTTCAGTCGTACTCCTCGAGTGATAACATACATGATCTCGCGGCGGCAGAGCACGGATTATATTGCGTACGCCCTCTTTTGATATCCATTAATATATTCATCTGTGTTGCTTTGACCCCTGCATTTTGCGGTCTTGTTTGTGTGTGTTCATCTGACAGTGAGGAGGTTGTTTTACAACACAATTGTACG
Organism: Pinctada fucata; assembly: GCA_028142955.1. NCBI lineage: Eukaryota > Metazoa > Mollusca > Bivalvia > Pterioida > Pteriidae > Pinctada > Pinctada fucata. The sequence continues at coordinate 43,823,369 of AP027102.1, read as the reverse complement.
TTCTTGGAGACCTCTGGGTACTCGGAAAAGTGGGAAGGTTGTGCGCATGTAATCCAGGATAACCATACCTTCTGCTATTTCCGTGGCAGATGGCCGTCCTAAGTCGACACCGGTTGTCCATTGAGCTTGTTGGTTTGTTGATGTGTAGCCCTTTGCGTTTCTGTGTTGTTCGTTGACGTTCCATTTGTGTCTCTTCCTGTGCTTGTCTGCTCTGTGTTAAGGCACAGAACACCGTATTGTTTATTAATTCAATATACATTCAGTTAAATGTGTACGGAAGCCAAAGAGTGCAAATATTTTTTTAAACCTGCGCACTCAGTTTACCATCCTGCGCGCACAAGTTAGTAACCTGCGCTCACAGTTTATCAAGTTGCGCGCAGGTTACTAAGTTTAGTACACTGCGCGCAAAGTTTAGTAATCTGCGCACACAGTTAAGTTAACTGCGCGCACAGATTAGTAACTTGCGCGCACAGTGTAGAAAACTGCGCGCACAGTTTAGTAATCTGCGCGCACAGTTTAGTAATCTGTGCGCACAGTTTAGTAATCTGCGCGCACAGTTTAGTAGCCTATGTGCACAGTTTATTTAATCATGTGCAAGTTTAACAACTTTAGTAGAGTATATTATCTTTGCTTAATAATGGGTCTTTGGTCTAGTTGTACATGAGCCCCTGATCCCCAGGGTCTTAGAAAAGGGGTGTAGTAATTTTGTCCGATACAAATCTATATGATAGAAACCCTCTCGGTCTACAAATCATGTACTTCACATTGTGTAATAACGTGTCATTATGTAATTTTGAATCACAGGGGCAAATAGCTAGGGTTTTTATCTTCATTTCATATTTCAAACTGTGTCTCTCCTATCCCTCTTTCCATTCAATCGGCTACAACGATTTTCTGCCATTCCACATGCAACTGTAATATCTATAGAATCAGCGGGAAACCGTTGTAAATGAATAAATTGAAAGAGGGTAAGGGGGGGGGCTGAAATTATTTGATGGAAATGAATTATGATTAATTAATAAAACTATATCAGTTATGATATTTTCTTATGGTGTATCTACATCTTTTAGTACGGTGTGTCATTGTTATATCCTTCAAGTTTTCCATGGGAAACGGGCATTTTTGGAGGGGGAGGGTGGTTAGAGCCATTCATTGTGAGGGATTTTGTCTCGGACGAAATATACGTGAAAACCGGATAGAAAAGCTTTCTTGGCAAATCCCAGGGGTTGAGGTCGTGACATTCTTACCCCCACTCTAAATCTCCGCTTGTAAGTCTCTAGGACTGTTGCATGTTTTTTTTTTTATAAATTTCTTTAGAGAAAATCCTAGTGGGGTATTGGGATCCCACCTTTCTCTTAACCAAAACTTCTCACATTAGAATTATTGTAGCCGAAATCCTCAACTGGCCTGCGCGCAAAAAGTAACGGACTGTGCGCGTAAGTTGTTGAACTTGCGCACGCAATATAGTAACCGTGTTATAACCACGATTAAATAAACTGTGCGCGCAGATTACTTACTTGTGCGCGCAGGTAACTAAACTTTGCTCGCATGTTACTAGCCTGTGCGCGCAAGTTACTAAACTGTGCTAACATGTTACTAAACTATGCGCGCAGGTTACTGAATTGTGCGCGCAGGTTACTACACTGCGCGCACAGGTTACTAATCTGTGCGTGCAGGTTACTAAACTGTGCGCGCAAGTTACTAAACTATGCGCTCAGGTTACTTCACTATGCGCGAAGGTTACTAAACTGTGCGCACACAACTTGCTGAACTGTGTACACACAACTTGCTAAACTGTGCGTGCAGATTACTAAACTGTGCGCGCAGGTTACTACACCGTGTGCGCAGTTTACTTAATTGTGCGCGCAGTTTACTTAACTGTGCGCACAGGTTACTAAACCTGCGCGCATAACTTGCTAAATTGTGCGCGTAAGTTACTCAATTGTGCCCGCAGGTTTCTAAACAGTGCACGCAGGTTACTTAACCTGCGCGCACAACATGATGAACTGTGCGCGCAGGTTACTAAACCGTGTGTGCAGGATGCTAAACTGCGCGCGCAGGTTAAAAAATATTTTTACTTGGCACTCCGGGACTTCCGTAACTGTGTAAGTTCGTATCATTTTTACGATAATTGTGTCTATCGACGTCATCGATTCGTCAGTAAGAATAAGTGCTATAGCGCAAGATTTGTTTTTGAAATCGTTTTGACGCATGTAGTTATACATTATAGAAAGGGTGTAGACTAACAACCAAATGAAAATAATCATCACACCCAAGACTAAACAAATAAAGGACAACACGGAAAATCATCGTCTCCAATACGAGTGACCATAAAAAATAAGAAGCAAAGACATTTACACAACTTAAAAATGACAATCAAAGAAATGAACTATATCCGACTTGAGGAAAGACCTAAATATTGTCTATATGAAATAAGATGGTGTGATTATTCAGTCCGTACATACTCAAACTTGTGGAGATTCATACATACATTTTGTATCTCTTACCTGTGTCATGCTTTACATCACACGGGTACTTTTCTATTGTACTTCCGACAATCTGAGATACGATTGATGATAATACCTCCAAATAAACAAATTTACAGGCATTAAGCGTCGAAACTCTCAGTGACAATGTATCTTTTTATTCTCTAATCATTCAATTTTTGCAGATATCACTTTCAGGTTAGTGGATTGAAAACAAAACAATATATTAAGAAACTAAAAAACAATTTTTTTGTCTCTATATTTAAAGTGCACCATTCAAAAAAACAATATCTAACATTCGAATTCTGCAAAGAGTTATGATCTTGCCTTACGTAAGAATAAACCATCGATTTTCTATTATATCCCTGTGCAGATATTCGCTTCATGTTTTGTTTCACATTTATTGACTTAGTCAATTGGTGGGATGGCAGGGCCATTAGGTGCGTCAAACACTGGCAATGGAGGTATATGCCAAGCAGGATTAATGGGCACTGGGAATTGATTAGGGAATGGTCCTCTTACTGGTAATGGACCGCCAGGAAATATCGCGGGTGGTTGAACTGGCCCAGGCGGTCCGCCCGCTGGTACACCCCATCTAAAATTGTTCGGAGTTTGATCAGCCCGCCAAAGATCAAAGTTTATGTCACCGTACCTTGAACATGGGATCCTTTGATTCCTATGAAAAATAGAAAAGTATATTTATTAATATGACATAATGCGCATAGTCATACGATTTTATGGGCTAATTGCAATGAGTTAAAGAAGATCATCATTAAAGATCATCATTAGAGTCAAAGAAGATCATCAAGATCAAGTCATCATTTTACGACATTGAATGACATGTCAGAATTTTTTTGAGTTTTGTATTAACCAATTTTCATTTAAGATGGCATAAAATTGTGAAGAAATTTTAACATAACTTGATTATTTTGAATATGGAGTTTGATCATTTGTTTCATTTTAAATAAAATATCAACAATCTTGTTTTCCACTCTTAGCTGTAAGCTATAACCGAAATATGAACAACAAAATTAACAAAGTAGAAGGAGACCGATTACACCAGTAGCGCAACTATTTACAGAAACAAGTCAGCTCTTTAACGGAGGTCGTGATTTAGACAATATACATGTTCCAATTAAAAAAAATATGTGCAATGCTTCTAAATTTTTCTGATAGCTTTTGTTAAGATTGGTCCCTACTCAACCGTTTAAGGATTTTTATTTCCCGGTTTATCTTATGGTTGAAATTCATTATTTTTCACTAAATATTCACAACTGACCATTATGCATTGTTTTATGACAATTTTGTATACTAAAGATTATTGGAAATTTGACTCATTTATCATGACTTATTATGTAGTGACTGTTCACCAAACATCTATTGAAGTTTAGGATGGTTAAACGTCTTCAAATTCAATAGCATCATTTAAGAACAGATAAATTTGCAGCATGGATCAGACATACATGTTTTGGGTACTTAACCGTAGTCGATGATACTCAAAAATGAAATCTGGCCAAAAAGTGTGAAGGCAATGTGTTCCAAAATGTACCGAAAGACGTAACAGAATGGGACGGATATGATGCTACAGGACTCACGTTTTAGAAATTTCAAGAAATTTTGATGACAGAAATTTTCAAATGCGTTGAGGAAATGATCAGTTTATTTATTTGAAAATAATAGTACTTGTCTGTCATGTTTTGCTTATATATTATTAAATCCATCACATTGATTATGTTTAAATGATCAACAGTAATTCATATTCTACTGATATTTTTATTCAAGAGATACATGTATTTATTATTAGTCTCTGATCGTATTGTTCGTTTGCTTGTACTGCTTGAATATGATTTTGTCTTCATAATTGACACTAAAACAGAATGGTGACATGCAAAGCATCGTATCCGGCATGAAAAAGGAAGTGCATTCTCCATCTTTGCTGGCTAGGGACAGCTTAAAGTCTTTTTTTATATTTTTTTTTAAAACAGTACAACAGACATGAATGATACGGATATTCAATTCCTATATTAAAGACGTTGTCTTGTTTCATTGTACTAACTGCCATAGACATAATTATTTTCACACCCTTTGGTAATATTACCTTGTTTAGATTGAGGATCACGGACGAAGGTTAAGTACCCGAAATGTGCATGTCTGGTCCATGCTGTAAATTTATCTGTTCTTAAATGAAGCTATTGAATTTGATGACGTTTAACATTATGTCAAGATTGCTGTTACGCACTGTTCAACTGTTTGGACAACAGTGTGTAGGATCTCCTAACTTTTGCATTTGAAAGTAGGGAGGTGACTACATTACTGCGTCGTTCTCTTCATAATGCGGAAGAATTCCACCTTTATACCTTCTTGAAGAAACTTTCAAACCCATTTTCATGCACCAGACACGTGTTTCGGATATTAAATTCTCATCAGTGATGTTTCCAGCTGAAGTGCTTTTCATAAGCAGTCCAAATTAATTTCACTAGCGCCCTCTTGCGTTATTTTTAGAATTTAAATTTCTGCATTTATTTTACAGAGACTGCGCGGCTCCAAATTCCTGTAGGGTGGATTCAATAGCATATCCAAATAAAATCTATGTTCAAAATAGCATTGGAGGTATGGTGCTAAGATGCTAACCTCCTTGAATTTCGATATTTATTTTTCGATGAATAAATAAAATCTATGCTCAAAATAGCATAGAAGGGATGGTGCTAAGATGTTCACCTCCTTAATTTCGATATCTTTCGATGAAATGGCAAGTTTCCGCAATAGCAAAAATATAGATATGATGTCACATTGATAAATGGCCAAAACAGAGCGTCTTTCAGACGACAGAGCTGGAAAGAAGTAATTAACCCTAGGTTTATACTATGTTCCCGGCGACCACGGCGGCCAAAAACGTAGCACATCGTATGATTTTTGGCAGTTTTTTTCTTGGTATTCAAGTTCTGTTAGGTCTCGTTACGTTATCGCACGGTCTATCAAGGTATACTTGACGAGCCGCGGCTCCTGAATCCCGGAGACCTGACGGCGCACTACGTTTTAACCTACGGCTTGTTACGGACGTGTGTACGTTTCCTCACGACCTGTCACGTTCTGATAAGGTCTGTCATGGTTTGTTATGATCCAATCAAGTTGGCCATGTCTACCAAGTTCTGTCAAGGCCCACTACGATTAACCGTGACCGCCGGGAAAATGAGACACAAAAAGCTGCATGAAAGGGTTTGGTTTGTTATACTTCTTGTGTGATCGTGCCTACCGTGCCCGTCCGTAATAGAACTTGAAATAAACCGTAACATGCCGGGACGTAATGTGACTGAACGTGACGAAACGGGTAACACATATCTTAGCTCGCCGTGAGAAATCGTGGCACACCTTGATAAAACGTTCATCTGCTCTAAAGCAGCCGCAGCTAAACGGGACATAAATGTGGCAGACCGTAACTCAACTTCACTAGGATCGTAATTTGTCGAGTCATACTTTTGCTTCCCGTTCCGCTACGGACACTGTCCCAAGTTTTGTCACGGTATGTAACGTTCTATCACGTTGCATTGCGTTCGACCCGTTTTGCTACGGTTTCTAAAGTAGGCCATCTGCACCGTGGGCTGCCGTGACAAATGTTTTGACAGTTTAAACATTTGGCCCGTCAGCCCCTGCAACCACGGCTAGTTACATTTGTCGATCCCGATCCCCTACGTTGTCTCACGATCACCACGTTTCGTCCACGGTGGCTTGAAACGTGGCCTTCGTGGCCGCCGGGAACATAGTGTTAACGGGGGGGGGGTAATATACTTGACAAACATCAGGTCATGGGGAAAGATTTTAACTGCTCCGCACTGGAACAAGAAATAAGCGTTTATATTGATAATGCTGAAGGTTTTCAACTCTATACCTTCTTGAAGAAAATTACTAACCAATTTACATGCACATGTTACATCTCCTTGTTGTTTACGAAAATTTGAAATTCTTTATGTAATTTTCTAAGTGCACCTAGCTACTCGGTCTAATATAACATACGACCGCACTTTTTAGCTCTCAAATAATTGAAATACAGAGTACAACTACCTACGATATGGTTTAACTTCAGAAACAAAAACAATGATAAACATTCCATCCAATCGGAATACATTTTAAATTTTCTTTTCCTAGCCGATTCTGGGGGCCGTAAAACAACGACATTTCTTTCTTTCCTTTTTATTTTTTGGTTCATTTAAATTCATTTTAATGTAGCACCGCATTTGAGTGCCGCCTACTATAATGAATTTCCTTTCTTAACCTGGACTCTGCTAAGATACTTCAGTACGTTTTAAGAAATCAATGTAATATTTTTTGGGTTGATCGAAGTGTCAACACCAAAAATTGAGGGAAAACTGCATCGTGCGCGTAGCACAAGATACGTAAGTTTTCCCTCAATTTTTGGTGTTGATACTTCGATCAACCAAAAAAAAATTATTACATTGATACGTTTATTTGCAGCTTTGAAATACTGATGTCAACGACGTTGCTTATGACGTTGCTAAGCGCGCGTACTTCCGGTTTGGGTTGATGCACGGGTAAACGCAATTTCTTGGCCAATCATAATCTTCGTTTCTTAATAATAATAATGGAACTTAAATGAAAGCTTTGTCATTCATGATTCTATAGTTAAGTTTTATTTATTTCTATCAGTTTGTCCGCTAGACCGAAATAACTGACGAAACCGAGCCTCTTCCAGTTAGGCTTGGTAAGGTCAGGACATATCCTGTAGTGAAAACAGTAGATTTCAGTGATTCCTCGTAGAGTCGTTTCGTTGAAACCACGTCTCGTCTACACGTGCGGGGTCAAAGGATACATCTTTGATTACACGTGACGGCGGATGCTTACTGCTCCCGGGCACCTGGTCCTACCTCTAGCTTGCTAGGGGTCCGTCGATGTTTAATTTTGTGCTCTATTGTGAGTGCTGTTGAGATTATCGTCAGGATCTTCTTTAAGTCATTTGTGTCACACTTATGCCCTTTGCTGTGGGAGCTCTTAAAAAAAATTCCCCGCGAGGGGTTTGATAGTAAGTGTTTTGAATATACTTCACTGACATTGTCGCCATAGCACTTCCTATAAAGACATAACATCAGACAGTGCATGAATTTTATATATTTTCATTTCCATGCTTCATTTACATCGACGGCGGGTGCGGCTAGCTAACAGGGGATGCTTATTCCTCCCGGGCACCTGGTCCCACCTCTAGCTTGCTAGGGGTCCGTCGATGTTTAATTTTGTGCCATGATTGCCCAACACTTGCATTTTCTTGTTAGCTAGCGGTCCTGTACACGAAAAGTGACTGAATAAATTAGTTTCGCATCTCATTGCATTAACGAGCAATGTAGTAATTAGACGAAATATGGATTTAATTTATTTTCATTTAAATGATTCTTACACTCGGTAAAACCGAATCTACACCATAGCTACATAAGAGGGATTCATCTAGAAATATTTTCGTATTAATACTGCCAAAAATATTCAAAATGGCAGCGCCAACATTTGGTTGAAGGTTTTTGTAGCGCCCGTATGAATTTTTTTCCTTATTTACGATCATTTTACTACACTACTTGCTTCGTATGTTTGTGTTACCATCGGGCCCGCTTCCTCACTTCGTTTCGCTATAATTTCAAACTTTGAACGCAATTATCAATGTAGACTGATTATTAGTAAATTACCTTCCTGCTGTACCAGTAGACGGTAGAACAAATGCAGCGGGCTGTATACTCTCAAAATTGAAGTTTCGACAAAGCAATTTTGCAAGTGATTGCCTTTTAATGGAATTCAGTTGAGCTGAAATATATGAATTTAATTCATCAATATAAAAAGAAAGTGGAAATGAGATATGATTATGCCCCTATTATGTACGGAGGCAACACTGAAGAAGTATCGGAACACATATATTAAGGTTTGATGATAGTACATGAAATAACCTAGGACACATTTTCTCGAATAACAAATGATTTAAAATCTTGACGACAATCTCAACAGCACTTACAAAAGAGCACAAAAAAAAGCAAGCTAGAGGTGGGACAAGGTGCCCGGGAAGAGTAAGCATCCGTGGCTAGCCGCACCCGCCGTCGATGTTCACACACGAAAATGAAAACAAGAGGCATAAACATTCAGATAGATGAAAATTTTGAAAAATTAAAAGAATATTAACAAAAAACAAGTTTTTCATCAATACCCAGAAACGAACATAAACGAACATAACTCTAATACGTGTGTGATAATCTAATTAAGGCGAATCAGCATCGTCTGCATTCGTTTAATTTGCTTTGCTTATTTTTGCTTAAAAGTCAGATCTTATATGATTTCAGGGAGCAGATATATTGAATAAAGAAACATGCAGTGTAGCCGAATTTATATTCTTATCAATAATATTCAAGCCAAAATAATTATTCAGAACCATCAGCCTTTATTCATTATCTTAAGGAGTATAAATGGTTTATACAGGGAAGTGGCCCCCTAAATGTGACTTCATCCAAATTTAATTTTGTTTTCATTTCTAGAGAGTTAAATATCAATATTGAGGATTGGAGTTATAAAAACAACTCCTTGCTTTCTCAGGCATTGTAAATTTTGCATAAAAATCGTTAAAATTGGTGATTTTGTCAATTTTTCACCAAATGGCTTAATTCTTGAAAATTGTCACTGAGATAGTGTCGAGCGGGATCGTGAACAACTTTTAATTGCACTTCAAGACTTGCATAGATAAAAAAAGTTGTTCAGAAGCCCGTTGGATACTTAATAAAAGGAAGTTTGTCAAAAATCCTTCAAAATGACGTTTTACTAGAAATTTTGCAAAATATACCATTTTTAAGCCAAAATTCATTAAAAAATTGAGAACGGAAATTAAAGGTTATGATTCATTTCATAAGTAGCCTACATTGTAGAATAAATATTGGTACACATTTTTTATTTTATGATGATTTTGCCCAGAAAGGGGACCACTTTTCTATATATACCGTATATAGACATTTCAAGCTTTTATTTAACCAAGAGGGAAGGGGTATACATTTTCGCAAGTTTTGAACGTGTTCATTAGAATCAAGTTGTCAAAAGTACTTGACAGACAGATACTAAAATTATCTTCTAGTAATGAAGATAAATAAGCTTTTTGAGATAAAGGCTTACTAATAACAATGTCGTGTACAAAAATAGTGTCTCTGGTAACCTTCGAAACTTCACGCGTCTGTTAAATGATATGCACGTGGTTTAATTCATGATTTGCAAAGTCCTTCTAAAACATCTTAACAATGTCTAAAATAAGAAGTTTATTCAATGTCATTGACTCAGGGTGTTAATGATATTGCACCTATTACATACCTTCTGTAAAACCTGTTTGAAATGGGTTTTCGTACCAAAATCTATCCCCATGCTTAGCAAGATGGAACTGCAATCCAATGATGCATGAAAACGTAGGTCCAATTAAACTGTTTGGAAGTGGCTCCTCAGTGAGTCCGCCAGTAAACAAGTCCACATCATCCGGGCTTATTTATACAAAACGAGAAGTTGTCTACTTAATTAATCATCTTAAAAATTCCTCGTAAATGACAGAAACGTTCAACATGAGGATTTATCTATTACGAAGGGAGACCAATATTTACCTTTTCAGTTTAAATGCCTCGAGAAGACGAGGGCTGATTGATATGTTGTGGGCCTCGTCCATAAATTTGAATTTTATCATACATTTTGCATTATTTGTCTATATAGTCCCCTTCAGTATCTAGACACTTTTGCCACCGATATTTCAGGGCCTTTTTGAGGAACTCCTTATCTTGATTGTTCAGAAAGCCATCCACTGCAAGTATGACGTCATCTTCGGACTGAAAATGGGTCCCACAAATAGCTACTTTCAGTTTTGGGGAAAAGATGAAAGTCTGATGGCGCAAGAGCAGGTGAATATGGCGGATGCTCAATCAAATAAAAGCCACAATAATGAATAGCAGCTATGGCAATGACAGACTTGTGAACAGGAGCAATGTATTGATGGAACAACACACCTTTTACTAGTGAGCTTTCCGTGCGCGCTTAAGTTTAATATTTTCCCGTCACTGTGTCAGAAGTGAAGCACAATATGTGCCATTGATTGTTTGTGCTTTTTGGTGATAATATATCAGCAGAATACCTTCTACAGCCCAGAAAACCAAGGCTCACAACACATCAATCAGCCCTCGTACTACGTAGAACGACGTACTTTGCTGAGAGACGACTATTTTTTTTTTCAACACTTCAAAATCAGTTAGACGAAGGTCAATCTTATATAAGGCTTACCAAGATTTATCTATATAGTATATCAAATCGTATAAAATTTCAGTGCATCAAATGTGCATTTAAAAAAGTTATGTCTCATGAGTGATGTCCGAAGCCGTTAATGAGGAAATCCATATAACATGAAATTAGGAATAGCAAAAATCTCATCTTGACATAAAATTCCTGCCAAAGATCCTGCAAAGGATCGAGCTATGCCATAAGGGACATAGCCCCTAGTTAAAAAAATCGAAATTTGTGAAGGCGAATTACAAATATATTTCAACTCAGATGCCGAAACACCGTGAGACAAGGTGAACTATATCCTCAGAGACTAAAATTCTACCAGCAGAGATAGTGGTGTTAAACCTACTGTCCTGTTCACTAATTCCAAAGCACCCTGTTTTCCTTGTTTTCTCTAAAATATGATAATGTCATCTTCCAAAAAGATATCAGTTTTATAGTACTCCTTTAGTCGAGTCGTAACATATACAGAAAATACATTTTTGTACCATTGTTTTGGCTGTGCGTCAGTTAAGCTAGAAATAGAACGGAAAATAAAAAGTCTACGGGGATTTTCTATAGAAAAATCGCTGAAAATGCGTGATGTCGGAGGCTTTGACGTCACTGTTTACTATTGTGGACACGGAGAACAATATTGCGGCGGCTTGAAATTAACATGGGAATTTCCCGTAGACATTATAAGACTTTTTTCGCCGTGATAAAATTGGCACTTCGAACTTCGTACTTCGAACATTGAAGAATCAGTAGCGTAGCTGCAATTCATGTATAAATTCATCAGTGGAGTCATCTACATTTTTATTAGTATACTCAATGGAATTGGTATATTGGACTTACTGTTCTTCTGACAACCCACTCATAAAACTTTCTATCATAATTAAAGTGCGAAGTTCGAAGTACGAAGTGCGTCACGGTGAAAAATGTCTAATATTTCTCATTTTGCGTGTTAAAGGCAGCTGATAGTATAAGTTGAAGTTAATTTCAAGTTACACTAAAGGAGGTTAATTCTCGGAAATAATGATTTATAGCAAAGTTCTTCAGACGACAGAATGAATCGCCAAAACAGGGTGCTCTGGATTTAGTGAACAGGACACTAATGTTTGACATTGTCAATATTAAAATATCTGTTACATTATAAAATTTCAGTGCACCTTATGTGCATTTCAAAATGTTACTTCTAATCAGTAATAAGTGTGTAAAACCCCCGATAGTTTCTTTTTCCCTTGTTCACATTTGGCATACAGGTTTTTGTTTTTAGAATTTGTTACTTCTTTTGCTACATGGCATAAAAAAATCTTTCAAATTAATTTATCGTGAAAATATATGATATTATCATATGTTTACCTTTTGTACAATTTCTGAAGCTTACGAATGACCTCTGGAGTATGATCACTGAAGCCATAAAATCCTGAACCAAAATAATAAGCCGGTCGTAAATTACAATATTGTCTGTAAGCATTGTATCCAGGTAGTCCGTGATCCCGTCCTCTCTGTATGTTTAGTGCAGCAAGATCAAAAGCTTTTCCTGTGGCTTCATCTAAGTAAAAAAAATCTGTGAAGTCGGGATCAAGAACGTTGTCGGATACGGACTGCCCATTAGCTGTCAACCATCTTGCAATGAAATCTACGCCTCGTCCCTCTCCCATCCATACAGTCTTTGGTCGGAAGAAATGGACCCTTTCTTGAAATGTTTTAATTGTTGTAAAATTCATGTCAGCATGACCAATGGAACCAGGTAAGAGGGAATGCAAAAACTTGTTTGCTGCCACACTGAAAGCGTTGATAGTTCTAGGATCTAACTGATTATTATAAACGCTCTGATGTCCAATGGGTGGTGAATGGAGCCCATATTTGACACGCTCTTGATGGTTCAGTACTATTGGCAGATATTCGTTGTATGTGATATGTTGAATCATAGCCACCACTATCTGTTTGCTAACCTTTTTTATAAGACCATTAAAATATTAGAACACATCTGAGGAAAATCTTAATTTCAATTATATCAGGTGTAGTTTGTTTTGTTTTGTTTTTTATGCCCCCGGAATCAAAGATTCGGGGGCATATAGTTTTTGGCCTGTCCGTCTGTTTGTCTGTTTATCTGTTTGTCTGTCTGTTTGTCCGAAAAACTTTAACATTGGACATAACTTTTGAATGGGAAGTGATAGGGCTTTCATATTTCACATGTGTATTCCTTGTGACAAGACCTTTCCATTGACACCAAAATTTTTGACCTCGTGACCTTGACCTTGACCTTTGACCTACTTTTCAAAAACTTCAACATTGGGCATAACTTTTGAATGGGAAGTGATAGGGCATTCATATTTCATATGTGTATTCCTTGTGACAAGACCTTTCCATTGATACCAAAATTTTTGACCTCGTGACCTTGACCTTGACCTTTGACCTACTTTTCAAAAACTTTAACATTGGGCATAACTTTTGAATGGGAAGTGATAGGGCTTTCATATTTCACATGTGTATTCCTTGTGACAAGACCTTTCCATTGATACCAAAATTTTTGACCTCGTGACTTGACCTTGACCTTTGACCTACTTTTCAAAAACTTTAACATTGGGCATAACTTTTGAATGGGAAGTGATAGGGCTTTCATATTTCACATGTGTATTCCTTGTGACAAGACCTTTCCATTGATACCAAAATTTTTGACCTCGAGACCTTGTCCGTGACCTTTGACCTACTTTTCAAAAACTTTAACATTGGGCATAACTGTTGAATGGGAAGTGATAGGGCTTTCATATTTCACATGTGTATTCCTTGTGACAAGACCTTTCCATTGATACCAAAATTTTTGACCTCATGACCTTGACCTTGACCTTTGACCTACTATTCTAAAACTTTAACATTGGGCATAACTTTTGAATGGCAAGTGATAGGGCTTTCATATTTCACATGTGTATTCCTTGTGACAAGACCTTTCCATTGATACCAAAATTTTTGACCTCGTGACCTTGACCTTGATCTTTGACCTACTTTTCAAAAACTTTAACATTGGGCATAACTGTTGAATGGGAAGTGATAGGGCTTTCATATTTCACATGTGTATTCCTTGTGACAAGACCTTTCCATTGATACCAAAATTTTTGACCTCATGACCTTGACCTTGACCTTTGACCTACTATTCTAAAACTTTAACATTGGGCATAACTTTTGAATGGGAAGTGATAGGGCTTTCATATTTCACATGTGTATTCCTTGTGACAAGACCTTTCTATTGATACCAAAATTTTTGACCTCGTGACCTTGACCTTGATCTTTGACCTACTTTTCAAAAACTTTAACATTGGGCATAACTGTTGAATGGGAAGTGATAGGGCTTTCATATTTCACATGTGTATTCCTTGTGACAAGACCTTTCCATTGATACCAAAATTTTTGACCTCGCGACCTTGACCTTGACCTTTGACCTACTTTTCAAAAACTTTAACATTGGGCATAACTTTTGAATGGGAAGTGATAGGGCTTTCATTTTTCACATGTGTATTCCTTGTGACAAGACCTTTCCATTGACACCAAAATTTTTGACCTCATGACCTTGACCTTGACCTACTTTTCAAAAACTTTAACATTGGGCATAACTTTTGAATGGGAAGTGATAGGGCTTTCATTTTTCACATGTGTATTCCTTGTGACAAGACCTTTCCATTGATACCAAAATTTTTGACCTCGTGACCTTGACCGTTGACCTTTTAACCCAGTGACCTCACATACATGTACTTAACAGAAAATAGTGTTCATACTAACAAAGATGCCACCGGGGGCATTCGTGTTTCACAAACACAGGCTTTATTCTTTTTTTTTTGTTAATGGTGTATTTTGAAATCTTTTCATATACTATTAGAGAAAAAAACTCAATCCGTACGCATTGTTCTTAAAAATTGTAGTAAGATACTTTTAAGGTTTTTTTTTCAAATCATTAAAATTTCTTTTATATCTCTCAAATAGTTCAAGTGTATTTTGACCTGATAGACGGTTTCGTTGTTCCAGTGTGCGTTTATTCTTCCTAGTATTGTTGCAATACGATTATGTTCTCGTAACAAAAGGACGTAGATTGGAGTAAGAGCTGGGGAAAATGTGCTTCTATGGTCACCTACAGAAAAGAAATATAATGCACGATGAAGTAAATGTAGTGTTATTTGCATGTCTAAGAATAATGATTTTTTATTTCTGATTTTGGGTTTTTGCTTGGCCTTCATATCCCTCATTCGTGAAACACAGTTTCAAATGCCAGGTTTACTGATAGACAGGAATATATTCTTCGTCAGGTTCTAATTATTTTGGACCAAACGGTGGCTTTGCAGAAATAAAAGAGATTACTCTAAAGTTTCAACTTAAAACTTAATTCTTTCTTTATTTTTTGTAGAACAAGGAATTTACAATATACATCGATAAATTAGCCGCATATAAATGGGAAATACGCTTTGATTTATCAAATTCAATTCTGTTTAATTCATCTGTGATACAAATACTTCTATAGTAGATCATTCGCCATCGCTTATTTCGATATATTTTCTTTAATTTTGTTAATCTAAAACAAAAATCCACTTCGTGAAGGAGATAACGGAGGAAGGGGGAGATGTGTCATGTACTTGTCGTCTGCAACCGAGTCTTGTTGGAGAACCCCTCATTTCTTGTCTATTTGTTCTAGTAATCTAGATGCCTTCTCATCACATTTTTGGAATACGACATACATGTACATGTATACAACCAAACCTGAATCAAAACAGTGTCTTGCCCCTGATCCAATATCCACAGGGTCCAATCGGCATTCTGTGATGTCATTTGCTACAGGGGTACTCGGTAATAAATTGAATCTATCACTCGTTCTCAATAGACCTGAAATTAAATGGCCCATTCGTGATTGCAATAGAAAACTTGCCGAAATTCATAATGACAGATAAAATGACGTAAGATGTCCGAGGTATGAAATTTTTGCGTTCTTTTTTTTTAAATTGTTACATAATGATGGAATTGCGTCACTTATAAACCATGTTTTAAAGAAAAACAATGCCAAAAGATGCTGACTCGGACACTTTGTGATCTCCATTAAGAAAGGAAAATGGTCTGTTCGGCAATAATATTCTACATGGAATGAAAAAGAAAATAATATATACATATATATATGTATCAAACGACTAAGCTGGGATAAAATAATTTCGATTGATGTAAAACAGGCAAACTCAAGGAACGAGTTATATTGCAAAATAGGAAAAACAAGGATGAAACAGAGCAAACGTTAATTAAAATTAACATACATGCACTGTCATAGATTGAAAACTCTACAAAGGTACTGATATCAAGCTTCCCGAGAAAAGAAAAGACAATACAATTTTTCCTGCTGCAAACCAGAGAGCAAATTCGAAATTCAATTTTCTCCCTATTCAAGCATTTTTGGACTTATATCCTACACGAAGATTTACAAAAAAGTTATCATGACTATTAGTGCCTTGTCTATACATTTGTAGCTGTCTGTACTTTCTAAATATAACAAACAACATATATAAGCTAATTTTTGTCCTGAAGAACAAAAATGTATGGAATACTGAATATTGGTAAGCTTTCTTTACCTACCTCTAGAGTTCAAATCTCTCAGACTGTCCTCCTGTGCTTGACTGTTCCCATAGAGAGCTGATCCATCAACGAAGGAGGTATGCTGGTTTACTTGCTGTCTTGGTGCTGTGGCGGAATACAATTATTTTGATTAAGCTAGAACATCCCTCGGGTCTCAGATGCTTTATTTTCTAAATATCAACGTTTGCAATATTTTCATTTCCATAAATTCGAAGCTAATGTTAAACCCAATATACAAACAAAGTATCTTTCGTGGTTTCATGATTATACGTTTGAACTTTAACGCCGGGCCCTATGGGAAACGTAAGGAAAATCCTTTTTTGATGTGATAAAATATAACAGTTAAAATTTCACAAAACCATATTAGTTTTATAATCTGAACAATATTCTGAAGAGAAAAATATAGGGTCTCCAGGAAAAAAAATGACCAGGAATTCTGACCTGAGGGATATTCTACCTTTAAAATTTTCATATCGCGGTAACTATTAAATTTGATATCTAGTCTTATAAAATTCAGTTGAAATTGTTTCACCAGGCACTCATATTCTATCCTGTCTGACTACATTCGTTACATAATGGTACAATTGCAACGACTTTGATTTAGACTCCATGTTTAATTGATCTATCATCTAAAAGGCACGTATAGCTATGGCAAATTCAAATTTGTCACCGGAAATACAAAATACTTATACGAGATTAATTGGCTTTGAGTTTCAAATAAAAGGCCAATCTTTTCAGGAGTTTTTATTTTGATTTCATTTCTAGTATTATTTTCCTTAATGATTTCTTCTTTAACTCATTTGTGTCACACTTATGCCCTTTGCCGTGTAGAGCTCGTGAAAAAGTTACCGGCGAGGGGTTTGACAGTAAGTGTTTTGAATATACTTCCCTGACATTGTCGCCATACCACTTTCTATATAGACATAACGTCAGACAGCGCATGAGTTTTGTATATTTTCATTTCCATGATTCATTAACATCGACGGCGGGTGCGGCTAGCCAACAGGGGATGCTTACTCCTCCCGGGCACCTGATCCCACCTCTAGCTTGCTAGGGGTCCGTCGATGTTTAATTTTCTGCTCTATTGTGAGTGCTGTTGAGATTATCGTCAGTATCTTCTTTAACTCGTTCATGAACTAAGGGTACTTCATTCGTCGGGTCAGAATATATGGAACAATGTTAAGCCGGGCATGGTTACCTTATTTTTTCTGTTCAGAATGAAGTTGTTCAGGAGCTGTAACTATTTAAGTCGGAGGATAAAACAGATTTGATGGCAAATATCTGCATTTGAGGCTCGAGGGATGCGCTGGCTTAATTTAAATGAAGTCATGTTCAAAATTTTAAATACATGCCATAAATAGTACTTACCGAAAACACATTCCAAAGGAGGTGCCGTTTCGGACCGTACAAAGTCCATACATTCTTTACCATTGATTAACGGCAGGCACTCCTCGCTACATTAGACAAAACGATCAATGGTAATCAGAAACAAACTATTCGTGTATATTTTGATAATGTAGAAGACGGTTAACGAAATGTATTCAAGTAAAAGAGAAAAGTCAGATAAATTAAAGTATACCAACTCCTTAACTTACTGAATAAGATTTCAAACCAATTTCAATATACCAGACACGTGTGTCTGATACTATCAAAAATATCAACGAAATCAAAGGATGTTAACATCTTAGCACCATCCCTCAAATGCTATTTTGAACACATATTCTATTTGGATATGCTACTGAATCGACCCTACAGGAAATTTGGAGCCGCGCACTCTTTGCAAATTGCACAAACATAATTTTTAAAATTCTAACCAGAAGAGCTATTAAAATGAATTTGGCTGTATCTAAAACACTTTAGATGGAAGCTGATGAGGATTTTATATCCGAAACACGTGTCTGGTGCATAATAAATTGGTTTGCAATTCTCTTCGGGGAGGTATAGAGTTGGAACACTTCCGTATTATGTACATGTCGTAAATCCTCACCCATCATACTTTAAAGTCAAAGTGATTTTCAGACACGGCTAAATGTACTTAGTACGGCACTCTAAAATGTATTTTTACTTTGCAAAGAGTGGTTTTAGTAGGGTCGATTCAGTAGCATAGTTAGATGAAATTGATAAGGCACGGTCCATTTCATATTTGGGGGGGGGGGGGGGGGGGGCTTCGGATTATTTTTCTAAAAAATAATTTTGCTCTGAATTTTGATGAAAAAAAATTGCTTATGGTGTGACAGAAAAAAAAATCTTGCTCTTGCAAGTAATCTGAATTTGAAGAATAACCATAAAATTCGCTTAAAATTCCTGAAAATTTTTCGGATTTTGCGTTCGCTTCGCTTCCCATAGTTTTCTTCTAAAATGGCAAGTTAATATTTGGAAATTTCAAAGTATGAATGTGACTGAAACAAGGGGATTCCTTAAACGGTTACATGCATTATCAATATAATTTATTTCTATTAATAGATACAGAATATTTGTCAAAAACATAGAGACGATTTCAAGATTAAATAAGAAAAAATGAATTTAGGATTAAAATATTACAAAGCTTTATATTTTTCCAATTTTTTCTTCAAAATTCTTCCATTTTCAATGAAGTGACATCCGCTTCCCCACAATGTAAATTTGTCAACAAATACACTGTGATAAAATTTAAACTTTATATTTTATTCATGCAAAGTTTCAATACGATACTTTTAGTATTTATTGTTTTGTAGTATTTTTAATACGAAGGTTTGTGACGCCATTTCCCCCGATAACGTCGAAATGGCGTCGTAGTTTGGCCATGGATAAAACTTCAACAGTCCACAATTTTGGAAATCGCCATAATTTCTTCAAATCGGAAATTATTCAAACTTCATCTGGATACTCAAATTTGTATATAGATGAGCGTATGATATGTCTTAAGAGGGTATGAGCGTGAACAAATCAAACGTAAACCGTATCGATGTCTTAAAGAAAACAAAATCGGAAAACTTACTGAACTAAAGGTTGAATATACCTCCAGATTAAAGAGCAATGCATTTCGAATGACGAGCAATAAATATCCTTGCTTACATCTAAAATACGCTTCTATCACGACATTGTTTTACCCTTGGCATACAGTTTACGTCATCAACGGGAGTTTATTTGACGTCATACTGAATTATGACGTTGTAATTTTTTCCGCGAATTATCATGAAAGCGCTTTGTGCTTATTCTTTAGAAGTCCGGTAATTCAGTTTGTCTTATATTATTTCACGCCATGACAAATTTACGGAGCGGAATAATTTGATTGCGAATGAAATGAGTAAGTTAATACTTCAAATTTATTCTTGCATAAAAAAAGACACAAATAAATTCAAAAGAATGATTATAATTTATAGTTCAAGTTGACGATGCGGCGTTTCTGACCATGCAATTTACCTCAAATATTGAAAACATGTAAAACTAATTTATTTTGAAAGTACGTTTCTTTCATTTACAAAAGGTATTTGGTATAATGATTTAGCTAGAATTAATATCACGAGGCCTATTGATTAGTAGTTGTAATAAGTGAGCATGACGACCGACTGTCAAATCACCAAAAGAACCAAAGATCACGTACATGTACGTTGTAAAATAAATCGATCCGAAGGACTCCGTAAACACACTTCCCATTGTACGCCCTACTGAAAAGGGAATTATTCTCTTTCAATTTTACTAAAGTATAATATAACGACATTCATTGAAGAGAACATATGCAGGAAATCAATGAGGAAGACAGGGTGTGCGTTTACTACCTTTCCTATCATACCAACACGTACCCCCCCCCCTCTTCTTATCCCAGCACTTTTTGAAATGAAACTAGACATGTGCCTCAGCTAACTTTAGATAAATTATTTCAAAGCAAACTTATCAAGAGATAATTAAGAGATCCTTCGTATCGTTGTTCTACTAAAGTTGCTTAATTTTTTTTAATCTGGTACAATATGTACATGATATACGAATGTGAAAACTACATGTACATGAATATATAGATACGTGTAGATGCCGCAAAATCAATTTTGAGAGAAATGATGTACAGAAGAAGCATACAGAGATAAGAATCTAAAACATCCATTTTTTCTCATTCACTGAGATTAACAGTACACATATATCGCCGAGCATTACCTAAATTGAGCGTCACGATGTGCTCTACGTCAGGTTACGTTGTCGGTGCTTAAAAGCCCTAAGTGTTGGGAAAATGAATGAGAAATTGATCAGAATATGACTCAAATTTTTAGTCTGAAGTCCAGATTGAAAGAAATCTCAGTTAAAATGTATAGATATATAACAACTTGCCATTTTCAATCATAAACAACGGATTTATCATATCCAGAGGCTTGGTCAGAGGAATTCTAAGCTAAATTTCTTTAAAACGGCTACAATCTTTTTTCTATAAATTATTTTTTTATCTTTAGCGTGTATCACTAGATGATAAAAGAAAGATTTTATCAAAATTCTATAATGCCAACTACTTCGAAAATGAATGTTTTTAAACTTTTCATACAATTTTTACTGTCAAAATTGGGATGAAATAAATGTCCTTCTCCAGCATGGTTACCATGGCAACAAAATTATGTTCTTCTAAAATAATAAATTTACTTCATTTGCTACGTGAATGGATAAAAATTTACTTCGTATTGCATTATGTTGATTTTTAAAATAAAGTCCAAAGTTTGGACATTGTTTTAGAAAAAAATGTGCAGAGCTACCTCCCTTTTTTGTCGGGGTATAGGGGACAAACGGCTACACTCTTTTTTTCATGAAATATTGCAATCGATGAAGGAAGGGATATTCTTTTATATGTAGACAATTATTTTCAATTTCTATTATTCCCTGAAAATGCGGTTCACACTCATACCCCCTTAAGGAAGTTAAAACTGTACTTTTTCAAGGAAAGGAGAACACAAATAATGCAGCCGCCATCTTGGTGTTCAAACCGTCCTTAATTAGGTTTTTCACTAGTTCTCCTTTCTACATGTAAAACATGTCTAAAAGACCATCCCCTCAGGCCCTCTTACATGTTACATGACCTTATATACATTTTGTTTACTGAAAATTGTATATCACATATTGTAAAAATCTTTTATCTCAGTCTAAGTTTAGAAGTGAATACAAGTTTTACATGAAAAAGTAATGTTTCGAGTAATTTAAGTAAACATAAAGAATTTCTATTGAAATAACTCAATATTTTTAATGTTCACATCAACTGTTATTAAGAAAAAATTTGTTAGAAAAAAATAATTTTGCCAAGACAAAAAACCCTCCCCCCAGAATATCAAATGGACCGTGCCTAACCAAGCTATCTTTGGTTGGATGTTAACCTCCTTTAATTTCGATGATAATTGAACAAAATATATGATCAAAAATAGCATTGAAGGGATGGTGCTAGAATGTTTACTTTAATTTTATGATGATAAAGACATACGACAGTTTACGTAGCTTTACATTTTCCTTTGTGTTTCTAAAAAGCTGTGTCATAGTCTCCGTCTGTTTGTCCTATCATACTTTTTTCGTGATAAAGCTGTTATATTTTTTAAGAATTAGTCTTTTGGTTATGATTTCTATAACCCCCCACAAACAAAGATTGGGGTATATAGGAATCACCCTGTATGTCCGTCTGTCAGTCAATCACACCTTGTGCAGAGCATAACTCCTCCTGGATAGATTTCAATAATTCAAAGAAATGTTCCTGATGACCTATGAGTGTGTCATGATTGTGAACAAAGGTCAAAGGTCAAGCTCACAATAGACATTGGTAAAACTTTGTCCAGAGCATAATACCTCTCCTGTGGGTGTATTTTAATAAGATTTCAGAAATGTTCACTAGGACATAGGAGTGTTTCATGGTGTTGAACAAAGGTCAAAGTCACAATTGATATCATTAGTAAAGCCTTGTCCAGAGCATTACTCCTCCTCCTGTTGAGGTATTTCAATCATATTTCACATAAATGTTCCTTAGGAACTAAGGTTGTGTCATGACTTTGAATTAAGGTCATAGATCAAAGATCAAGGCTTCATTAGTAAAACCTTGTCAAGAGCATAACTCCTCCCCTGTGGATGGATTACAATAATATTTCACAGAACTGTTTCATAGGACAGAAGGATGAGGCATGACCTTGAGCTAATGTCTAAGGTCAAGTCAAAATAGACACTTGACTTTCATCATAGATTACTTTTCAACAAATATTGCTGCGGGGATATTTGCGTCACGTTAGGGGCAAATTTCGTTTTAATCTTATTTCGGACTTTGCGTTTGAATTTCATTCACTGATAAAAGAGTGCATGTCTTATAAAAAAGCTTACACGGTAACTTATTAAGTACTTTTGCTTCAACAATGGAGGTTTGAAAAATGGTGATTCTTTCTACTTTGAATACCTAAATCTTTCGTTAAATAACAAAATGAGATTTTTTTAAATTTCTTTAGAAAGTCAAACTTACTCTCTTAGGCTTTCTGCCACTGAACAGCACTGTAATATCTTTGCATTTCCATCTGTAATTACAAGATGACCATATAGTTTCATATACACGGATTTGGATTTATAATGTTCACTTCTTGTAGGCTGTCGGGAGGAGTTGGTAGCTTTCGATGCAATAATTAAATTTCCAAAATGATTGAGAAAGATAACAGAAGTGTGTTAACCTAAGATTTATCCGATTTCATGTCAAGGGTATGGACTTGCCGTGTGGAGATCATACAAAAAGTTCCCCGCGAGGGGTTTGACAGTAAATGTTTTGAATGTCTTTCCCTGACATGGTCGCCATAGCACTTTCTATATAAACATGACCTCAGACAGTGCATGTTTTTAGATATTATTTTCATTTTCATGCATGGACATCGACGGCGGGTGCGGCTAGCAAAACAGGGAATGTTTACTCCTCCCGTGCACCTAATCCCACCTCTAGCTTGCTAGGGGTCCGTCGATGCTCAATTTTGTGCTCTATTGGGAGTGCTGTTGAGAATGTTGCCAAGATCTTCTTTAACTAAATTGAGGGGAGCAACTATTTTAAGGGATTGAAGGGATAAGAAGAGTTTTGCCAGCAGGAATATTTTTAGCAAATACCATAGAACCGTGAATTTTTTGAGAGGCTCTTCGGGTCTATACATTATTATTATAAAAGTATCGATCAAGAATCTTCTTTGTTAGATGTTCAATTGGGAGTTCGCTTCTTTTCATATGGTGGAAGTTTTTCTTTGTTTCCAGTTTTATCCTGATTTTGTATGCATTCGGTTCATGATTTTCTGAATCATTAATTTTGTACTGTGTATTGTACATTTTACGCCCTTGTTTGTGTGTGTTCATCTAACAGTGAGGATGTTGTTTTACACCATATTTGTACGTTCTTCGAGACCTCTTGGTAATCGGAAAAGTGGGAGGGTTGTGCGCATGATAACTACACTGTCGTCTGCTGCCTACGTGGCAGCTGGCCGGCACCAGTTGCTCATTTTTATGTTTCATGTTTCTATGGTGTGAGTTGGTGTTCCTTGTCTCGTTTGCGTCTCTTTCTGTGGATGTCTGCTCTGTGGTTTTATTTGCACTTGGTGTTTTGAAGATTTGCTGTCAGTGGGTGCTGCAACCGAGTATTGTTGGAGATCTCCTCCTTTCTTTGGATATGGTCATGTGTCATTCGTACCAGGCCCTTTACTTCATTAATATCAAATGATAATTCCCTATTTAGTAGAAGGGAGATTTATGGTATAAAACTCTTTTACATTATGTAAAATAAATCGTATATTACGGTTTTATCAATAACAATAGTTTGTATTACCTCCCTCGGATTTTATTCGGAATTCTTTCATTAAATGGCTTTTCGAAAATAAATAGGTTGTGCTTAATTTAGAGTTAATATTTGCTATTCAGACAGACATTGAATAGCCTCGAAGGACTGCGTTAGTACAATCCACTCTTAAAATAGGAGTATCCGTTTTAGCAGAACTCTCTTTTTGTATTGCAGCAATGCAACAATTTAGGTGTTTTTTTTTTTTAGCTACTTGGGTAAAACAAAATATTACCATAGTGATAACTAAAGCGTAGAGTAATGTAAATCGAATGAGGAAAAGTATTGCACAAATAAATGTTCAATTTCCTCAATTTTAAATTATTGAACGTCATGCTCGACATTCAAGACTATACATAGGCCACTTTGAAGTACAAACGAGATCTTTCAAAAGATAGAATGACAAATGTTATTCATTTGTTCAGCATAAGTCATCTTAGAACATAACTCGCTGTGCTGCAATTCTTGGGCTTAAATATTGTGAAATAGTAACTAAAACTAATATTGGGTAATGCTCCTTATGAACTGAGCGATGACGTCATTTTCACATTTGTGTCACAGTACGGGCATGTTGTACCAGGGAGCGTTTAAAGAGGTACTATATATGGTACCGATATTGAAAATGGAACTCGTTATTTGGATATCAGAAGGGTGTGTACCAACGATACCGCTGCGCTCTTTTGATTGAAACTCTTTGGGATGTTTGATATTCGTATATTTGCGAATAACAACAGGACACCGTGCTTCCGATGCAATGATAAGGGACATCCCTCCTTTAAATGCCCCCAAAAGAATGTGAAGCTATGTCACCTATGTAAAGGAAATTACCATCTGGCTAAATATTGTCAAAACAAACCCCCTGTGTTATGCTATTATATCAAAGAAGAGGGACATTTTCAAAGAAACTGTCCGACGCGCGACTATGACATGTATGGCGAGTATGCAGCGGAATTACTCGAGGGCCGTTGCGATAGCGAAACAGTTTCGGAATCTTTTGAAGAAAGAAAAGGATAGCCAAAAGTAAATGAAAATAGTAAAATAGACATTGAACATTTAACAAACCAGGTAGACTCAGTTACATGTATCATCAAAGAGCAGAATGACTCTTCGGTATCCGTTATACTTGGCGCTTCAAATGCGCGTCGAATAACGGTCAATGAAAACATCATTCATGCTTCAATATCTGGAGCTACGCTGCACAACATATCTCAAAATATTGAGAAAGCGAAAAATGAGCTGAAAAGTGAACAAAAGGTATCAAAGGTTGTCATAAACCTAGGAACAAATGATGTATCCCAGAATAAGGGTGACTCAGAACAGGTCGTATTAAATCTAACACCAGCTATAAATGAAGTCAAGACGGAATTCCCTGATATTCCGTTGGGCGTATGTGGAATAATTCATGGAAAGGGGCGAAGTGAGAAAACAAAGAACTTCAATTCAATATTAGAAGTGTAAATCGCTTAACAGTGCAGCTATGTTCAAGAGATGAGCAGTGTGCATACATAGACACACCATCTTTATTTGTACGTCAAGGTAACCTTGCGACGGAACTATTTGACCTAAGTGACACTTCCGGTCTCCATGTCAACCCTGCAGGTGCGAAAAAAAATGTTCGAGTGCATTAAACATTTTCTAGATTCTCCAACCGTAGCCCAGGAGCAAGCTTGCACGCCGAAAACTCGAAAACGGTTTATGAGCGAATCATCTCCTCCATCTGCCGAAATGCAAGTGAACAAGATGTCGAAGCCTGGCTCACCGGAAATGGCCGAACATTTATAGGCCTAATGTAACTTGCCTTTCTAACTGTTGTATATAGTACATGTATTTAAATAATTTACAAACTTTTTCACCTACAATTATGTCTTTATCTATAGCTACATTGAATGTAAATGGGCTGCGAAATGATCAAAAACGAAATAATTTATTTTTATTGATAAGGAAATGCAAATACGATGCCATTGCATTACAGGAAACGCCTTGCACAAATAATGAAATAACAAGATGGAAAAATGAGTGGAAATTGGTCGGAGGTGAAAACAGCTACTGGCATAATGGGAACTCTTCATCACGAGGAGTAGCCTTTTTGATAAATAAAGAATTGCAAATTAAAGAATCAAAACAAGATAGTGAAGGAAGAATGTTAGAAATAGAAATAGAAGATAATTATAAATCCTTTTTGTTATTGAATATATACTCCCAAAATAATAAAAATGAGCGTAAAACTTTTTTTGAGAGTATTAAAAAGCATTCTACAGAAATAAACAGAAATAAAATAATTCTTGGTGATTTTAATTGTACTTTTTTTGTCACAAAAAGATAGATATCGACCAAATCTCATAGAAGACGGTGCTAATTTTGAGTTAAATGAAATTATAACCTCCGCGAACTTGAGTGATATATGGAGGAAACGGAATCTGGATATTGGGCTATTCTCTTTCAAGAGAGGTAACTCAACGTCTAGAATTGATTTGATTCTTGCTCCCATTAAATTTGATGGTGATATATCAAATATCGGTATTTCTACTTGTATATATAGTGACCATTCATTTGTGTACTTGTGTTGAGATTATCGTCAGGATCTTCTTTAACTCATTTGTGTCACACTTATGCCCTTTGCCGTGTGGAGCTCGTAAAAAAGTTCCCCGCGAGGGGTTTGACAGTAAGTGTTTTGAATATTGTTCCCTGATATTGTCGCCATAGCACTTTCTATATAGACAGAACCATAGACAGTGCATATATTCAATATATTTTCATTTCGTGCGTGAACATCTACGGCGGGTGCGGCTAGCCAACAGGGGATGCTTACTCCTCCTAGGCACCTGATCCCACCTCTAGCTTACTAGGGGTCCGTCGATGCTCCATTTGGTGCTCTATTGTGAGTGCTGTTTAGATTATCGTCAGGATCTTCTTTAACTCATTAACAATCAAAACTGATGATATAGATAGGGGTCCAGGGTCATTGATAATCAATAAGACTGTTATACAATCAAATGAATTTAAAAATCTATTCAAAATAAAGACAAATAACGGAGAGTATAGAACATATATGATATCTATAATAAATGAACAGACGAAATTCTACAAAAAACTGTTCTCATCAGAGGGATGGAGTAAATCATCAGCTGATAAATTGCTTGAAAATGTTGACACAAAATTAACAGATGAAGAGCGAGATAAGTTAGAGATAGAAGTAAACGAAGAGGAAATATTTAACATAATAAAACAATTCAAGAAAGACAAATCACCAGGAGAGGATGGCATTATCTCCGAATTTTATCTGATGTACTGGGGCACGATTAAAAAAAGAATTAATTTCACTAATTAGAGAAATCTTAGAAACTGAAAAATTGTCTGAATTACAACGAAGAGTCATTTTGACATTAATATATTAAAAAAGGTGAACGTGAGGACATCAAAAATTGGACACCTTTGACTCTCCTAAACGTCGACTACAAGATAATTTCCAAACTACTAGCTAATAGAATAAAATCGACAGTGCATAAATTTTATATATTTTCATTTCCATGCTTCATAAACATCGACGGCGGGTGCGGCTAGCCAACAGGGGATGCTAACTCCTCCCGGGCACCTGGTCCCACCTCTAGCTTGCTAGGGGTCCATCGATGTTTAATTTTGTACTCTATTGTGAGTGCTGTTGAGATTATCGTCAGGATCTTCTTAAACTCATTAACAAGTTTAATTCATCCAAATCAAGAGGTTTGGTTCCAGGCAGAAATATCCACGAGGCGAGCAGATTAATACAAGATTTTATAGAATATGCAAATATCCAAAGTGTAAACGGTTCGATTATCTTTCTAGATCAAGAAAAAATGTTTGATAGATTAGAATGGGATTGGCTTAATGCGTGCTTAGAAAATATATATTTGGAATGAAATTCAGAAAATTGATTGATATGTTACTTCGCAATGCAAAAACCTGTATCAAAACAAATGAGATATCTATCAGGATATTTTAAGATCACGCGCTCTACCAGACAGGGATGTCCAATATCACCTCTTTTGTATAAACTGCAAATAGAACCCTTAGCTTGTTCAATCCGAAAAAAACAGAAATATTGAAGGCATAAGTTTTCCCCAAAATAATGAAATCAAGATGTTAATGTTTGCAGACGACACGCAATGATTTTGTAGTAATGAAAGTTCCATTATACATAATTTTAAAATTTTAAGGCTATTTAAAGCAGCTTCAGGCTCAAAATTTAATTTAGCTAAAACGATTGGTCTTTATATTGGGGAATGGAAAAATAAAACCCCAGAATAAAAAGAAATCATTTGGACAAAAACTTGTGTAAAAACTCTCGGTGTTCACCATGGAGTGTTTGTAAATAATGATGCAGTATGGAAAGAAAAGCTCGATAAAATTGAAAATTGCTTGGAAGTATGGAAAACAAATAACCTTTCTTTAGGTAAAGTTAAAATTAGGGTAAAAGTCTAATTATTTAACATTTAGTCATATCAAAAATATCATTCGAAGTAGAGGTAAGGGGTATACCGGATAAGTATTTTACAGAAATCGATAAATTGATTTGGTCATTTGTCTGGGATGGAAAAAGAGAAATGGTGAACCGGAAAACGATGTCAAATGATTTAAATACAGGAGGAATGGGAATTGTAGATTTACGTACCTATATAGATAGTATTAGAATAAAAACTTTGTACAAAACTATACATTCTCCGAATGCTTTATGGAATGCTATTTGGAAATATTAGTTAACATCATTGGATAGAACTTATCAAATTCATTACTTTCTATGTAAAATAGCAAACGATAAAGGACTAGTTATACCTAACATGTCTGAGTACTACAAAAACCTATTAAGAAGTTGGAGAAAATTAAATGATATATTAAGACCTGTAACGAATAATCAAATAAAAAGCAAATGATATTCGGCAGTAACATAATTCAATTCAAGAAAAACCCTCTATTCTTTTCATCCTTCGCTAGAAGCGGTGTTTATCTAATAGAACATATTTGGGATAACGATTAAAAAAAAAATTTTTTTATGTGATAGACATATATATCAAAGACTGAGAGAAAAACGAAACTGTATAACTGAATGATCCAGAAAAAAAAGGCGATTCCAAAAGAATACCTGGATTTATTAAAAATAGAAAATTCAGAAGAAAGTCCAAACCTATACGTAGACGAAAATTTATTTTTCAGAGACAATGAAAACAAAATAATTATGCCGGTAAATCTTAAAACATTTTCTATACTGAAGGAATTCATACACCTTTTAATCCAAAAGTAACAAATGAGGATAAATGGGAGCAGAAGCTTAATGTCACTTTAAATTGGAAGGTTATATGAAGAAACGTAAATAAACTCTAATTCTGAATAAAATTAAAATTTTCAATGTAAATGTATCCACAACATTTTGTATCTTAAGACTATAATAAAAAAAGTTCCGATACAGCGATGGAAAATGTCATTTCTGTAAAGTTAATTTTGAAACAAATCAACATCTATTTTATGAATGTCCAAATATTAGATCTAGACCTATTATAAATTGTATTGAAAGAAAATTAAACGAATCATTAATAAATCGGCTGTACATTTGAATTAGTGAAAATATTATGCTTTTGGTTTCTTTAATTTCATCATATTCTCAACAAAATGGATTATATGGAAAACAAGAAATGAAATAAAATTTCAAAATAAATAAGTTTTTCCAGAATACTTATCCAAGAGAATACTCAGATATATCAGTAACGAAATCTTATTTTTTAACAAATGCAATTCAAAACAAAAGTCATAGACTCTTAAAAAATACATGTACGTATAGATAATTGGTGAAGTCAGTAACATATACCAAAATCCAATCTCCACCTCCATCAATGATAACTAACAAATGCACACTAACTACTGATCTAATCCTTATTGTCATACTTATCATTATGAATAATTGCCATAAATGTATTATCAATAAATATGTATCTGGAATTAAATTAAATAAATTATATAAAAAAGAAAAGAAAAAGTGCGATGATGATATCAGGCAAAAAAGAAACCAAATTGATGCAAATTAGATTATCATGTAAACTAAAAATCACGCATGCACTTTCATTATTTTGTCTATATGCAATATTATTTTTTGATGAAGACTGACAGCTGAGCACTTGGGAAAAAAAATTGGGTAATAGTTTATATTTACCTAGCTTTGCAGGAGTTGATACCATGTCATGTTCTATAAACTGACCCCAGCGTGGCAATATTGCAGCTACAACATCACTACTATTATAGGTGCTGTTCATTTTATGCAGCGCATCACTGATTTTCAGGGGATGAGGAAGTCGAATCTTGTTTCCATTTCCTTCATTAACGCTGCTCCATGTTCTTGGATTATTTACTCCTGCATGAAATATTCTTATGAATTATTTACTCCTAAACAAAATTGATTACGTAAGTAATTAATCAAACAACACAAGATTAAAAAATAAACATCAAAGAAGTAACTTTCAGTTATTCAGTATCAAAGTCAAGAACGCAAGGCAAAACCAATATAATTTCCATTGGAACGGCTGCGAACCTCGGAATGAATAACATTCCGAAGTGAGACTAGGTGCCCGGGAAGAGTCAGCGTCTCCTGATTGCATGCAACACCCGTCGCAACAATTCCATGAGAACATGTCAAATTCGGTGATTGTCTCGATGTACATATTGATGTACATATCAGGTAAATATTTCTTGTTTTATGATGATGACAGCCATTCAATCTGAATCCAAAATGTCAAATTATTGTTATCAAAATCTTGAAATTTCTAAAACGAGGGTCCCGTAGCATCATATCCCATCCATCCTGCTACGTCTTTCGGTACAATTTTGGGCATAATAATTTTCACACTCTTTGGTCATATTACATGGTTTAGATTGAGGATCACTGACGAAGGTTAAGTACCCGAAACGTGCATGTCTGGTCCATGCTTCAAATTTATCTGTTTTTTAAATGCTGATATTGAATTTGAAGACGTTTAACATTACTAATAAGTATTCGATATGCCATGTAGTATTAATGGTCCTGGGAAATAGCAAATGTCACCGGTTAAGAGTAAAATCAGCCGAATTTAAACAAAATAAACTATTGTATTAGACATTTTGTTTAACAAAATAATTATCCAATCATTTGTTCAAGCATTTTCATGATACTGATACCTCTAGCAGGTTTCTTATAGTGTCCTGGTGTGTAGTGCACAGAGTTGTGTAATGTTCTGGTGTGATAACACAGGGTCGGGTAATGTCCTGGTGTATGCAGGTGATGTCCTGGTGTACACAGGGTCGTGTAATGTCCTGGTGTACACTGGGTCGTGTAATATCCTTGTGTATACAGGGTTGTGTAATGTCCTGGTGTATACAGGGTCGTGCAATGTCCTGGTGTACACTGGGTCTTGTAATGTCCTGGTGTACACTGGGTCGTGTAATGTCCTGGCGTACATTGGGTCGTGTAATTTCCTGGTGTGCACAGGGTTGTGTAATGTCCTGGTGTACACAGGGTCGTGTAATGTCCTGGTGTATGCAAAGGGTCGTGTTATGTCCTGGTGTGTACACAGGGTCGCGTAATATACTGGTGTATGCACAGGGTCGTGAAATGTCCTGGTGTATGCACAGCGTCGTGTAATGTCCCGGTGTATGCATAGGATCGTGTAATGTCCTGATGTACACAGGGTCGTGTAATGTCCTTGTATATTTGTGTATGCACAGGGTCGTGTATTGTACATGCGTGTGTACAAGTTCGTGTAATGTTCGGGTGTGGGTGTATGGTAATGTCCTGATGTGTGCTCAAGGACATGTAATATCTGGCATATGTACAGGGGACAAAGCCCCGAAGCTCTGCAAACAAATTGCGATATGAAAGTGCCCTAACTAAACAAGTCGTTCAAAAACTATCAGTTCAAGCATGACAATTTTTGCATGGGGATTATTTCGATCTTTTCGCGATTGTAAAATTTTTGCGAAAACAACCTTCGCGTAATAATCATAATAAGTATAAAAGACTAAAGCAAATACTCCCGATTTCGCCAAATTGCCCCTAGCGAAATTAACCACGTTAACATTATGTTTATTTAGAATGGGTATTATAAGAAAAAAACGTGGATGCTTAAGCATACAATGGAACAGGGTAGCCATGTCACTTCCTACACTGTTACGTCTGTACATGAGTAAGCCATAAATATTTACCATTATAATTTGAAGAGACTACTCTTTGTAGAGGAGTGACAGAGGAACCAAGCATTGGATCAACAAGGTTGTTACATGTGCCGTCAGGGAGACGGAAAGGTAGGGTTTGGTTACACATAGGACGTGTATAGCCACAAACACTGGAGATTTGATCGTTGAACCTATCCGTTATCGGCACCTCGTCAAATATAACTCCCGCACTGTTTGTCCTGAAAAATAACGGATTAATATATTGTTTGAGTACATACCTGTAAATAAAATTTGGTCTACCGCGCTCATTCAAACGTCTTAAAATTCATCTATCAAAAATGATTCCATGATGGCCCCTGTCCAAACCTCTTTAGAGAAGACAGGGTCCCGATCACCTGAATGTCAGTCGGACTCCTCGGGTGATAACATACATGAGATCGCTACAGTCGGCAGATCACGGACTGTATTACGTATGCCCTGTTTTATATCCATTTACATATTTATCTTTAGTAATGTTGGGCCCCTTCGTTTTGCTGTCCTGTTTGTGTGATCATCTAACAGTGAGGAGGTATTTCACACTACAGTTTGCGTTCTTCGAGACCTTTTGGTAACCGAAAAAATTGAAGGGTTGTGCGCACGTAATCTGGATTTAACTACACCATTTGTTACTTGTGTAGCAGATGACCGTCCCAAGTCGGCACAGGATGCCCATTAGTCTTGGTTGATTTATGTGTAGTCTTTTGTGTTTAATGTTTCTAATTTCGTCTCATGCTTTGCTCGTCTTGTCTGTGTTTTCACATCGGGTGTTTCGGTGTTTTGCTGCAACTGGTTCTGGTTGGAGATCCCCTCTCCCTTTTTCATTGAACTTAATAGGTTCAATGAAAATGTTTGTGCAACGAAGAATGAAGTTCTTTTCAAGAATATTCAACGGATAACTATTCTGAAAAAGCTAGCATTAGGAATATTTCTTCCCTCATGTACATTAAGATAAGACATTTTTTAGAACGTGAATTTTATTTTGGTTCCTAAATTTAACTCAAACTTACCTGTTTTGAAGTTTAAGGGCGGCATAGTGTATAACCGACGACTGGTCACTAAGTTCTTGTATTCTTCCTAATTCTACGTTCCTTTTAAGATATATCGCCTGAAGTTGTACGTGAAGAGGAACTGAGAAAATAAGAATAAAGCAAAAAACATGAAAGTCTTACAAACAAATATTTACTTTACTATTCAAATACAAGACCTTAGATATTATTCAAATGAATTCTCATAAAACGTTCAATTGGTAATTTTCGTGAGTTGGAAGTTATAAGATACAAGGTCCTTTGAATCAATCATGATACAGGATTTTGTTTCTGTTTTCTATTTAACATCCTCCGACAAAGAATTATATATCAGCGATATTAGCAGTAGATATAAGAGAGGTTTAGAAACCATTACGTGTACGGGTACGTGAACGCGTAATCAGTGTTTATGACTTCATAATTTATTGCGGACGGGAAATCGCTCTAAGTTGTCAATAACGTGTAAATCGCGAACTTCACGAACGTACAAACGTGTAGGCATTTATGTTTCTATTGCAGATGTATTTCATGAATACTTGTTCCG
The DNA here is from genome assembly GCA_028142955.1 of Pinctada fucata. NCBI lineage: Eukaryota > Metazoa > Mollusca > Bivalvia > Pterioida > Pteriidae > Pinctada > Pinctada fucata. The sequence continues at coordinate 43,789,457 of AP027102.1, read as the reverse complement.
AGAATATTTCAGATGTTTTAATTCAATATTTTATCTATAGATCAGCCTCGTATATGTTTGACATGTAATATGTATATTTTACGTCATCGCTGAGGACACCAGTACGCGTACACATACTCGTCTTTTCTAAACGTCTGCTTTTTTATGTGTAGATGTACTTGTACATTACACGTAAGCGTACATGTTAGCCTTCTAAACCTCTCTAATATCGTTTTATGAAATGGTCATGGCAAATACAGGCATTGTAGCAACTGGTCCTTTACAAGTTATGAAATACATCACATATGTCAGATATCTACCGTCCATTATTGGAAGTGATTGTGCACATAAAAGACTGAGTAGATCTGTAGACATTACTTTTTCATGTTTTATCGTTTTTCCAATAGCATTGTGCTTCAAAATACTGTTTCTTAGAATTCCATGGAACATCCAGCGAGGACTGGTTTCAAACTCAGATGCATGTTACATGAAAATTAGTCTAAAATTACCTTTAGCAGGTGTTCCTCTTTGCAGGGAAATCAAATACCTTGCACCTAACTGTCTCTTTCCATTCGTGATGGCGTCGCGAACAATATCTGCATAATTATTTGGATCAATTGGACTCTGGCCTTGTGTGGATGTATAACTCACAAGAAGGAGAAATAGGAAAACTATGTGATATTCCTTCAAGACATTTGGGTTCATGGTATCTGTAAATAAAAATGATGAACTCTAAATGTAGCTGAATTTTTCTGAACTCCTATTTAATATAGCTTATGAATTTCGATTTTGTAGTATGTAACTTTAAGTATGCCCCCCCCCCCCCCGCAAAAAAGTTGTTGGGGTATAGTCGATTCACCCTGTCCGTCTGTCTGTAGACGAAAGCTTGCTATCGCCACTTCTTCCAAACCATTTGATGGATTTCACTGAAAATTGACGCAATGAAAGATCACGATATGAAGATGTGCATGAAGAAAGACGATTGCTGTCGAAAAAGTTAGACCTGAGTTATGGCCCTTGGAGTAAGATTTTTCATGCATTTTCAATGTCAAACCTTGTCATCGCATCTCCTCTGAAATCATTCGATGGATTTCAGTGAAACTTTACACAATGATAGATCATGATATGTAAATGTGCATAAAGAAAGGGTTGTTGAGGATTGCTTTCGAAAACTTGAGACCTGAGTTATGGCCCTTTGACTGAGATTTTTCATGCATTAAATCATTTTCAATGTCAAACTATGTCATATCAATTCCTTCAAAAGCATTGGATAGATTTCAATGAAACTTTACACGATGAAAGATCACAATATGTAGATGTACACGAAGAAAGGAGATTGCAGCCAAAAAGGTAATACCAAAGTTAGTGCCCTTTGACTTTGATTTTATATGCATTTTAAATATTGAATCTTGTCATCACTCATCTCATAAGGCTATCTTAAATATATCATAAAACATTTATCATACTAAGTATTTTATTCGATATAGTCACCTTTACCCTGAATGATGACCTTATATGAGAGAATCTGGAAAATTTAATTTCAGGTCAGGTCATCAAATGTATCTGCTCAGAAAAAGTATTCGGCGGGGGGGGGGGGGGGGTGTATAATTCGTCCCTTTAGAACAGTTTTCATATATACGGTCGGTCAGTGACCATGCAGTTTGCAACTCGAACTATTAAATACGATTAACTCCTTGTAGTATCGGTAATTTCATGATCTCTTCCTTATTTTTTACGATGAACGTAGCATGTCGGACATTCGATATGAAAGGTTAACAAGCCAAAAAGTACAAGCCTTATTAATCATTTGAATATGTCGTATAATTTATAACGGTGTACGTTCTCTCGATGGGTTCCATACTATCAGAATATGTTTTTAATCTTTTTATATCTTGTTTCATTTAACATGCCATAAAAATGTCTTTAATCAATGCAGCACCTTCTATAATAAATTGCGTTCTTAGACTGGACTTTGGATATTATTCATTATGATAGTGTTGTCCCTCTTTATTCTATGGTTCTGAGTTAATTTTACGTTTTTCTGTTCCCTTACCAATCTCGTGAGAATACGTTGCGCTGTTAAATTTTCGCTGTTGAAGACCTCCTCCTTATCATTATTTTGGTTTCCTTTTCTTTTTCAATAATTTGTATGCCTCTTTTTGTGATTATTGGATTCTAAATGTGGTTGTTTGGGTTATGTACTTTACTTTCATTCATTGTCTAAGACATTGTTTCAACTTTAAAAGTGGATGAATGTTTTCAATTCGTTTAATTTGCTGAATAAGCTGTGAAAGAAAGGAGAAGATTTCATGTAAAGTCATTTGAATTTAAATTAAACTTAAATAGCTTATTTCTCTGAAACCAAAAAAAAAAACAAACAAACAAACAAACAAACAAACAAACAAACAAAGGTACACAGAAAGTGTACTAATATATGATTACAATATAGTAACAATGATTGATGTGGTTAGTGACATTAAAAATGCATATGTTGTACTTTTTTCTTAACTACAAAAATGCTATATTATCTAATTTTGGAGATGAAGTGTATAATGAGACATATTAACAGATTACATTGTATACATGTACCGACACAGTCAATAAGAATTCAGAAAAGTGAAGTGCCCGAGCTTTATGACAGAGAGTGGCTTGCTAGATCAAATTTGCCAAATACTGTACACTGCATTTGCATGTCTTTAGCTCAACTGAGCCAAAAGCCGATTTGAGTTACTTGTATTGTAATACTCCTTCGTCCGTCCGCTAACTTTTTACACTTTCGACTTCTCTGCAACCAGTGCACAGAATTTAACGAATCCTTGGACGAACACGTACTCAAGGTCCTCTACCAAGGTTTTGTGAAATTATGTCAAGTGGTTTAGAACAGATGTTGAAATTCATTGACCAGTCGTAGCCGCGACTGCAGATAAGATGTCTTAAATGTATCAGCTAATTAAAGCCCTTGGCAGTCATAGTTTATGGCTGATCGTCACGAAAATACGATCTTGGTAGAAACCATTAAGTACTTCTTTCCTGTAAGTTTTCGTGAAAGTCTGTATAGCAATTGAAGATGTCAAAAATGTGTCAGCCGATTATGTATATAGGGCGACCAATGTACACTCCGAAGAGAGTTTGGAAGCCAATTACTTCTTAATAGCGCATGGTGTTTAAATAATACAAACACACTACTCTACTTCTTATATGATTGCAGACTCCTCATGACGCACGTTTGTTGAATATAAAAGAGTTAGAGAAGGTCCTGACGATAATCTCAACACCACTCGCAATAGAGCACAAAATTGAGCATCGATGGACCCCTAGCAAGCTAAAGGTTGGACCAGGTGCCCGAGAGGAGTAAGCATCCCCTGTTGGCTGGCTACACCCACCATTTTAATGCACGAAAATGAAAATATATAAAATGCATGCACGTCTGGGGTTATGTCCATATAGAAAGTGTTATGGCGACCATATCAGGGGAATATATTCAAAATACTTACTGTCAAACCCTTCGCGGGAAACTTTTTTAAGAGTTCCACACGGCAAAGGGAAAAAGTGTGAAGAAGCCTTCAAAATTCCCTGTTTAAGGTGTAATAACTAACTAAAGATAGCATAGACCCTAGATGACACAAATATTATGTAAATCGACGGACAAGTGCTTTAGTGACTTTAGAACTACATGTACAGATAATTCTCGGCATCGGTTGCCATTGGTCTCGTTGGTGTATGTTTGGTCTTGCGTTTTTCATGTTTCTATGGTGTGAGCTGGCATTCCTTGTCCCTATTATGTCTCTTTCTGTGAGTGTCTGCTCTGTGTTTTTGCATTGGGTGTATTGAGGTTTTGCTGTTGGTGCTGCAACGGAGTGTTGTTGGAGACCCACCCTTTCTCTATTATCCGAAACATACATATCTGGTCAGTATCATGAATTCTTCATCCAGTAGGGTGCTCCATGGTAGTAGGTTCTTGATCCGTTGTTCTTTATTCATATTTCTTTGTGACGAATGATTTTTTTGTGTTCGACTTCCAGATCACCTGGCCCGCAAAGGGTAATTAAACAAAGCCGCGTCAATTTTTGTAGATGTTGTATTGTACATGATACATCATGGACGGAAGCGTTTCTGTGGATCTATTTGTTTATAACCTGATGCTTTGACTTTCCTGACAATGTAAAATTGAACGATAAAATAGTATGTGCGCATCTGAATCCTTTTAATTAACGTATACTGCGTTCATTAACTTACCTCATGTCGTTGAAAATATTATGATCATGTTTTCGATCAGTACGTATTTTATCATTATAAAATTCTGCAAACATTATTATTGTAAAATCGCAAATATCAATTATACATTGACATGTATAAACGCAACGAAAGAGGTGAAAACAATCAAATTATAGAACTCAAAATCTGTAAAGTATAGGCTAAATGTGATAGGAGAATTTCTTGAATGCCTAATTTTGCCTTACCTGTTATATAGCTTTATTCCTTTGTCGTCAATGTCCTCATTTACAGCTTAAAACAGGTAATCTAACAAATTTGGCAGGTGACTTCATTAACATGATCATATGATTTCATTGTTTTTTTCCTTGTGTGCATCGAGAAATTAGCTAATGACGTCGTTATAATTAGGTGATGACAGATTTAATTAATGGATCTTTATTAATAATGCGCAATTCATAAAAGGGAAACCGCTATCAGTAATTTTTGCTTTATTATTCAAAACTCTGAACGAAATGCAGGTACAGCATAGAAAGGATCATTCTGATTTATGTTGCATGAATATTTAGGAAATGCACTCTCCCCGGGCAGCTGGTCTCACATCGGAATGTTCAATAGCTGAAAATAAAAGATCCTTTGATATGTTTACGAATTACTATTAGATATGCAGAAGTGTGACATATTAAACAAAAAAAATCCATCTATTTATTTGTCGATAAGCAGGACAAAAATGACTTAGATATACATGCAATATTCCCAAAGTAAAAACAAATTCTTTATATAGACTAAAAGACTCACACAAGTTCGATCAATTTCGGTTGATCGTTTCTTCAACGCATTCTAAAATTTCTGTCATCAAAATTTCTTGAAATTTCTAAAACGTGGGTCCTGTAGCATCATATCCCACCCATTCTGCTACGTCTTTCGGTACGCTTTTTCGACATAGTAACTTTCATACTTTTTGGCATATTACATTGTTTAGATTTGAGGATCACTGACGAGGGTTAAGTACCCGAAACGTGCATGTCTGGTCCATGTTGCCAATTAATCTGTTCTTAAATGATGCTATTCAACATGAAGACGTTTACATCAAAAGATAAAACTTGACGTTTCAGCTATTGGTCATAGAAAATATTTCAATTTGTCATTCAGTAAGAGTTACGCCGCTTAGACTGTAAAGTTTGTGAAAAGGGTCGGTGAACTGAAAAATAATATGTGAAGAGGGATGGGATTTATTGAAAAGTAAATCCAGGCGTCATCCGTCTACATAGCAGTCGGAGGCTAAGTTTTGGTTTTAGGTGTTTCGATACATGTATTCTGCAACCGATGAGCAGCTACATTTTGTATTCACTAAACCGTGTAAGATATAAGTGAAAATGAAGTCTGTATTGTCTATCAAACGTCTGTCTATGAAGACATTGGTTACTTATTCAGGATGACATATCTGAGTTCATGTACAGAAATGTGAAGTTAGATATGGTGATAATGCGATGGCACTGAAAGCTCTGAAACTTTAAAAAACTATAATGAAATAAATAAATGCGGTGATAATGAGTTAAAGAAGATCCTGACGATAATCTCAACAGCACTCACAATAGAGCACCAACTTAAGCATCGACGGACCCCTAGCAAGCTAGAGGTGGGACCAGGTGCCCGGGAGGAGTTAGCATCCCCTTTTGGCTAGCCGCACCCACCGTCGATGTTTATGCACGAAAATGAAAACAATGTATAAAATACATGCACTGTCTTGGGTTATGTCTATAAAGAAAGTGCTATGGCGACCATGTCAGGAAAAAAATATTCAAAACACTTACTGTCAAACCCCTCGCGGGGAACTTTTAACGAGCTCCACACGGCAAAGGGCATAAGTGTGACACAAATGAGTTAAAGAAGATCCTGACGATAATCTCAACAACACTCACAATAGAGTACCAATTTAAGCATCGACGGATTCCTAGCAAGTTTGAGGTTGGACCAGGTGCCCGGGAGGAGTAAGCCTCCCCTGTTGGCTAACCGCACCCGCCGTCGATGTTAATGCACGAAAATGAAAACAATGTATAAAATACATGCACTGTCTAGGATTAGAAAATAAAGAAAGTGCTATGGCGACCATGTTAGGGAAAATATTCAAAACACTTCCTGTCAAACCCCTCGCGGGAAACTTTTTTAACGAGCTCCACACGGCATAACTTCAACCTGGCACATGAAGCCAAGTTCGATCATCTGCAACTGATCGTTTCTTCTTCGGGACTCCCGACCACCTGTCCTCTCTGAATGTCAGTCAGACTCCACGGGTGATAACATTCATGAGCTTGCCTCGGAAGAGCACGGATTGTATTACGTACGCCCTCTTTTTATATCCATTTACATATTCATCTATGTTGCTTTGTTGGTTGCGTTTTGCGGTCTTGTTTGTGTGTGGTCATCTGTCAGTGAGGAGGTTGTTTTACACCACAATTGTACGTTTTTCTTGACCTCTGGGAAATCGGAAAAGTGGGAGGATTGTGCGCACGTAATCCAGGATAATTACACCGTCTGCTACTGACATGGCAGATGGCAGTCCGGTCAGCACCGATTGCCATTTGGTCCCGTTGGTTTATGTGTAGGCATTCTCTGAGATTTGACGTTCCTTGTACCATTACGTCTTTATGTGCGTGTCTTCTTTGTGTGTTTACAGTGGATGTTTTGGGGGTTTGCTGTTGGTGCTGCAACTAGGTATTGTTGGAGATCCCCTCCTTTCTTCAACGTATTTGAAAATTTTCCGTTATCAAAATGTCTTAAAAGTTTTAAGGCAAGGGTCATGTGTCATCATCTCTCAAGTCATTCTGCTGTCTTTTGGTACATTTTTGGAAATAATAACTTTCATACTTTATTGCCATATTACATTGTTTAGATTGAGGATCACTGAAGAGGTTTAAGTGTCCGAGGCGAGCATTTCTGTTCCATGATGGGGTTTTATCTGTTCTTAATAAGATTAAGAAGATCTACGATGCTATTGAATTTTAACAGTATAACAATAGCTCTTTCGCTTTTGATTTGAATGAACAAATATCTTTTTCTATTTCTATGTACCCATCTGTGACTTCGGTCTCTTCGTTTGCTCCTCTTGTTTCATCGTCATCTTTTAGTTTTTATAGACATATCACAACAAATGCTCATTCTTCATTATAACTGGTTAAGGTTCAAAGACACACCATCCGAACAACATATCACTTCGGAGTCTCTCTCGTCACCAAAATCGACTTCACGTTATCTATGACGTCACGAAAAACGCACCAAAATTGCATCGACACTCTTATTATTCAGAGGTTTTGCTAAATAAAGGTTTTGTATTTTGATTAGATTAGGACTTCTATCGCTTTCCCATGAACCTTTATAAAGTTGATGTAAAGCAATTCCGTTTTTTCGATTTGACATGCCTACGTTCGATTTTTGCAGGTATATGACGTAAAAGCATTGTGACGTCATTAAATTCCATTGAAAACGTCATATATGTAACCCTGTTTCCCTGAATTTTAGGCTGGTTTCCATAAAAATTGATGACGTCACAATGCGTTGACGTCAGATGCCTACACAAATGGGAAGTAACTCTGTATTTCGAAAAGACCGAATTCTTTAGTGGGTATGTTCAGTCAGAGAAAAGGATGACAGCGCATTCTATCGCTCACCGTCATCTCTATGAGAAAATGAATAAATGCTTGATTTATTTGTAAACTACCGAATGATTATTTAAACGCGGGGTTAAAACTGTGTGTGTTATAAGGATTCAAGCGTTGCTTTTTTAACACGCAGGGTTAAAATGAGCTAGATCTCACCAAATTGTACATTTTATTAGGACACATCTCCCAAGTTGATACATGCGGGATTGGGGTAAAATAAATGTATGGACATTTCGCGCTCAATTTCTAGATCTAGGAGTGAGATTTAGAACATCAAGCATGGCGATGATGGGAAAGGGAGGAGTATTGCTTTTCTCCGCTTTGTTTAAGATTTACTTTGAATTTATCGAACGAATTACATAGTACTAGAAATAGAAGTCAAATTTTCTGAAAGAAAATAATCCTTTGAAAAAGTTTCCCTTTTTTACAATATTTTTCTCTTTTTCTTGCAATGCGAATGTTCATGGACCTATTATGAATTAATGATTTCAGGATTATTGCCTAAACTCTCTCCTCGGCAATGAATTATTATTAATGGAGAATGCTTAGTATACGTTATATAGGGATGGAGAGCCTTTTTTATACACAAAGGCTGCCGCACCCGCCGCACACAAAAAAGGCCTAGCATATGGCCTAAGATTAAGGTTAAAACGGATTTACGAGAGGGACGAGGACTATAAAAATCATCGTCAGGAACTTTAAGATCAATTACGGAAACGCGGATACAGCAGTAAATCAATCGAACAACAACTTAGTCTAGCCGATAAGCTGGACAGAGAGGATCTTTTACGCCGTAAGGATGGTAACAACGCGAAATCAAAAAGAGTGCCCCTATAGGCCTAGTTTTAACTTACTCTAAACTCTTGCCGGATGTGCGTAATATTTTACGGAAGCACCAGAATATACTTTTCTCGAATGCGGAAATTTCTATTCTGGCTTTTAGAAGCGATAAAACCTATGTGACACTTTTGTACACTGGAAAACATCGAACGCTTTAAAAACATGCGAGAAAAAATGTGATTGCGCAGTGTGTAAAATTATCAAAACGGATGAAATTGAAGATACTAAGTGATCTAGAAAGTTCAAAGTAGTTACGGATGCGAAATGTACCGACAGAAATTTGATATATGCGTTAATTTGTGATAAATGTGCGAAGACAGTTTATGTAGGCGAAACCGAACGAACACTTTTGGAGAGGACCGAAGAACATAGCCGTGACATAAAGTACCAACGAGATACCCGATAATGAAACATTTCAAAGATCATGATGAGCGCGATCTACGAATGGCCGTGATGTCTAGGACTACGCGTCAGGATAAGAATCACAGACTAATTGTTGAAGAAAACTGGATAAAAAATCTTGAAAATAGAACTCCAAATGGTTTTAATATTAAAACGAACCTCTGAATACATGTAAAACAATTTTTTTAAATATAAAAGGTGTACACATAGGGAAAGGCAGGTGCCACTGTGTGCGCATAATTTTTTTCCCATAATATGACAATCCTTTAATTATATAACCAAATCTGATACGCTTTACTAAGCATGTCCGTAATATGAGGGATAACTAGTCTTGTATATGTTTGTCCCCCTTCTTTTCTGCTATCATCTCGGCCTACTTTACTTTCAACTAAATGATTGTCTATTTGTCTGTGACATGGAATGTCTCGGTATCCTTGCATGCATCACATTTGCGCGTGTATCTCACAATTATTGGATATGTTTAAATAGGTTATGTATATATATATATGTAATATTTAAATTTAATCTTATTAATATGTATAAATCATAATTTAGTTCTTTAAAACCATCTTCTCTCAGATCGTTCATTATCACAAAGACTTTGTAATTTTTCAAGGGAAACGCGAAATGCATACATAAGCCGCGAAAATTATGGAGTCATAAACTAACATAAACATTTGCAATGAACGCCAGAGAAGCAAGCCATTAGGATGGATTTTACTTAGAATTGTTATAGATCGTCGTTTTTTACACTTGATAAAGGCCAAGGGGACGAAAATTCGTGTATTTGAGTGTTTGTGTTTTTATTCATTTTGAAATTATCTAACTAAAGGCTATTTGATCCAGATCGAAAAAGTCACACTGACCTTGAGGATGACCTTGACCCAAGTTGGATGTCGTAATGCTTGAAATGTTCCAGCATGTTTGATGAAAAAGGACCTACATCACTCCATAAATCCGTAATTGCAAGGCATGCTGTTAATTGTTTCATAGTCAAGAAAAAAAATGTCATCTTACGACAACAATGGTGAAACAAGTATTAGCTTTTACAAAAAGCTTGCCGGCAGTTAGCTGACATTAAATGTTGTAAAATTCTAGTAAGGAAAAAATGGAATAAACGATTTTTATTCTTATTAGACCAATCGCACATTTCCGGGCTTTTCCGTGTTTATTTCCGATTCAAGCTACGGAAATGTCCGAGGATCTGTGATTTGTTGTAGGACGTATCGGTAAAAAGACCTTTCGATGCATCTTTCGGAAGAAAATGCACTGATACGATAAGACTTTCATTTGTCAAGTCATCTAGACTCTTCAGCCGACCTGATGGAAGCATCTTATGCACAGATTCAGAATAACCTTGACGAATATTTGCATATTTTGTAATTGTCCACCAATCATATTGCCAAGAGTTATTTTATCCGTGCAAGTATGTCACGATTGATTACAGTATACCGGCAGTCATGACTGCCGGTAATGAAATATGTGCAAGTAGACCTGTAAAAGAAAAAGAAACGATATTGAACATAAATAATATTTATCGAAGATAGAACTCCGTTGTCGCACTCTACTTGTTTTACTGTGATATAAATCAGTTAATTGCATTTCACTTGTTTTGTCTTTTTGTTTGTTGGGGGGGGGGGGGGTTGTTGAAAATGTAAAATATCATTTTAAATGTTTTCTGTTTTGAAAACCATATTTTTATCCCTATAACAAATAGGTTCAAAGCGACGTTATTCGTGCTATTGTATACCCTTTTCTCGACTTAATTATTAGAAGAAAGGAGTGGATCTCCAACAACACCTAGTTGCAGCATCAACAGCAACCTCCCAAAACACCCACTGTAAAACACAAAAATGACACGCACAGAAAGAGACGCAGTAGTACAATGAACGTCAAATCACAGAAAAACATTAAACACAAATGACTACACATAAACCAACGAGACCAATGGGCAAACGGTGCCGACTTAGGACGGCCATCTGCCTCGTCAGTAGCAGACGGTGTGGTTATCCTGGATTACGTGCGCACAACCCTCCCACTATTCCGATTACCCAGAGGTCTCGAAGAACGTACAATTGTGGTGTAAAACAACCTCCTCACTGTCAGATGATCACACACAAACAAGACCGCAAGACGCAGGGGCCCAAGCAACACAGATGAATATATATAGAAGAAATCAGATGTCAAGCGGAAATAGATATGCTTTTTCAAAAAATTTAGGAATTCAATTTTTTTTATTTCAAAAAGATATTCAGAAGACACTAGGTCGATTTCAGTAGGGCGGCCAACCCAGATTTAGCGAGTGACGGCAACCGTTGCTAAGAACGGCGCATTAATATCGAAAGAAGTTCGCGTCGCCGTTACCTTAGCAATTTTTCGAAACTGTTTCTCCGCGGAAAAATGCCAATAACAGCGATATACCTTGATGGCATCGGGTTTCAAAAGATTAAACAAAATCTTTAAGGGTCCCCCCTGGAATTTTCAAAACGTTGATAAATTTTTGTTATTAATATACATATTTCATAAGATTAAGTATCAATTCCCCTTTTGTTGTGATAATATTTGAAAAATATATCATGAATTTGTATTAGAAATCTTTCATTTTGATAATATTTTGCCATCAGTATTTCAATTTTTTTCACTGGCGAGCGGAGGCGAGCCAGAATTTACTACATATATGTACGTTATTTTCAAATGATACTGCGCTTTCCTATATACAACGCATAATTATACATTACACCTAGGTCGATAAACAAGGGTACTAAGGAAACGAAAAGAAACTGAAAAAGACACAAATAGTGGATGATTTTATTCCAATTATTGGAAAAAAAAATTCGCTTGCTCCCTATATTAGTAGGGTGACCAAGTGTCAAAAAGAGCTCTAGTTTTCGACTATAATTGACACTCAAGGTACATGGCTAGAAATCATCTCAAATTAAAGCTTCAAGATTCCTCTTTAAAATGCAATGTGTCGTAAGAAAAAACTCGGGTGCGAAAGTTGTGTTTTAGGGCAAAAACCGTCCAATCAAGTAGAAAAACACAGAAAACAGGAAAAAGCCTGCAATTCTGTTGGGAATAAATTTAAAAATTCGGAAAAAATTAAAGTGTCGTGATGGGAATTATCTTTCAATTTTAGTAACACTCAATTTCAATTTCAGTACAGAAGCACGTATTTTGGGACAAATAAGTTCATTTTGGGCAAATTTAAAGAAAAAGTCAGATAGATTTTCTGATATATTTCGCTTCGTTGTCCGACATGTAGCAAATTATGTAGTTTTCATAATTTTAAAAACAGCCTCCATGCCTAGTCTTCCAATAGGCAGTTACACTTATTTGATTAACTTTTTGATAATTAACAAAATGATGGATAAACTATCGACACCTCCGATCACAAAGAGGGTGGCCAAGTGCCTAAGTGAAAGTGTTCTGGTTAGAGAGTTTGATTTACATTCAAGGTACATAGACATTTGATATATGAAATCAAATCCTAATGATTCCTCTTCAATATGTAATATGTCTAAAGAAAATTGGAAGGTGCAAAAGTGGTATTTTGGGGCAAAATTCCCTATATTGGCAAGAAATACTCTGAAAACGGGAAAAACGTCTATAATTTTGGGGAAATAAATACAATGAAAATAAAATCATGTAAATGTGATGTGATTGGAAGTATTTTTCTTTTGTATTAACATTCAAAGTCAAAGTCGATACAGAATTCGTATTTTTAGGTCCAAAAGTAGATTTTTCTTCAAAATGCGAGGAAAAAAAGTTGGATGGTTCCCATTAGGCTCAGCTCCTACCTTATGCATAGCAACTTAATATAATTGAAAAAATTACAATGCACACTTTTCAACAGACATGGGTGGGTTTTTTTTTTTCATTTTCTTTAAAAAAAGGGATTTTTTCTTATTAAAATTGAAACGTTGTAGAGAATTATTATAATTTTCTTGAAGTTAAGATGTTAACCTTTTATGTGGTATAATTAAGAGGAGGAATGTTCCTTTAAGGGGGTATGAGTGTGAACCGCATTTTCATGGAATAATAGAAATTGAAAATAATTGTCTTCATAGAAAAGAATATCTCTTCCTTCATCGATTGAAATATTTCATGAAAAAAGAGTGTAACCGTTTGTCCCCTATACCCCGACAAAAAAGGGAGGTAACTCTGCACATTTTTTTCTAAAACAATGTCCCAACTTTGGACTTTATTTTAAAAATCAACATAATGCAATACGAAGTAAATTTTTATCCATTCACGTAGCAAATGAAGTAAATTTATCATTTTCGAAAAAAATAATTTTGTTGCCATGGTAACCTTGCTGGAGAAGGACATTTATTTCATCCCATTTTTGACAGAAAAAGTGTATGAAAAGTTTAAAAACATTCATTTTCGAAGTAGTTGGCATAATAGAATTTTTATGAAATGTTTCTTTTATCATCTAGTGATACATGCTACAGATAAAGAAATAATTTATAGTAAAAAGAGTGTAGCCGTTTTAAAGAAATTTAGCTTAGAATTCCTCTGACCAAGCCTCTGGATATGATAAATCCGTTGTTTATGATTGAAAATGGGAAGTTGTTACATATTTATACATTTTATCTGAGATTTCTTATAATCTGGACTTCAGACTATAAATTTGAGTCATATTCTGATGAATTTCTCATTTATTTTCCCACTACTTAGCGCTTTTAAGCACCGACAACGTAACCTGACGTAGAGCACATCGTGACGCTCACTTTAGGTAATGCTCGGCGATATTTTGTACTGTAAATATCAGTGGATGAGAAAAAATGGATGTTTTAGATTCTTATCTGTATGCTTCTTCTGTATATCATTTCTCTCAAAATTGATTTTGCGGCATCTACACGTATCTATTTATTCATGTACATGTAGTTTTTACATTCGTACATCATGTGCATATTGTACCAGTTAAAAAAAATAAGCAACTTTAGTAGAACAACGATACGAAGGATCTCTTAATCTCTTGATAAGTTTGCTTTGAAATAATTTATCTAAAGTTAGCTGAGGCACATTTCTAGTTTCATTTCACTGACGAGGGTTTAGTACCCGAAACGTGCATGTCTGGTCCATGCTGTAAATTTATCAGGTTTTAAATGATGCTATTGAATTTAAAGACGTTTAACATTTAATAAGTGCTGGGATAAGAAGGGGGGGGGGGGGGGTTGGTATGATAGGAAAGCTAGTAAACGCACACCCTGTCTTCCGCATTGATTTCCTGCACATGTTCTCTTCAATGAATGTCGTTATATCATACTTTAGTTAAATTGAAACAGAACAATTCCCTTTTCAATAGGGCGTACAATGGGAAGTGTGTTTACGGAGTCCTGTACGTGATCTTTAGTCCTTTTGAAGATTTGACAGTAGGTCGTCATGCTCACTTATTACAAGTACTAATCAATAGGCCTTGTGTGATCAATTCTAGCTAAATCATTATAACAAATACCTTTTGTAAATGAAAGAAAAGCACTTTCAAGATAAATTAGTTTTACACGTTTTTAGTATCTGAGGTAAATTGCGTGGTCAGAAACGCCGCATCGTCAACTTGAACAATGAAATATAATAATTTTTTGAATTTATTTGTGTCTTTTTTTATGCAAGAATAAATTTGAAGCATGAACTTATTATAACTAATTTTTTTAATCCGTAAATTTGTCATGGCGTGAAATAATATAAGAAAAACTGAATTACCGGACTTCTAAAGAACAAGCACAAAGCGCTTTCATAATAATTCGCGGAAAATTATTACAACGTCATAATTCAGTATGACGTCAAATAAACTCCCGTGGATGACGTAAACTGTATGCCAAGGGTAAAACAATGTCGTGATAGAAGCGTATTTTAGATGTAAGCAAGGATATATATTGCTCGTCATTCGAAATGCATTGCCCTTTAATCTAGAGGTATATTCAACCTTTAGTTCAGTAAGTTTTCCGATTTTGTTTTCTTCACGACATCGATACGGTTTACGTTTGATTTGTTCACGCTCATACCCTCTTAAGTAAAAATTAAGTATAATACCATGTTTATTAATTGAAATTATTAAATTTTGTGTTTTCATGGAAAAATCTTTTTTTTCATAAAACATCAAAAAGCAGTATGCTCAATCAAATTAAATATTGAAATGAAATAGATTTTGCATTACAGTAGAAGAAAAACACTTCATAAAATTAGAAATAAAACTTCGTGTATAATAAGTGGAAATCTACTTCCGAATATGCATTTATTTCTGTAATGGAAAATGCTAGCTATTTCAGATTTACAATTTTGTTCCGTTGGAAACAAGATCAGAATATCAAGGCTTAACTAAAGCTTAAAGGTATGTGTAGGATTAGTAATACAATGATAGGACAATTTCTAGTATTTGAGAAAAAAAACCGTTCAATTTGGATAGTGTGTAACGGCTAGCCAACAGGGGATGCTTACTCCTCTCGGGCACCTGGTCCCACCTCTAGCTTGCTAGGGGTCCGTCGATGTTTAATTTCGTGCTCTATTGTGAGTGTTGTTGAGATTATCGTCAGTTTCTTCTTTAACTCATTTACTCTCTGTAAAGTAAATGCACAAATTCAAATTCGAACAAATATAACCAGAAGGCGCTACTGAAATAATGGATTTTGACGGCTTATGAAAAGCACTTTGGCTGGAAGCATCACTGATGAGGATTTAATATCCGAAACGCATGTCTGGTGCATAATAGATAAGTTTGAATTCTTTTCAAGAAGATATAGAGTTGAAACACTTCCGTATTATTAATTCAATAAATAGCTATTTACCCATAAATAAGACAGAAACTATCAGTAAACCAAATGCAATCAGTCAACCAGCAACTGAACATTTATAGATCCACTGTCGATAAGCACCTTAAAATTTATCATAACGATATATTAGTTGTTTAACACCGTTTGCTAGAAATTATGTGTTCTTTTAGCCTGTTTTCTCAGAAAACATATTCCCTCTCTCCTCAACATAGAAAAGATATAAGATATAAGAGTGAAATATTTCAATGGAGTGATACAAGATGCATAGGAAGAGTAAGCATGTCATGCTTGTTATATCAAATTGTAAGCAATTCACAACTAGGTGCAATCTGAAAACACGACAGAACTAAAGACCGCAGTTACTCCAACGGTCCTAGCGAAAGTAGGTATTCAAAATCCTCAAAATGTATGACTGATTAATGCAAAACTTAAAAAAGAATGAAATAATGACATCATAGTATCTTACTTTTCAATACATAAGGTATTATAAACCAAAAATCGGTTCTATCGAGTAAGTAGGAATAAACCTCTCCAGATTTGCGAATTTTGTATTTCTTCATCACTGCAAAACGTTTTTTAGAAAACCAAACTATTGCTGTGAAAAAAGCAAATTTTAGGCAATATCAAAATCAATCTAATATTGCGTTTTTTAAAGTATGTTCATCTGACGACAACCGCAAATGATAACACTCTTACTATTGATACTTGGTCCCACCTCTAGCTTGCTAGGGGTCCGTCGATGTTTAATTTTGTGCTCTATTGTGAGTGCTGTTGAGATTATCGTCAGGATCTTCTTTAACTCTTTTGTGTCACACTTATGCCCTTTGCCGTGTGGAGCTCGTAAAAAAGTTCCCCGCAAGGGGTTTGACAGTAAGTGTTTTGAATATACTTCCCTGACATTGTCGCCATAGCACTTTCTATATAGACATAACGTCAGACAGTGCATGGATTTTATATATTTTCAATTCCATGCTTCATTAACATCGATGGCGGGTGCGGCTAGCCAACAGGGGATGCTTACTCCTCCCGGGCACCTGGTCCCACCTCTAGCTTGCTAGGGGTCCGTCGATGTTTAATTTTGTGCTCTATTGTGAGTGCTGTTGAGATTATCGTCAGGATCTTCTTTAACTCATTTTACTACTCGATGGTATAAGACACTTCTTTGACCAAAATATGAGGCAATTTTAATCTTTTTTGTAATAGAGGGCGCCTATTTAATAACAAATATGTGGAAAGATTTTGAAAAAATTAATTTCGACAACCAGCCGAAAGATTTTTGAATGTTTTACAAAATACCTAGAATTTTGTATTTTCTGTATGAAAAAAAGTGTTTTCCTCAAAATTAAAATGTACAAAAATAAATGTATTTAATATATATATCGACAAAATACTAAAATCAAAGACATTAATAGCACTGGAACATATATTCAAACACAAGTCACAATTGAAGCTCTTGCTATGTATTAAAGAATGACCGATTTCAAAAAGCTGCTTTGAGTAAAAAAAAAAATAAAATTTGGCATATTTCGCAAGAAATCTAAAACAAAAAATTGTATTAACAGAAAGTGTACACCTTATATTTATTTTGTATATTATAAAATAAGCATTTTGGGGCTGTATAATGGTATGGGGAGACAATTTCATCTGAAACTTACTTTAAATCTTATCAAATTTTCGTAAAAAATCACATTTATTGGCCCAAAACACACATATCTACTTAGAAGTAAATATTGGTTTATACAAAATTAGAAAAAGCATTTCAAACACTACATTTTCATATATTCTAATCTTCCAAATTTGAAGACATAAAAAAATTGTAGATATTTTCCCGTTTTCAGTGATTTTCCTTCACAAAAATTATGTTTTCCCCCAAAACACAATTTTCGCACCTGATTCAATTCTTACGACACCTTGTATATGAAAGACAAAGCTTTAAACTTGTATTACCTGTATTTATTAGCCATGTACCTTGAATGTCAATTAAAATTATTTTTTCATACCCTTGGTCACCGTACTATATCGCTCGCCATTTGTTGTATTTACATGTATATATTAGAACTAACAATCAATTTCATCAATTACTATGGTGTGAAAATTCAAAATTTTAAGCTGTTTGCTCACCACTGCTCTCCAGTCACCTGTTTTATTAATAATTAGAGACAGAACTGACAATCAGCAGTCAATAACTTTAATTTCTTGCGTTTGCGTTTTTTTCGGACTATAGGACCCCCCCCCCCCTCTGAAAAATTTTCTGGATCCGCCCATGCATTTTATTCATTTATAATTCTTCATAAAAAAGATAAATATCTTGTTTTCATCGCCATATTTCATTCGGGCCGTTTTTCCTTCATCAACTTGATGTTTTGGGGGTAGGTTCAAAATTTTGTATCAAACTTAAAATTTTGAGCGAAAATTGCAACATTTATTTTTATTTTTAAAAGATAAATTAACTTAGATTAAGACGGCATTTTTTCCTCTCATTGGCATGTTAGCAAAGTACTTAAACCCGTCATTTACCAGTTGGACTCCAAAAATATATGACGTCAAGAAAAGAGCCAAAAATAGTACAATATTTACTATTTCATAGAATTTGACGTACCAGTATTGTTGTATTTACTATTTCTTATTTGTTTTACACCTTCTTTCGTCATTAAAAGAATGACCATATACATTTATTCATCAAGTTTAAAATAACAGGGGTATATTGATGGTACGATGTAAATTTGGGAAACATTCTTGAAAAA
The DNA here is from genome assembly GCA_028142955.1 of Pinctada fucata. Taxonomy (NCBI): domain Eukaryota; kingdom Metazoa; phylum Mollusca; class Bivalvia; order Pterioida; family Pteriidae; genus Pinctada; species Pinctada fucata. Next base: position 43,770,848 of record AP027102.1, on the reverse strand, counting down.
AATTTACATGTACTTCTTTGAAAGTTCATAAATCCATTGGATGCGCTCGTTGACATATTGCTTTTATTTAAAATACTGTACATTACATTGTTTTCTGCCGATAAAATCAATAAAGCCTGTGTTTGTGAAACACGAATGCCCCCGGTGGCATCTTTGTTAGTATAAACGCCATTTTCTGTTGAGTACGTGAAAGGTCAAAGTCAAGGTGACGAAGTCAATAACTTTAATTTCTTGCGTTTGCCTTTTTTTTCGGACTATAGGACCCCCCCCCCCCCCTCTGAAAATTTTTCTGGATCCGCCCATGCATTTTATTCATTTATAATTCTTCATAAAAAAGATAAATATCTTGTTTTCATCGCCATATTTCATTCGGGCCGTTTTTTCTTCATCAACTTGATGTCTTGACGTTTGTATCACGTGACGTCATTCGTGTAAAACTGTTGCAGGCGTAAAATATTAATATAAATGATATAATAAGTAATTATTATAAAATGGGTTACTGATTTCACTTTTTTAATAGTTCTATTTCTAATTGATATTTGGATGAAAAATGAAGCAATTTAGATGAACGGTTCAGGAGATATAAATCCTAATAGAGCACGGACGGGATCTGTTGCCAGCATTTGTTTTCAAAATCTAGAAGGGGGTAGGTTCAAAATTTTGTATCAAACTTAAAATTTTGAGCGAAAATTGCAACATTTATTTTTATTTTTAAAAGATAAATTAACTTAGATTAAGACGGCATTTTTTCCTCTCATTGGCATGTTAGCAAAGTACTTAAACCCGTCATTTACCAGTTGGACTCCAAAAATATATGACGTCAAGAAAAGAGCCAAAAATAGTACAATATTTACTATTTCATAGAATTTGACGTACCAGTATTGTTGTATTTACTATTTCTTATTTGTTTTACACCTTCTTTCGTCATTAAAAGAATGACCATATACATTTATTCATCAAGTTTAAAATAACAGGGGTATATTGATGGTACGATGTAAATTTGGGAAAAATTCTTGAAAAAAATTAACATGTACGTCTTTGAAAGTTCATAAATCCATTGGATGCGCTCGTTGACATATTGCTTTTATTTAAAATACTGTACATTACATTGTTTTCTGCCGATAAAATCAATAAAGCCTGTGTTTGTGAAACACGAATGCCCCCGGTGGCATCTTTGTTAGTATAAACGCCATTTTCTGTTGAGTACGTGAAAGGTCAAAGTCAAGGTGACGAAGTCAAAACTTTTTGCTATCAATGAAATGGTCTTCTCACAAGGAATACACATGTGAAATATGAGAGCCCTATCACTTACTATTCAAAAGTTATGTCCAATGTTAAAGTTTTTTAAAAGTAGGTCAAAGGTCAAGGTCACGAGGACAAAACTTTTGGTATCAACGGAAAGGTCTTGTCACAAGGAATACACATGTGAAATATGAAAGCCCTATCACTTACCATTCAAACGTTATGCCCAATGTTAAAGTTTTTGAAAAGTAGGTCAATGGTCAAGGTCAAGGTCACGAGGTCAAAAATGTTGGTATCAATGGAAAGGTCTTGTCACAAGGAATACACATGTGAAATATGAAAGCCCTATCACTTACCATTCAAAAGTTATGCCCAATGTTAAAGTTTTTGAAAAGTAGGTCAAAGGTCAAATTCAAGGTCATGAGGTCAAAAATTTTGGTATCAATGAAAAGGTCTTGTCCCAAGGAATACACATGTGAAATATGAAAGCCCTATCACTTACCATTCAAAAGTTATGCCCAATGTTAAAGTTTTTGAAAAGTAGGTCAAAGGTCAAGTTTAAGGTCACGAGGTCAAAAATTTTGGTATCAATGGAAAGGTCTTGTCATAAGGAATACACATGTGAAATATGAAAGCCCTATCACTTACCATTCAATTTATGCCCAATGTTAAAGTTTTTAGTTCGGACAAACAGACAAACAGACAGACAGACAAACAGACGGACAGGCCAACAACTATATGCCCCCGAATCTGTGATTCCGGGGGCATAATAAAACTTAACCTGTGATGTTAGACAATGTTTTTGGGAGTTTGGGGGTAACTATGGAACTTAACCTGACCGGTTGGGAGGTTAAGAGAACGAAGTCACAAGATCGGCTCATTTCCTTCACGTATCAATTTGAAGGTAGAACATTACCATTCTAAGCCACCAAATAAATAAAGGTACAGAGTACATAAGTTTTATCAGCTTCGGTTAAACGATAGATCATCTTTGTACGTGTAATAGGTACTTGTGAATTATTATGCCTTTGTGTGTCTTTTTGTGTTTATTCCTTGCGTGCTTTCGTATTTGTGAGTTTGCATGTATTTCTGCGGGGATGGTTCTGGAGCTAGAATAAGTAAAGTACGTTTACGTTCCATTTTGCATTCGTTGTACTTTGTTTTGGTCCAGTTGAACTCGTCTATTGTTGTGTTAGTTCTAGTTGTTTCTCCCTTTTCTTTTCTCATACGTGAATTCCCGCTGTGATCACTGCAAAGTCGCCATCATATTAGAGATCGTTAGTGTTTATATCAGTGCAATGAATAAGGCGATGGATGTGTTTATACACAAAAATGAAATGTAGAAATATAATTGTCTATGCTAATTACATTTGTATTTCATATGTAGAAAGTACATATATCTCAAAATAGCGGTATACACCCTCAGGACGCAACGAGTATAAGACATAAACTTCTTGGGCAACTAGATACACAAAAAAACCCCACACGAATAACCAAAGCAGATAAAAAATATACCAAGGAATAAAAATTCAAAAAAAAAAAAATATGAATGACCAGTTTGAACCCGGTCAACTTTATGAACAGCCATACTCCATAATAAAGAATTGGTTTGTTATCCGGATTGCGTACAACTCCACACATAAGTACAAAATAGATTCTCAGTTTGAACCCGGCTGACATTGTGAACAACCATCCTCTACCATACCGAATGATGTTTAAATCTGGATTACGTCCAACTCCACATAATTATATGTACAAAAGAGGCCTATAGAAACATCCAACTGCTATATAAACCAAAAAGTCTTCTCACAGGAAGATGGCATCACAAAAAAAAAAAAAACAGTAATGAACCCTAAGTAACACAAAAACTAAGCAACTGGTTACCATTTGCGCATGTCAACAAATTGTCATCAGTGTTCGTCGACGCCGAAATAGAGCAAATCCAATTGGCAAATGTGTAAAAAAGAAATTCCAAGAATGAAAAATATACCAACGGGCTAGCTAAGAATAAAGTTATACAATAGGGGGATAGTTCCACAGTTTATAGAAAAATTTAATCAATCAAGTTCAAGTTTCAGAGGATTTAAGTATCCCAGGTCAGTACAGAAACGCTGTTAAACTAGAGGAGCTGTACATATACGCGGTGTGTGTGTGGGGGGTTCTTCGAATTTACCAATTTAGTTATCAAAATGTAGATATGGAATAGTAAAAACAATGATTTTGTGAATGTCAAGCACAACCCCCCCGGGTCTCTAATGGAGATGAGATCAGGTGCCCTGCTCGTTCTCTGATAGAAATTTAGTGACCAAATGAGCATTAAAACAAACGGTGCCTCATCAGTCAGTTCCTTATAAAAAAGGAGGGAATTAATTCTTTTATTATCATAAATGTGTCTGAATTGTGTTTTATATATTATAAAGGAAAGGTCTTCAACCAGACTCTGTTACATCACCAACAGCTAAACACCAAAACACCAAAACACCTGATGCTAAAACACAGAGTAGACAAGCACATCAAGGTACGCAAAAGGACATAGAAACATGAAACACAAAATACTACAAATGGAGACAAATGGGAAAAAGGTGCCGACTCAAGACTGTCATATGCAATTACAATTACAAATCTTGTAGTTATCCGGATTACGTGCGCACAACCTTTTATCTTTTTCTGTTATCCAAAGGTCTCGAATGACGCACAATTGAAATTTGAAATAAACTCTTTACTGTATGACCACACAAGAGGACAGCAAATTACAGAGTCCCAAGCAATAGAGATGAATATGTAAATGGATATAAAGGTGGGGGGGGGGGGGTTAGGAACGACATACAGTCCGTGCTCTGTCTGGTGTAGCGAGCTCATGATGTTATCATCCGAGGAGTGCGACCGACATTTAGATAGGACAGGTGGATGGGGCACTGTCTTCTTTTAAGAGGTTTTGACAGGTGCCGTCATGGAGTCCCGTCGTCACAATTGTAAGAGTGCAAGTCCTAAGAATGCGCTGGTACAAGCCTGTAGATTGGTGAAGTACCATGTCGAGTGTCACCCTGGTGACGGTAGGGTCATATTAACGATATAAAAGGTGTTTAATTATTCTGACGCACTTTTATGGTAATTCTGTCTACCTTCGATTCTTCCAATTTTGTTATTTGTGTCATCATAAAAGGAAACGCATGAAATACCCAAAGTTATATACTCTGTTGCTCGTATTGGTCCGAATTTCAAAAGAAGCTGACAGTATTTAATGTCAAATTTCTAGAAAATGTTAACTATTTTCTAAAAGCAGAAGCCTTGACTTTGAAGTTTCTTGGTACAATGTATCTTTTGAATTTGAAGACGTTTAACATTTGTAAATTTCTACTATGAAAATCCAAAACCTTAGTACATGCCCTAGCTTACCAGATGAGTTGAGATATATAAATGAAGTGTAACCGTAGTCTAAGGACATCACCGTCAAGCCGGGGCAAATTTACTTTTACACTATGATGAATCCAAAACCATATCTTTTGTCATAAACACTTGTAGGAATCTTTCCTTTTACAATTTTGATATTAGGTCCAAAAATTGTGTTTGTTAGGTTTGCTTTGTTGAGTGTCGATTCTTGTTGGTAAATTTCATTCTTATATGTTTCAAAACAGGATTATCCATAATAGGAATACCTTCTAGGTACCTAGGAGTACCATAGAAACATTTTCAAATCGTCATGTTGTCTTTGAAGATTTTGGATAAATTTTTTTTCATAAGTGTATAAAAATAAATCTTCGCCATGAGGCAAACAGTTAGTGCCCATAGGAATCCATATATCCTGCTTGTAGATCCTCACCATATCTAACATAATGGCAAATGTTGAAAGAACCATATCCCAATATATAGGTCCTGATATAGAAAGACCAAAATGGAAAATTCGAAAATCATAAACCGAATGCAAAATCATGATGAAACAGGAACCAAAGCAATCAAACATAAAAGTCGACGATATGAACAGAAGCGAACTCCCAATAAAGGAGACAAGGTGCTCAGAAGGAGACATCATTTATTGTTATACCCTTAGATATTTTCCCCTTCATAGTCTATATACAAGAAAAAAGTCCGACAGAATGACTGTTAGAAACAGCCGGTCCAAACGAACTGTTAAAATCGACTGTTGGACCTGTCACGTGACGAACTGTTGACCGGCAAGATATTTTAGTGTTGTTATGACAACAAGCTTCTTTTTTATTTCGGTTTTCTTATTTATTTCCTCGGTTAAAGACGCTGAATAATGTAAGTTTGATCATTTTCGGTAATTAATTGTATTTGAAAAAAGAACGTTCCCCATGCGGGGCCCCTTGAATGGATCAAATATAAAAGTTATCTTCCATAATCAGCTGTTTACATCGTTTCATTATGACAGCGAGTTGCCTTTGCGACGGAGGACAATATAACAACAATATTGAAGATCAGAGATTGTAAAAACACTAAGAATGCAATAAGAACTTCACTGAATATTCTCGTAGAATATTTATGCTCCATTAATCTCAATCTGTCGCTGATTATACAGCCGAGAAATTGACTATAAGTATAACAAAACAGTTGTAGAACGGAGTCTCAATATTCTTTTTTCGATCGAAAAAGGTATAACAAAACAGTTGTAGACAGGGGTCTCGGTCAACAGCTAATTTGTTTGACCCTTGGATGAACTGTTGACCTCGGCCTACGGCCTCGGTCAACAGTTCATTCTCGGGTCCAACAAATTAGCTGTTGACCTCGACCCCAGTCAACAACTGTATACTGTTTGCATGCAACATCCGTCGCTTTAATTCAGCAGACATGTCATATCCGGTTACTTCCACTAAGGTAGATACAAGTATGTTCTGTGGTTGGATGGTTCATTCTAGACAATGGGACATCATAATGTATGACGCGTGCCCGTTTCGACCATAGAACTTCCTCATTAACGATGTCAGTCGGTCGCAAATGTATTCCTGACGAGAAGCTTAACCAAGAGACTCATAGCCCTGAGGACAACGTTTATATATTTTTACTTGATCTGGCATAATGTATCAAATGAGATATAAACACGCCATATGCAGGCGATGAAAGGATATGGCTACTAAGAATAGGAGAGTTTATTTAAATTGTTGTAAGTACATCCATCGATTTTGATTGACAGCAACGAAGAGCTTTGCGCTATCCTGTACGTGTTTTTCACGAGAATTGTTATTTTCATATGATGATAATTAATGTGACGCAACTGTGCAATATATCGATAGATACAATCATGTAAACTTTATTCTTGAAAGGGTACGGAATTTTTGAAAACATTATATATCTTATAATTCTTGAGTGCAATATTCATAATTGACATGAGGAAAACAACTTCATCATCGTGGCAATTATATTTACTGTCATATTACAAATTCAAGAAATGTAGGGAATATATTTTCTTGAAGACTGGAATATTTTCTACACATGAATTGTATTTTTAAGTTACAGAATACCATTGAATCCTCAGGGCAAAACATACTCTTGATAAATCCATAAATGATACAATTCTATGATATCGGACGTTTATCCAATTTGTCATCTCATAAAAATCCCAGAACAAATTGAAGTACAATCTTAAGACGTATGAAGCCTAGAAGCTGTAATTGACAACTGTCTTAAAGCTGAGTTATGGCTGCGTGATCACGCGCCTTTTCCCGCTGGATGTTCTATGACAAATGGCTATATTCAGACCAGAGTGGCTGTTGAATCCATCATTCCTCCACCCTCCGATTGTGAATGATAGGACTACATAATCTATTTATTGACACTGATTGGATGAGATTGTACATTTTCTTGAATTAGTTCCTAGATATTCTTATCAAGCAAATAACCACAAAGTATTTTTTTAATTCGTCTTATCGTCCAAGAGAGTAATAAGAGAAATTTTATGGCTACATTTCCTGAATTCTCTATATTAACGTAAACTATACGTCTCCTTTTTTGATTAGATGCTACTGGATTAACATTTGTCTGTCTGTTCCATTAGAGACAGGAACAAATAATCACACAATACAGAGACATAGTCTGAAGGATGTTTTAGATGAATGGTTCGCGGCAAGAAAATAAACACTCTCGAAACTGTGACGTCATTTACAGATAAGGCAAATTTGGGTAGATGATTCGGTTAAAATGCATCACGCGTGCGCATTTGGCTTCGTCATCTGAGTATCAAATGGGCGATGCATAATATAGCCAAAGTAGTCCTCCATGATATGATTTGGTAACTATGGTTGCAAAAGTCCGTGTCACAAAAACACATCTGGGCTGTAAATATTTTTCCTCCCATCGGATAGCTAAAATTCCTACATCCATTTGTTTCATTCAGTTCCGGAAGACTGCCGCATCGATAGCATGCTCTCATTATAGGAACCCAGCCATCTGCAATCATGTAAATTTATGCAAATGAATATGTTTGAACAAATCTTAAAATAAATTTAAATATATTTAAAGAGTCAGTCGAACAGTCAGTGGTAGTAGCAAAGAATAGCATTCTTAGAAAAAAAAAAAGAAAATGCCGAAGGCAAATACACGACATTGTATTACGACTGAAAGTACAAAGCCGAAGTACAGGCATGTTTTTATAAAAAATTCTACAAAGAGATATGACAGTATATGAATATGAGTCGTTATATAAAAATGATAGACTGAAATCCAGTTTTCTTTTGTTCATTGATATCTTCAAAAGCCACAGCTATTTATGTCTTTTATATTAATTTGAGGAGAGACTTTAGTAACCTTTTTTAGGTGGTTCTCTCTGCAAGCCACATTTGAATTGTTCATCCCCGCACTCGATAGCTTTAAACTGATAAGGCTTGAAGTAAATCCCACAAGAAGGATTATCGTCCGTATTGCAATGGAAGCATTTAAGGGAATGAGCTGAAAAAGAAAGAATGTGTGTTTTATTCTTATTGGTAAGTTGGTTTTGAAGGAAATGTTGAAATCTGAGACCTGGAACAGTTACACTAGCCATAAAATTCAATGCTTTAAAACATTTCAATCTTTAGACTTTTCACTGCGGCGCTAGCGAAGGGGTGGGGGGGGGGGTCTCCAACAAGACTCAATTGCAGCACCCACAACAAAACACCGAAGTATCTCCATGCGAAATGTAGTCGATACGTATGCATTTTCACTTCTTTTCTCTAGAGCTTAAAAGAGTGGTATTGCTTTCTTGCAGGAGATACTTACTCTTCCCGAGCACCTGATGTAGTATCTTGAAATTTCTAAAACGTGGGTCCTGTAGCATCATATCCCACCCATCCTGCTACATTTTTAGGTACATTTTTGGACGTAATATTTTCACAGTCTTCGGTCATATTACATTGTTTAGATTAAGGATTACTGACGAGGGTTCAGTACCCAAAACGTGCATGTCTGGTCCATGCTGTAAATTTATCTGCTCTTAAATGATGCTATCAAATTTGAAGACGTTTAACATCTTAGTACATGTAGGTTTTGTACGCTAATTGATTATGTTTTTTTTAATGATTTTAGGTTATGTGTTTTACGCTCACTTTTAGATTGCTTATTCTTTCTGGTGTTTAACATTCACCTTAAGATTGATACTTCTTTCTGGTGTTTAACATTCAATTTAAGATTGATACTTCTTTCTGGTGTTTAACATTCACCTTAAGATTGATACTTCTTTCTGGTGTTTAACATTCACCTTAAGATTGATACTTCTTTCTGGTGTTTAACATTCACCTTAAGATTGATACTTCTTTCTGGTGTTTAACATTCAATTTAAGATTGATACTTCTTTCTGGTGTTTAACATTCATCTTAAGATTGGAACTTCTTTCTGGTGTTTAACATTCACCTTAAGATTGATACTTCTTTCTGGTGTTATAAACGTCTTAATATTGACATTGTCACCATAGGACTTTCTATATTGAGTCTTTGCGAAATACAGAGTTATTCCCCCTTATAGACGGTTTCTGACGTAAAATCATTGTGACGTCATGAAAATGGTATGGTAACTTCGATTTTACACCGTCATTTCCCAGATTTTTGCGACTGTTTCCATAGAATTTGATGACGTCACAATCAGTCTACGTCATATACCGTCTCAAAAGGGAGGTAACTCTGGTTTTCTAAAATAGCGAATAAACATAACATCAGACAGTACATGTATTTTATTTTACATTCTGCAAAGTGTGTTATAATATATATCTATATATGCACATACAAAACATAAGGTTTATCCAATAAATTTTAATCGTTGTCTACTACCTAGTAGTATGAAGTCTCTTTAGAAACAAGGGTCCACTGCCTAGAAGTATGAAGTCTCTTTAGAAACAAGGGTCTACTTCCTAGTAGTATACAGTCTCTACAGAAACAAGGGTCTACTTCGCAGTATAAAGTCACTGTAGAAAGAAGGGTCTACTGCCTAGTAGTATAAAGTCTCTGCAGAAACAATGGTCTACTTCCCAGTAGCATGAAGTCTCTTAAGAAACAAGGGTCTACTACCTAGTAGTATAAAGTCTCTTTAGAAACAAATTTTGTGACTGATTAGTGATAATTTCATTTTCGTCCGTTTGGCCATCACCCTTCCAAATCCTTGATTTCAGTTGTACATTCTTTCTACGCATTAACTCTATTTGATCACAGACTATATTCCACACAATGAGGACCGATGTCCCCTTCAGGTAAAGGTTTCAAGTAAATGTATTTTTTTAAACTTCAATTTTTTATTACGTTTTAAATTTCTCTTATATGTGCATAGATGAGATTTTAAAAATTCTACTTTATTCCACGCTCCTTTCCTATACGTATCTTAAAAATGATTTTTAAACTATTCTAATTACCATAGTATTGAAAAAAAAACATACGAGAAAAAGAAGTTTTGTACCGATAAGAAGTTTTGGCATTATGAAAATTAAATAATCAGAATGACTCCTTTGTTGATTAAATTATTTCTTGTAATTTGGTAATTTGATAATGAATTAAAACTCTTCTGTAATTATTTTAGTTGCATTAAGTATGTTGAATTAAAAAAAACTGTAACAGTTTTTAGAAGCGCAATGTTCGTCGGGCTTTGTGTTTGTCCGACATTTGTGACTACATTTTCAAAAAGATGCAGAGTGCTTCAACTTTATAAAATTCATTTACATTTGCATTCTGGCATCTTATCATCAGTTTTTCTTCTCATTTTCAATTGCCACAAAGGACCTAAAAGCAATATATTAATCGTTAACATTTGAAGACTAGTCACTCTGTAATTTTTCAGGAAATTCAATTATTTTGTCAGTGAAGAAAAACATCCACATAAATCTTTCGGGAAAAACAAAATTCTGTCATACCCTTTGAAACCTGAACGATTGAAAAACATTGTTACACTCATTATTAAAGCATTTGAGCAATTGGATCTTTTAACGAAAACGTTCAATTTTCTTCATTCTAGGCGTAATTACATTGATTCTAGCTCCAAGGATGATCGATAAGGATCTGAAACGTATCCCTTTTCCCCATCATATGTCATTTTTGGCATATTTATGTTTGTAAAACTTGTCACTAATGGCGGACAATTACACTGGTACGGTTAACGTAGACGCGAAAATTCCAGGCCATGGACTTTTATAGCCTATATTCACTTTTTTGGATATACATGTACGTACCTTATATGTACCTTTGTCACATGTCAGAATCTAGAAAATTAAATCTCGTGAATTAAAACATTTCTTCCAGAGGGAAGGACTAGTACATGTTATTAGCTAATAAACACACAAACTCTCAGACGCACAATATTTCGGCCAATTGGCTTTTATAAAATGAAAAAAAAAAAAAAAAACACGAAGCTTTATTTTCACTTGATAAAGTCCAAATGCCGAAAATTTGTTTATCTGAGTTTTATGTTTTTGCTTATAAAACAATAACATGTTCGTTGTTAGAAGAAATCGTCAAGACCGACTTACGTTAAAACTCTGCAAAAGAGGCAAATGTTCCAATACGTACACAAGGATATTTCTATTCTAGTTTTGTTTAAACGGAATATCCAAATAAGAGCAAAATTGGATATCGGGATTAAGCAATATTTTTTTTCTGTTCAACAAGTTTAACAATGGGTATTTGAAATAAAAATGTATTTGGAAACGAACTGTTAAAATCGACTGTTGGACCTGTCACGTGACGAACTGTTGACCGGCAAGATATTTTAGTGTTGTTATGACAACAAGCTTCTTTTTTATTTCGGTTTTCTTATTTATTTCCTCGGTTAAAGACGCTGAATAATGTAAGTTTGATCATTTTCGGTAATTAATTGTATTTGAAAAAAGAACGTTCCCCATGCGGGGCCCCTTGAATGGATCAAATATAAAAGTTATCTTCCATAATCAGCTGTTTACATCGTTTCATTATGACAGCGAGTTGCCTTTGCGACGGAGGACAATATAACAACAATATTGAAGATCAGAGATTGTAAAAACACTAAGAATGCAATAAGAACTTCACTGAATATTCTCGTAGAATATTTATGCTCCATTAATCTCAATCTGTCGCTGATTATACAGCCGAGAAATTGACTATAAGTATAACAAAACAGTTGTAGAACGGAGTCTCAATATTCTTTTTTCGATCGAAAAAGGTATAACAAAACAGTTGTAGACAGGGGTCTCGGTCAACAGCTAATTTGTTTGACCCTTGGATGAACTGTTGACCTCGGCCTACGGCCTCGGTCAACAGTTCATTCTCGGGTCCAACAAATTAGCTGTTGACCTCGACCCCAGTCAACAACTGTATACTGTTTGCATGCAACATCCGTCGCTTTAATTCAGCAGACATGTCATATCCGGTTACTTCCACTAAGGTAGATACAAGTATGTTCTGTGGTTGGATGGTTCATTCTAGACAATGGGACATCATAATGTATGACGCGTGCCCGTTTCGACCATAGAACTTCCTCATTAACGATGTCAGTCGGTCGCAAATGTATTCCTGACGAGAAGCTTAACCAAGAGACTCATAGCCCTGAGGACAACGTTTATTTTTTACTTGATCTGGCATAATGTATCAAATGAGATATAAACACGCCATATGCAGGCGATGAAAGGATATGGCTACTAAGAATAGGAGAGTTTATTTAAATTGTTGTAAGTACATCCATCGATTTTGATTGACAGCAACGAAGAGCTTTGCGCTATCCTGTACGTGTTTTTCACGAGAATTGTTATTTTCATATGATGATAATTAATGTGACGCAACTGTGCAATATATCGATAGATACAATCATGTAAACTTTATTCTTGAAAGGGTACGGAATTTTTGAAAACATTATATATCTTATAATTCTTGAGTGCAATATTCATAATTGACATGAGGAAAACAACTTCATCATCGTGGCAATTATATTTACTGTCATATTACAAATTCAAGAAATGTAGGGAATATATTTTCTTGAAGACTGGAATATTTTCTACACATGAATTGTATTTTTAAGTTACAGAATACCATTGAATCCTCAGGGCAAAACATACTCTTGATAAATCCATAAATGATACAATTCTATGATATCGGACGTTTATCCAATTTGTCATCTCATAAAAATCCCAGAACAAATTGAAGTACAATCTTAAGACGTATGAAGCCTAGAAGCTGTAATTGACAACTGTCTTAAAGCTGAGTTATGGCTGCGTGATCACGCGCCTTTTCCCGCTGGATGTTCTATGACAAATGGCTATATTCAGACCAGAGTGGCTGTTGAATCCATCATTCCTCCACCCTCCGATTGTGAATGATAGGACTACATAATCTATTTATTGACACTGATTGGATGAGATTGTACATTTTCTTGAATTAGTTCCTAGATATTCTTATCAAGCAAATAACCACAAAGTATTTTTTTAATTCGTCTTATCGTCCAAGAGAGTAATAAGAGAAATTTTATGGCTACATTTCCTGAATTCTCTATATTAACGTAAACTATACGTCTCCTTTTTTGATTAGATGCTACTGGATTAACATTTGTCTGTCTGTTCCATTAGAGACAGGAACAAATAATCACACAATACAGAGACATAGTCTGAAGGATGTTTTAGATGAATGGTTCGCGGCAAGAAAATAAACACTCTCGAAACTGTGACGTCATTTACAGATAAGGCAAATTTGGGTAGATGATTCGGTTAAAATGCATCACGCGTGCGCATTTGGCTTCGTCATCTGAGTATCAAATGGGCGATGCATAATATAGCCAAAGTAGTCCTCCATGATATGATTTGGTAACTATGGTTGCAAAAGTCCGTGTCACAAAAACACATCTGGGCTGTAAATATTTTTCCTCCCATCGGATAGCTAAAATTCCTACATCCATTTGTTTCATTCAGTTCCGGAAGACTGCCGCATCGATAGCATGCTCTCATTATAGGAACCCAGCCATCTGCAATCATGTAAATTTATGCAAATGAATATGTTTGAACAAATCTTAAAATAAATTTAAATATATTTAAAGAGTCAGTCGAACAGTCAGTGGTAGTAGCAAAGAATAGCATTCTTAGAAAAAAAAAAAGAAAATGCCGAAGGCAAATACACGACATTGTATTACGACTGAAAGTACAAAGCCGAAGTACAGGCATGTTTTTATAAAAAATTCTACAAAGAGATATGACAGTATATGAATATGAGTCGTTATATAAAAATGATAGACTGAAATCCAGTTTTCTTTTGTTCATTGATATCTTCAAAAGCCACAGCTATTTATGTCTTTTATATTAATTTGAGGAGAGACTTTAGTAACCTTTTTTAGGTGGTTCTCTCTGCAAGCCACATTTGAATTGTTCATCCCCGCACTCGATAGCTTTAAACTGATAAGGCTTGAAGTAAATCCCACAAGAAGGATTATCGTCCGTATTGCAATGGAAGCATTTAAGGGAATGAGCTGAAAAAGAAAGAATGTGTGTTTTATTCTTATTGGTAAGTTGGTTTTGAAGGAAATGTTGAAATCTGAGACCTGGAACAGTTACACTAGCCATAAAATTCAATGCTTTAAAACATTTCAATCTTTAGACTTTTCACTGCGGCGCTAGCGAAGGGGTGGGGGGGGGGGGTCTCCAACAAGACTCAATTGCAGCACCCACAACAAAACACCGAAGTATCTCCATGCGAAATGTAGTCGATACGTATGCATTTTCACTTCTTTTCTCTAGAGCTTAAAAGAGTGGTATTGCTTTCTTGCAGGAGATACTTACTCTTCCCGAGCACCTGATGTAGTATCTTGAAATTTCTAAAACGTGGGTCCTGTAGCATCATATCCCACCCATCCTGCTACATTTTTAGGTACATTTTTGGACGTAATATTTTCACAGTCTTCGGTCATATTACATTGTTTAGATTAAGGATTACTGACGAGGGTTCAGTACCCAAAACGTGCATGTCTGGTCCATGCTGTAAATTTATCTGCTCTTAAATGATGCTATCAAATTTGAAGACGTTTAACATCTTAGTACATGTAGGTTTTGTACGCTAATTGATTATGTTTTTTTTAATGATTTTAGGTTATGTGTTTTACGCTCACTTTTAGATTGCTTATTCTTTCTGGTGTTTAACATTCACCTTAAGATTGATACTTCTTTCTGGTGTTTAACATTCAATTTAAGATTGATACTTCTTTCTGGTGTTTAACATTCACCTTAAGATTGATACTTCTTTCTGGTGTTTAACATTCACCTTAAGATTGATACTTCTTTCTGGTGTTTAACATTCACCTTAAGATTGATACTTCTTTCTGGTGTTTAACATTCAATTTAAGATTGATACTTCTTTCTGGTGTTTAACATTCATCTTAAGATTGGAACTTCTTTCTGGTGTTTAACATTCACCTTAAGATTGATACTTCTTTCTGGTGTTATAAACGTCTTAATATTGACATTGTCACCATAGGACTTTCTATATTGAGTCTTTGCGAAATACAGAGTTATTCCCCCTTATAGACGGTTTCTGACGTAAAATCATTGTGACGTCATGAAAATGGTATGGTAACTTCGATTTTACACCGTCATTTCCCAGATTTTTGCGACTGTTTCCATAGAATTTGATGACGTCACAATCAGTCTACGTCATATACCGTCTCAAAAGGGAGGTAACTCTGGTTTTCTAAAATAGCGAATAAACATAACATCAGACAGTACATGTATTTTATATTTCATTTTCGTGCGTGACCATCGACGGTTGGTGCGGCTAGCCAAACAGGGTATGCTTACTCTTCCTGGGCACCTGGTCCCACCTCTAGCTGCCTAGGGGACCGTCGATGCTCAATTTTGTGCTCTATTGTGAGTGCTGTTGAGATTATCGTCATGATCTTCTTTAACTCCTTGTTTTACATTAATTGCAGTTCTCTTACTTACCAAATTTGATACATATGTGCAAAGCAAGAAAAAATTCGGGAACTAGGTATCGGAAATTCATCTCCCATTACTGCTCTAATTGGATTCCATTGGAGTTAGATGAATGACGTCATTTTTCTGTAACGAAATGTTGAATGTTTAATTGAAATAAATGAATGGTACATAATGGATGTCTCTCGTTGAAATGCAGAGTATTATTGTTACCATTTAAAAGACAGAATTCGTAGAATACTGTTATTTTCTTTCATTTGTCATAATTTGTGAAGACAGACTCTTTAGAACTCAAGTTTTTTAATGTCTGTTCGATACAAACTACAATGTATGTTTACTCTTCCCAGACATCTTAACTAATTAACATTATTAAATACCTCATTGTTTTATGGATGAATGTTTGTACAGTGAATTTTACATTCTGCAAAGTGTGTTATAATATATATCTATATATGCACATACAAAACATAAGGTTTATCCAATAAATTTTAATCGTTGTCTACTACCTAGTAGTATGAAGTCTCTTTAGAAACAAGGGTCCACTGCCTAGAAGTATGAAGTCTCTTTAGAAACAAGGGTCTACTTCCTAGTAGTATACAGTCTCTACAGAAACAAGGGTCTACTTCGCAGTATAAAGTCACTGTAGAAAGAAGGGTCTACTGCCTAGTAGTATAAAGTCTCTGCAGAAACAATGGTCTACTTCCCAGTAGCATGAAGTCTCTTAAGAAACAAGGGTCTACTACCTAGTAGTATAAAGTCTCTTTAGAAACAAATTTTGTGACTGATTAGTGATAATTTCATTTTCGTCCGTTTGGCCATCACCCTTCCAAATCCTTGATTTCAGTTGTACATTCTTTCTACGCATTAACTCTATTTGATCACAGACTATATTCCACACAATGAGGACCGATGTCCCCTTCAGGTAAAGGTTTCAAGTAAATGTATTTTTTTAAACTTCAATTTTTTATTACGTTTTAAATTTCTCTTATATGTGCATAGATGAGATTTTAAAAATTCTACTTTATTCCACGCTCCTTTCCTATACGTATCTTAAAAATGATTTTTAAACTATTCTAATTACCATAGTATTGAAAAAAAAACATACGAGAAAAAGAAGTTTTGTACCGATAAGAAGTTTTGGCATTATGAAAATTAAATAATCAGAATGACTCCTTTGTTGATTAAATTATTTCTTGTAATTTGGTAATTTGATAATGAATTAAAACTCTTCTGTAATTATTTTAGTTGCATTAAGTATGTTGAATTAAAAAAAACTGTAACAGTTTTTAGAAGCGCAATGTTCGTCGGGCTTTGTGTTTGTCCGACATTTGTGACTACATTTTCAAAAAGATGCAGAGTGCTTCAACTTTATAAAATTCATTTACATTTGCATTCTGGCATCTTATCATCAGTTTTTCTTCTCATTTTCAATTGCCACAAAGGACCTAAAAGCAATATATTAATCGTTAACATTTGAAGACTAGTCACTCTGTAATTTTTCAGGAAATTCAATTATTTTGTCAGTGAAGAAAAACATCCACATAAATCTTTCGGGAAAAACAAAATTCTGTCATACCCTTTGAAACCTGAACGATTGAAAAACATTGTTACACTCATTATTAAAGCATTTGAGCAATTGGATCTTTTAACGAAAACGTTCAATTTTCTTCATTCTAGGCGTAATTACATTGATTCTAGCTCCAAGGATGATCGATAAGGATCTGAAACGTATCCCTTTTCCCCATCATATGTCATTTTTGGCATATTTATGTTTGTAAAACTTGTCACTAATGGCGGACAATTACACTGGTACGGTTAACGTAGACGCGAAAATTCCAGGCCATGGACTTTTATAGCCTATATTCACTTTTTTGGATATACATGTACGTACCTTATATGTACCTTTGTCACATGTCAGAATCTAGAAAATTAAATCTCGTGAATTAAAACATTTCTTCCAGAGGGAAGGACTAGTACATGTTATTAGCTAATAAACACACAAACTCTCAGACGCACAATATTTCGGCCAATTGGCTTTTATAAAATGAAAAAAAAAAAAAACACGAAGCTTTATTTTCACTTGATAAAGTCCAAATGCCGAAAATTTGTTTATCTGAGTTTTATGTTTTTGCTTATAAAACAATAACATGTTCGTTGTTAGAAGAAATCGTCAAGACCGACTTACGTTAAAACTCTGCAAAAGAGGCAAATGTTCCAATACGTACACAAGGATATTTCTATTCTAGTTTTGTTTAAACGGAATATCCAAATAAGAGCAAAATTGGATATCGGGATTAAGCAATATTTTTTTTCTGTTCAACAAGTTTAACAATGGGTATTTGAAATAAAAATGTATTTGGTACATTTTTTTCTGCCCTTCCCCTCCGTGAAAAAAAATATCATTAGGTGACTCTTTTTATATGAGACATTTTCATTCAATAGTTCAGCTATATCTCTGGCACTGAATGTAAATGAAATTGTCAATATTAAGCTTCAGTATAGAAATTTTAGAAACAAATATGTTTTGTAATCGACAGTTTAATAATAAGTGAACAGTTAATACTCACTTCACCCTTGTCTTTGCAAGGGAAAATATTTACTCTTAGTAATGGTGATTCAGGTTTAACGCGTTTTGTGAGAACTAGGCTTTTTTCTATTCCATTTGAACAAAAAAGTTTATTTTATGATATACAAGTAGTCGATAAAACACTGTTCTACAAAGAATGGTTTTGTCTAAGGCATATTTTACCTAACATAGTGTAATATCTAAAATCAATACATAAAACAAACGTTTATATGATAATACTGAAAATGTTGCATCTCGGGGGTATCATTTAGTTCAGAGACAAACACAGAGAGAATATAATCCAATATTATACGAAATATCTAAAATCAGGGGTCCAAGAATGTATTGTCGTCTATTAACCCTTCAATACGGAAACATTTACTGGCCAGGCGCGTAGCCAGGCATACGCAAGTACATATGTAAGCATAAAGACGAACATAGCGTCATCTCAACGTAGAAAATTCATTAGCTTGTGGGGTTTCGACCTTGGATCCGCAAAGGGCTTCTCCCTTGACCCGTTAGGGACCTCAAAGCGATCCCGACCCCTCCTATCCTAAAGTGCTTCCACTTGAAAGTACTCTGGTTTCGCGCCTGTTAGCAGATTTCAAAATGTCAATCTACATCAATTTCGTCCGTGGTCGCTTCTATAAATACAGAAGTCAATGACAAAGCTTATGTACCTTGGGTGTTACTCTCTGTAAAGCTTCAGGAAATGCAACCTAGCGGGTTTGGAGATCAAATAAAATGAAATTGCATCTGCAAATCAGAGCCCTTTAGGACCAATATTTAGTATTCAACCGAACACAGAGAATATTTTGGAAAGTACTTGATACCTTTTAACTCACGCATAAAGTTTTGTGAAATTACATTACCTTGCAGCTTATATATGTCAGCAATTAAGATCCACTGACGGCCATTTTGTTTGAAAGATCGACTCGAAATACAAGACTATAAAATTTGCTCGCAAAATAATTGGCAGAAGTCCTTTATAAAATTTGCTCACAGAGAAAAAAAAATATGCCAGCAAATGAGATCAACTGCATGCAACCTCATAATAAATATAAATTAATTATCGGACATTGTATGCATGAATTTTTTTCATGTTAAGTTTCTATTGATTGTTTGCATCGTTTCTTGAGGAGACATCGAGAATGTGAAGTACAAATTTTAAAGCTCACTCTATGCTTTTCATGTATTGGTGCATCACATGATAAATCCTTGGAATGTCATTGGATGAGCACGCAAGGACTATAAGAGACCGGGCACTATTCCATTTTGCTTTAGAGAGTAAAAAAAAAAACCTGAATAGCTTATACTCGAGATCATGTGATGCACTAAACCTATTAATTCCCGTTTGTGTGGCTACTATTCTCTCATAGTGTTGCTTTTGGAAGGTAAATATTGCCCTCCTTCCAAAAGCAACACTATGAGTCTCAGAGAATAATGCCCACACAAACGGACATTAATGGGTGAATATAATTCAACCAAATGTTTGATGCTTGAGGTAACGGATATTACTATATTAATTGGACAATTTTTTAAGCTGTTCTTTTTCATTCTTTATGCATTTGAATTGGGCTGATTTAATAAGTTCAAACTTTCAATTTTTTTGTTTCAATTTTTTTCCTTATCAATGGCGCCACCTTTCATGCATATGTAATAGATTCGTTCTACGGTGAACTAAATTATTGATGGAGATCATTCTTCATTCATTTTGAAAGTACTAGTATTGTGACAATAATTTCAAAATATTTAAGTGAGCATTTTAAACATACTATTATTGATGAAGGAAAGCTAAGACTGCATTTTCATCAGAGTCACGCCGTTATTGTTTGCTACACTATATTTTAAGTTGTCAGTCTTGACACACTTGACATATGTTCTGAAGAATTCAGTAATGAAAGTTCAAAATCCCCCAAAATTGAATTTCGTAGTAATTTTGTCCCTATACCAAAACTTGGTTTGTGAGACATAAATGAATCTTGAATCTTTTAGTAACTAGCGATGTTTTTGTTTGACAAATGAATCATTAAATTTCCATATGTATCAAAATCTTCAACGCCACGGTACAACCCGAAAGACGTTTGCGCTATAAACATGAATAAAAAATTAAGGCAAATAACAAGGGGTTTACATTCGTGTTGCAAAAATGCTCGAGGAAAAAGTGGAAGTCTCTTTTGAGTTTTTACATAAAACACAAATGTTTTCAACTTTACCCAATTAGTTGCTATATTCTATTCAAAGTCATGCTAAAAAGTTATAAAACCAGCACTACGTCATGAAATTCCTAATATGTAACAATTAAGTTTTTCGACAGACACTGCATGATATACCTCCGTTTATAGACAACTTTTTGCTCGACTTTTCCTCTAAATTATTAAAAAAAGAAATTATACCATTTGCGATGATGAGTTATTTTCTTCTCAACAAGAACAAAACCTACCTTCTAGAACATAAAATTTCCTTATGACTTTACCTCTCGCTCTTCTGAGTATGAATCATACGGGAACTGTTGGTACTAAAGAAACCAGTCTGAAGATACTATCAACCTTTACTCTCTTTACAATCAGAAGATCTAACGAGTTATTTCATGGGTCAATAAATTACAGAGCCTGGATGTGTCTTTGGCAGATTTTATGTTCGTATTATGTAAAATCAATACACAAACAAATGTGTGTGACATCTCATATGTTACGCCTCCGGGTCCTTTATTTTTAAAATCTAATAGGGAATACCAAACGCACCAGAAAGGAAAAAGACATCTGTTCTGAAAACGTTACTAGTGATTGCGTCATAATGTGTTCTAATTAAATAAGAAACAAAAAGGACATTCAAATTCCTTAGAGGAGGAGAAAAATTTTTTTTTTCCTGATTGAAGAATAATGTCAGTACAAAAGAAATACAACTTATCTTAAGTGCATCAGTAAAAAAGTTGAGTACGGTGAGTACGATAGATTAAGATCTGAAGACGTTAAAGATACAGTGTCCCTGAATTTTATTTTTATTGGAAACGTAAAATTTATTCCGAATGATTGAGGAAAAAAAAGAGCCATAAAAAGTTTTATTTGAAAATATGCAGTAACGACCATAATATCGTCGAATCCCCATATCCCTCTATTGTAAAAACTCAATACATTGTAGGCGGCGCTAGTGACAAGAATTAGAGGTGCGCACCTCAAATTAAAAATGACGTTTTCAAATGCCTGCGAATGTATGCGTTAGATTCGCCTGAAAATTTGAATTTATACCAATGAGAATGTATAAACTTTCATATTAAAAGAAAGGTTATGCATTATAAAATTTTGTAAAATTGATTAATTTTCAGGGACACCGTACCTTTAATAAATAGCGTAAGAATGAAATTCACCGTAACAAGAATGTACTGCACATGAATAATCAACGTGCATAAAACATAAATTCCTCTCTCCTTTTCACCCCCATAAAAATTCAAAGAAAGTAAAAAAAAAAACAAGCAAATTATAATCTCCCCCAATAAAAAAGGAAAAGATATCGCAGGTGAAAAACAAGAAACGAATAAAAAAAACTAACAAAAGAAAAAGCCAAAGAGAGTTAAAAAGAAACAAACGAACAGAAATAAAGACTTATGATGTGCAAAAACTCACAAATTGATCAACTTGAACTCCTATAGAATGAAACTGCCAGACAAACTGAAGGGGAAGTAGCAGTACATCACAATGGTTTTATAATCAAAGCAAGTGCTGTTCAATTGCACTCAAATCTTGTTTAAAGGAACGGCATGGATTAAAAAAAATAGATGCGAGGATCACATTTCATTGAAACATCAAGCTGAAGCCCTAGGTTTAACTTTAAATAATTTAATGCAAAACCGTATAAAACATGCACAGGCACTTCGACTTTTTCCTGTCCCTGAAACAAAATGGTGTAACTGAATATACTTCTACATAAAATGAAGCATTTAAATTGTTTCCTAAAGCGAAACATTCGTATTAATGTCGACCTCAGAGAAATTAAAAGTCTTTCACATTGCATGCATGTACCTAGTAACCGGAAAATTGATTTCAGACAACAAAATCTAGAAGCGGCCACTTTGATTTAAAGTCGTGTTTCTTCAATGATGACATCGATTCTATGAATGATCAAGATCGGAAAATATGACTTAAACTATGAAGTTATCTATTCCCTACTGATCACAAATTTCTAATAGTTCTTATAATTTCTTAATCTTTCATTTTCAAACTTCAAGTCAAGCAGAAGAGGACGTAAAAGTACAACACAACCAGCATAATAACCATAACAACAGTAAGAAAAAGGATGGGGTCTCCAAGGAAGCTCGACTGCAGCACTCACAGAAAAAACCCAAATCACCCAATACAAAAACACAGAGCAGACACGCACAGAAAGAGACGCACAAGGGACAAGGAACACCAACTCACATAATAGAAACACGAAGCACAATAGACCACACATAAACCAACGAGACCAATGGGCAACCGGTGCCGACTTATGACGGCCATCTGCCACACAATCAGAAGATGGTGTAGTTATCCTGATTACACAAACCTCCCACTTTTCCGATTACTCAGAGCAGAACGCACAATTGTGGGTTACAATGATCTCCTCACTGTAAGATGAACATACATACAGACATTATGACGCAGGGGCCAAAGAAACACAGATGGGTATGTAAATCCATATAAACAACAGAAGGCATACGAAATTCAGTCCGTGCGTTGCCGGCTGTAGTGAGCTCATGCATGTGAGACCGACTGACATTCATAGAGGACAGGTGGTCGAGTTTGTACAGGGCCCGTCATGAAATCCTGTGGTCATAGTCAGTCAGAGTAAAATTCGTAAAAATGTAAGAATGCGCTTGTACAATACTGTACCAGTACCAAGTCAAGTATCCGTCTGGTGACAGAAGGATCATATCAGATGGGTATGTAAATCCATATAAACAACAGAAGGCATACGAAATACAGTCCGTGCTTTGCCGGCTGTAGTGAGCTCATGCATGTGAGACCGACTGACATTCAGAGAGGACAGGTGGTCGAGTTTGTACAGGGACCGTCATGAAATCCTGTGGTCATAGTCAGTCAGAGTACAATTCGTAAAAATGTAAGAATGCGCTTGTACAATACTTTACCAGTACCAAGTCAAGTATCCGTCTGGTGACAGAAGGATCATATCTATTGTATAAAAGGCGTTTGATGATTCTAACACAATTTCGCTGGTAATTCTGTCTACAATGTACCTTTGATTCTTCTTATTTTGTTTATTATGTCACCATAAAATGCACGTTGTAAAAGACCCAAAGTAATATAGTCTGTTGCTTGTATGGGTCCGAATTTCAAAAGAAGTCGACAATAATTCTAATATAATGTAATATTTCCAGAAAGTCTTTACTCGTTTGTATTTTAATATTCGAAACACGTGCCTGGTGCGTAATAAATTGGCTTGAAATTTTCTTCAAGAAGGTATACAGTTGGAACCCTTCCGCATTATTAAAATAAACACTTATTTCATGTCGCAGTGTGGAGCAGTTAAACTCATTCCCCGTAACATTGGATGTTTTTTGAGTGTATTAATTACTTCTTTCCAGCTCTGTCGCCTGAAAGAAGCTTTGTTTTGGCATTTTATCAATTTGACATCATACATTTTATTTGGTTATTTCGGAAACTTGTCATTTCATCCAAAAATATTCTCGAAATTAAAGGAGGTTAACATCTTAGCACCATCCCTCAAATGCTATTTTGAACAGATTTTATTTGGATATGCTACAGAATCGACCCTTCAGGAAATTTGGAACCGCGTTCTCTTGTAAAGTAAACACACAGATTTGAATTCTAAAAATAAAACCAGAGGGCGCTAGTGAAATGAATTTTGGCGGCTTATATGAAAAAGCACTTTGACTGGAAGCATCACTAATGAGAATTTCATAGTCGAAACAAGTTTCTGGTGCATAGCTTATAAATTGGTTTGAAATATTCTTCAAGAAGGTATAGAGCTGGAACACTTCAGTATTATTATAAATAATTTTGCTATTAAGTCAAAAAATTGTGTCTGTGTTTGAAACATTTGCCTCGTTTAGAGACAATACTTTAATACTTTTCAAAAACAGGATAGTCGATACTAAGAATATCATCCTGGTGCCTAAACTCTTGCTTAAAGGAACGTCATGTCACATGAAAGTGCATTCGGATTCCCTCGTCCTTTATTTTATCCGGCACAAAAAGACTCATACGCCAATAGTGGCAGGTTTTACATCAAATCGATGTAAAAGTAAAAAGGTTCTTGTTCAACATTCAAAATTTTCCAACTTGAGTGAGTAATGTTATAAGTAACATATTTGTCTGTTACGATCCAGTGTTTGAACTTGTATTCAGGGATGGGGTCAATTACATTGAAATGTAATTAATTAAATTACACATTACATTGTAATTTTTGGCAATGTAATTAATTAAATTACAAATTACTTTGCCATTTTTTGTCAATGTAATTAATTAAATTACAATTACATTAGGCCTTGTGGTCATTTAAGTAAAACTGTATATTTAACCATTATCTGTGGCTATCCTCAATGATAATTGATTACACAACAAGTCAATTTTTTTTCACAGATCAATCAGTGTATTCATTTTTTTAGTTGTAAATGTAATTGAAAAGTAATTGAAATGTAATTGGAATTACATGCAGTTTTTGCTCTGTAATGAATTAAATTACAATTACATGTAATTGAAAAAATCTCCAATTACACATTACATTCAATTACTTGAAAAAATGTAATTAATTGTAATTAATTGCAATTACATTTTTTATTACCCCATCCCTTCTTGTATTACATGATAGATTATAACAAAACTGGGACTATTTTTTTAAATGGCACCGTCTGACTTTTTTTCGAAGAAAAGGGCCGAGGCTTATCCGAATGACGGAAGTGTTTTGATACTTAATTTTTGCTGCGTAAAGTCATAATCAATTGTAAGCTTTTTTTCTAGTCCAACGAAATGACAATTTTTTTAGTAATAATCTTGGTTTTTTTTTTCTTCGTATTACCAAATTTAGCAATAAAGTTTTTGTTTGAAGGGCAAGAGAGAAAACGTTCGTACTCTAGAAGCACTGTCACTTTACTGTTGAAACTCGTGATTTATTGGACAACGCATCCTTAAAGATCATAATATCGTTTTCCACAATCAACTAGAAAAAACACAATCTCACGATTTTATGAGAATTATTACTTTCCAGCAATTCCGGAATCTAATCAGAAGTAAACGAAATGATCTTCTTATTTGTAATAAAGATACACTATAAGCCATAAATTTGTCTGGAAATCTAGATTTTTTTTCATTACAATTACAAGATAGTCGTTTACTCCCTACGCCTTTACGTAGAAAAACATAATATTAGAGATACAGTGAATGTCGAAGGATTGTCTTTTTACATTCAGTTAAATAAAATAGTTGTGTTATTAAATATACTTGAGCATCGACAAAAGGACGAAAATCAAAGTCATTCAATTGCAAAAATATTTACTTATAATTGAAATGGAGATTTTATTTGAAATAATACATAATATTACGGTGATAGAAGACATAAATCAGAATCTGTTAATTAAAACCTCATTTCATGGATTAAACACAATTACCTCGCAAATTTAATAGGGTTCGCCGACGACTGTTCTCGGATTGGCATTTTCGTAATTCATGCGCGGATCTAGATGGGGAGGACCTGTCCTCCCCTGAGTTTTTTTCAAGAGGGGGTACGTAAGGAGTAGGTGCGGCAACCTTTTCGGCCATATTTTCAAAGTTGTTCATATATCCATAATGTTCTAGTTTATAAAATTTCAAATGTACGGTGAAGCCTGTTTTGATTTCACATCCCTGTACTGAATACTACGACGCTCAAAACGTCTTAAATGTTGAAATAATTGAAAATATCAATAAATAACCGATATTTCGATAAAAAATTATGAAATCAAGTAGCGCACCAGGCCTTCCCCATGATAATTTATGTACCAATCGATATATTTCTGATCGCCCTTTAAATTTGCATAAAAATATAATTGTGGGCGAGGCCTGGCGCGTAGATGAATTTTGAAGATTTGTGATGATTTTCCTTTGTTTTGCGTCATTCAGGGTAATGACGTCAGAATATAACGATACACATTACGTGCGTGACGTTACGAGGGCTCAAGACTATGGCGCCGTATTTTCACAAACATTCAACCTTGCAAAATATGATAATTAATAATTTGTTTATCAGAAGGAATTTTTGTCGAAATTACAGGGCCGATATGAGCGGTTAGCGCACCTAGTCCTTTGCCTTCTTTCACGAAAAATGGGTATTTCAACGATTTTTTGTTCTAAAACTCGGCTCGCTAAGCTTGCAAACTAATAGCATACAGAATTATCGCAAAGATGATTATAATTAGAACAAGAGGTATTTTTATAGTCGTTCTATATCTATATATATGTTTTCTATAAATATGATTAGATAATTCAGCACTAAGTAAATTTCTACAAGAATAGCAACGTACTTATAAATGAAGCAGTGGATTACCGGAGAAGAAATGAAAATATCCTTTTATTGCTGATTGAAATTCATTTATATCTATAAAAAAGAACAGCAAAACGCTGAGAATGATAGAATGGATAGAGGTGGATAGTATAGGATTGGATAGAGATAGATAGAAGTGGAATTGGGGTTGGTTGAGGTGATTAGGATTGGATAGAAAGATATAGAAGTGGATTGGGTTTGGCTGAGGTGATTAGGATAGGATAGGAGTAGATAGAGGTAGATAGAAGTGGATTGGGTTTAGATGAGGTGATTAGGATAGGATAGGATTGGATAGAGGTAGAAAGAAGTGGATTGGGTTTGGCTGACGTTATTAGGAAAGGATAGGATTGGATAGAGGTAGATAGAAGTGGATTGGGTTGGGCTGACGTGATTAGAATAGGATAGGATTGGATAGAGGTAGAAGTGGATTGGGTTTGGCTGACGTGATTAGAATAGGATAGGATTGGATAGAGGTAGATAGAAGTGGATTGGGTTGGGCTGACGTGATAAGAAAAGGAAAGGATTGAACAGGATAGGAGGCGTCGGAATAGGATAAGAATCTATCCACTTTCTCTTTATTGCCAAATTTCTAAGAAATTGAAAAGGGAAATTGAAGGTTGTATACGATTTCAGAAGTAGCCTACATTGTATAATAAATATTGGCACAAATTCATTACTTCGTGAAATTTTAAGATCTTACCATGAAAGGGGACCATTTTACTATATAATTCATAAATAGTCCTGAGTCTAAAATTTTGACATTGCGGTATTTTCATGCTGCATATAATACGTTATACCGATATTATATGGAGAAACAAAAGAAGAAAGTATATATCATTTTGTTTACCTCGGACGATTTAAAAATGAAATATTCAATTTTGCTCATCTATTAATGTTATCTTCTACGAATGTTGTTGATCTTTATGCTAGTTTGTGACAAACATTTATAAACAGTATCGCAAATATAAGTCAACCGCCTACATGTACCAATTGACATTTTTTTAATCAAAAGAATTAATTTTGTCTATGAAATGTTCATTATCTAAATTAAATAATACTTTGTTGGAAAAAACAATAGTTCAGTGAATGAAATTCAAACACATAGCCAAAATTCAGAATGCAAAATTATTGTCAATAGTCATACAAAACCTTGCAATAAAGGAGGGGATCTCCAACAATACTCGAGCTCGGTTGCAGCACCCACAGCAAAATCCCAAAACACCCATGCAACAAAAAAAAAAACCAAACACAGAACAGACACCCACAGAAAGAGACACAAACAGGACAAGGAACACCAACTCACACCATAGAAACATGAAACATAAAAGACTACACATAAACCAACCAGACCAATGGGCAACCGGTGCCGACTTAGGACGGCCATCTGCCACGTAAATAGCAGACGGTGTGGTAATCCTGGATTATGTGCACAAAACATAATACAAAGGAAGAAAAGAGATCCCAAACAGTGAACACAGCGGACCACAATCTCACGAGACGAGAAAAATAGGACAAACAGACGGAGCGGAGACGGTGACATCATTCAAGATATTTTTGCACAAGTCACATTGGCGGATCCAGGAAGTTTTTTTAGGAGGAGGGGTCCTAAATTCAGAATTTTCTGGAGAGCTATAAAAAATAATAATAAAATTCATAACTTTTCTGTTTCTAATTATCAATAAAACAGGTAAGTGTAGAGCAATAGCGAGCAAAAAGCTTAAAATCTAGAATTTTCTCATCATAGTTCCTGGTTATTGATTGTCAGTTCTAATATATAAATTCAACAAACGGCGAGCGATGGCGAGACAGCGAAACTTTTACTTCTGTATTCTACTACCGACGAGGATTAAAATATACGAAACACGCGTCTAGTACAACAAAATTGGTACTATAGAACATAAATTTCAATATTGACAATTTATAATGTTTTCTTTTTGAGCTTTCGCTAGAGTTTGATCAATCTCAAATATGGAAACGAACATTATTAAAGGATCATTGCAACAATAAACAGCTTTTATCCTAGTGGATTTACATTTTATATATTGAGCTTGTAATTATCAACACTGCACTTGTTAAGCATTCCTCATAAACGAAATTGTTATGGTGAAGCTATATCATTATAGACTATCTAGTATTCTATAGCCAAAAAATTAAAGAGGATATGCAAATCTGCCAAAGGAAATGAAATCAGTTTGATACGTCAGGGAAAGCGGAGGTTCCTAAATGAACCCTAATGAAAGGAAATGGTAAATTTCTACCTTTTTCTTAGAAAGGATGTACAAGTCTTCATCGGAAATAACATCGAACCTCCGTAGGACCTTCATTATGTGATGTATAAGGATTCGTCAAATTGAAAACCTATGAAAAATTAAGCAAGCAAGAATGTTCGGTCTTACTTATATTTGGCCGGGTTAGCACAATGGTAGCGCGCTCGCTTCTCACCTCTAAGTTCCCGGGTTCGAATCCGAGATTCGGCGAAGAGTCTTACGTGGGAGGGTAGGTGGTCCCCCATCGAAGCCATGGCAGGGGGGTTTTCTACGGGTACCCGGGTTTCATCCTTGGGCCCTTCACGGCAACATCTAAGCCAACGTGAGACATTAGTATAAGTTTATAGTGAAAATTTATCTGTTCTTAAATGATGCTATTGAATCTAAAGACATTTAACATTTGTTAAACGTTGTAAAATAAATAAAGTTTAAATTTTTACTCATATGTCAGATGGCGCCTCTGCGTTATCTGAAATTATGGTGCAAGCAAAATAAAGTAATAAAGGAATTAAATGATGAAAACCTCATGAAATACGATCCTAAAAGCTCCCACATTGCAACGACTCATTCATTAAAATATGCGGTTTCATTCTTTGTTGGCGTATACTTTCATCAACAAGTTATAATTCATGCTCTAACATGAAGGAACAGCACCCATTGGTGACAGAATCGATGATAATTCTGTACAGTGTAACCAAAATACCCATTTCACAACTATTAACCTTGAAGATATCGAAGTATGAGTAAATTATATTGCGGAATTGTCTGTGTACATGTAGATCCCTTTCAATTGATCGAAAACATAATACTCCAAGTTCAAACAATGTTGTGTATTCGAATGACTCCTCTTTCTAAGGCGATAATATTTAAATGAAAATTAATCAAATCCAAACAAATATTACCAATACAACTCTAGAAAAATCCTTGGACCCCCTCACGCCAACATTTGAGCCAACGTGAGACATTTATATAAGTTGTGTAACTTGTTTGTTAAACGTTGTAAAATAAATAAAAGTTAATTTTTTTTATTTTTTAGAAAATTAAATGCTTTGGGGGCCAATTCACATAAATTAGTTTGTTCTGCTTGATTAAACTTAAAGCGGAAAGAACGAATGTATTGAAACATAATGTTTTTCCCGAACAGAGATGAGAGTGCCGTGGCGTACATGTTACTTACAAAACCAACTTATCCTTTTGCGAATATTTTTTTTAACTGTGAATTATATGTGTTATGTTTGATCTTGAATAAAAATCAACGTCTTTAGTAACACATAATACAGTAATAGTATGTGGTTCTGATAATGACATTCTTTTTCATGAGGATGACAGAATGCAAAGATACACTTTTCTGAGAAATTGTTTACTTCCATCTTTCATAATAAAAGCATCTAAAATTAAATAACATTCGTATCATGCAGCGTTTTAACTGAGAAATAAATATTATGCAACTTTGTCTGCGACAGTCATTTACATAAACCCTGAAAGGAACGTTTCAACAAATATTCAGAAAATTAACTATCAGCAGGAAGTAAATGCCTTGCATTAAGTGAATGTCACCGACTTTTATTTCTGTCACAATCGGCACATCCATTAAAGCCAAGAAACGTAGAGTTCAGAAACAGCCTAAGCTGCATATGATGAAAGTCCCTCGACTCTTAAATTCTGTATAAATACCGATGTAATTTTCGAAAACTTTGATGGATTTAATTGTTTTACGTAGAAAGTTGGAATGCATTTAGTATTATAAAGTCTGAGTGCTTTTCTTGCCTTGTTTATTTTTCAGGACTTTTCATTGGCTAAAACATTATTTTTTTTTCTTAAATGGGAAATATAAAAAGACACGTATATTACATGTCATGGTTTCCAATCTACGGCAATATATCCTACTTTTCCCCGTATTTCGAATGATAATACGTGAGCAAACTAAATCTACAACTATAGCACCATGATTTGGTCGATACCTGGAATTATAACCCTTACAATGTTATTCAGGTATATAATTCCAGGTATCAACCGAATCAAAGTGCTACAATTGTTTTATAATTAGTTTTCAACATCATTGCGTCAGTGCTTTGTACAGCAAACAATCTCTATTATGAAGTCATATGTTCTAAAAAAGGAAACAGTCCAGTTATATGAAAAGTCAATCAACGTTTTGTTACTACATTTAATCTATATGAATTTTTACATAATATCACGTGACGCGATTTGAGCCAATAGAAAGAAACAAATAATAATAGAAAAAAAAATATCATTACTTATATGATTTATTTAGGCTAAACACCTCGATATACTTTCAGGTGGTGTTCCTTGTCCCTTTTGCATCTCTTTCTGAGAGTGTCTGCTCTTAGTTTTTGCATTTGATGTTTTGCTGTGAGTGCTGCAACCGAATGTTGTTGGAGATTTACTCCTTTCGTTTAAATATATCTATTCTTTTGTTCACTTTTTTCAAACAATTCCGAATCTGTAGCATCGTATTCCACTCTTCCTGCTACTTATTTCGGTACATTTTTGGCATAATAACTTTAAGGCAATACTACATTGTTAAGATTGAGGGTCACTAACGAATGTTAAGTACCAGAAACGTGCATGTCTGGTCCATGCTGCAAATTTATCAGTTCTAAAACTTTATTTGTTTTACAAAGTTTAACAAACTAGTTACAAAATTATACTAATGTCTCACGTTCGCTCAGATGCTGACGTGAGGGGGTCCAAGGAGCAGGACCTTTTCCTACATCAGGTATGTTATTCCTGAATTTATGTTCTTAAATGATGCTGTTGAATTTGAAGTCGTTTAACATTTACCTATGGTCTGTCAAGAGTTGTAAGCATACGCAAATGTGCAACTGTATACATGGTATACTACAAATCTCTTCCATTCAAAAGTTGTACGGTATTCCACTTGATTGTCTTGATTCGACATTAATCGATTTATACGATAAACCTATCTTAACACAAACAACTACATATAATCTAAGTACATTTGTACTTCCTCAACATATTCATTATTTTTCGGAATAAACATCATAGAATTACCCATCAGTTATTCAGTCTTAAAGTCGAGAAGACAAGGGAAAATCATTAGAATTTCCATTGGAACGGATCCGAACCTCGAGTGTTCCTTCACAAAATAAACATCCTTCCGCCCTATGACAAGGTATTTTTATCTCCTTTTCCCATTTTTGAAAGTGACAAATATGGATAATGACCATATGCTGTATACAGCACAAAATCGATAATTCAGAAACTGAAGGCATACAAAATCAGGATAAAACAGGAACCAAAGCAAACAAACAAAAACCTTCACCATATGAAAAGAAGCAAACTCCCGATATGGGAGTGAGACCAGTTGTCCATGAAGAGTAAGCATCTCCTTGCATGCAACACCCGCCGCTTCAATTCGTCAGGAGCATGGCCTTTGTCATTCATTGCTTTCTTTTCTTGCATCATTGTCCTTGTTCAAACTTGACAGATACGTGAGTTCGGTATCGTGGATCAAGAAGCGTCGAGTGTTGCCAGAATATTGGCCAGTCTGTTTTTTGAGCTTTTGGTGTGGAATGGTAGTGTAGAGCGTAGAGACGTCGACAGACTTTATGCTGTTACATGTAATATAATTGATATGGTCATTATATGTAATATATGGTCATTATATGTAATATATGGTCATTATATGTAATATATGGTCATTATATGTAATATGGTCATTATATGTAATATATGGTCATTATATGTAATATATGGTCATTATATGCTGTTACATGTAATATAATTGATATGGTCATTATCCATATTTGTCATTAATGGTTTTTAAATTCCCAAGAGTTCCTTATGATTCGTTAGGTATATGCATTGTTTATTACATGCTTCGTTTTTAATGTATTTCCACACAAAAAATTCATCGAAGCGTTCATACTTAAATCGACGCTTCTTGATCCACGATACCGAACCTACGTATCTGTCAAGCTTGAACAAGGACAATGATGCAAGAAAAGGA
The DNA here is from genome assembly GCA_028142955.1 of Pinctada fucata. NCBI lineage: Eukaryota > Metazoa > Mollusca > Bivalvia > Pterioida > Pteriidae > Pinctada > Pinctada fucata. Next base: position 43,737,900 of record AP027102.1, on the reverse strand, counting down.
AGCAATGAATGACAAAGGCCATGATCCCGTCGAAACTTGTAATCGTGAAAATCACAGAGAATATTGAAATTATTTCTTGTAATAGCAGTAGTGTTTAAGATGGCTCAATAATCCAAGAATTCTTTGTCAGAGTAAAAAAATTATTCTGTTTATGTAACATTGATATATTTTATATTAGATTAAATATGATCGTTCAATTGAGTGACCAGTGGTCCTCTGAACATACATATGTAAATCAACTCCGAGATCTGTCGCAAAACATTGAATTTTTATCGATAAAAACATGACATATTGATAATTCCAGATTGAAACCATTCCTGTATTCATTTCTACCATAATATCATCAAATATGTATATTTCTTTATAGATTATGCTTTCAAAGAGTGAAACCGCTAAAACTATTCCGGAAAAGTACATTTTGTGTAACCCCCACCCCAAAAATGAGACTCTAAAAAAAACTTCGTTGTCGTAGTACAATGTAACAATTTTGTAAAACGTTGCAACAAGTCAAATTTGAAATACCTTAGTTGACATTATAATGATGAAAATATTTGTTTAAGTCTTATCTTGAAAAATATGTCAACTATAACAGCTTTTAACAAATATTTTCATCATTATAATGTCAACAAAGGCATTTCAAATTTGACTTGTTGCAAATTTTTACAAAATCGTTACTACGACAACGAAGTTTTTTTTAATCAGGATGAACGATAACATGTACTTTTTTATATTGTTTTTTTCGAAGGACAGATTTTGTCTTTGAGAAAATATGTAAAAGAAAAAAAATTCTGACAAAGACTTCTTATCACTTTGATGTCAATAAGGGTACTGAGTACGTTTTTTAAATTCTCATTTTTGGGGTTCAGTGAAAGTTTCAAATTCTGGTACAAGGAAGAATACTTACGCAACTATGATCATTTATCATAAAAATAAGCAAGTTAACAAATAATTTGTCGAAAAAATAACAGGAAAAGGGAAGTACATGTAACCTGTGTAATTCAAAATATCTAAAACGTTATTCGTCCTTTTCTTTTTTCACCTTTCATGTTTTGTTAGTGTCAGTTAAATGAGTTATGTCAAATAAAACCCAAGTTCAAATCAAAGCTTAAAAAATGTTTTGCTCAAAATTTCATATCTGGTTCCATCAATATATTTAAAGATACACAAGATATAACTAATATAAACGGAAGCGTTTTAAAACATTTTGATGTTCTAGTTGAATAAGTGGACGTCAATCACCTCCTTGATTCTCGATAATGCGTGCATGTGTTAAACGTCTTTTAATTCAATAGCATCATTTAAAACCTGATGAATTTCCAGCATGGACCAGACATGCACGTTTCAGGTACTCAACCTTGGTCAGTGATCCTTAGTCTAAACAATGTAATATGGCCAAAAAGTATGAAAATTATGTCCAAAAATGTACCAAAAGACGTAGCAGAATCGGTGGGATATGCTACAGGACCCACGTTTTAGAAATTTCAAGAAATTTTTGTAACAGAAAATTTCAAATGCGTTGAAGAGACAGACGATCAACCGAAGTTGATCGAACTTGGCTACATGTGCCCTCGGGGACTCTTATATCTTATCTATGATATCGCTAAAATCTCCAAGAAATATCCTGTTTGATAATTTACTTAGATTTACCCTTCTTGATTTTGTTCCAAGGCAACAAGCGGTTGAATGTCCGATGATGTTGTTCTAAGAAAGATACGTTTACGGCGACAGCCAGGGTGTCTCACTTACGGAATATTTGTGTATATACATTTGACTAATTATATATTGCACTCGGATTGTAGATTATAATTTTCTGGTTCCATCGATACCAACCTTCTCGAAATCCGTCAAGAAACAAACGAATAACGGAGGAGTTTGTAGGCCTAAAACTTAAGACATTCTAAGGAATGCATGTGTCGCCCACGAAACATAGCGACACAGGAATCACATTTATAGGGTTTGCCATCCAAGTGTGACAGACAGACAGACTGACAAGTGATCCCTAAGTGTTGCTATGCTTCGCAGGCGACACAAATCACTTTTATGGGGTGTGGCATCCAAGTGGGCCAGAGACGGACAACGGTAAAAGGGATCCCTAAGTGTCGATATGCTTCGCAGGCGACACAGAAAGGCCACATATAAACGTACCGCACTCGATCTCTGATGACGTCAAGCGATTATTGAGCCTCCTTAAGAAGATTTACAGTTCTTACTGAAGAATCGGTATAGTAACTAGTAACTCCACATACAATTACAAACTCTTTACATACTTACCTAGAACATATACCAACCAAATCAAACCCGTTCAACTGGGTTTTTTGCAAACTCGTCAATCTATGCAAGTCTGACTTTTTGGTAAGTGTTATTGGGCATTTCCACGAAACTATTTGTCGTCTGAATGCACAATCGTTCGTTGTTAGACTTCGACCAAGTCCGCAATATAATTTATTTTCAAAAGAAAAGCGAAGAAGTCCCCAGCTACCCGGACAACTGAGGTCCCTATACTCAATGAGATCATGTTTCAGGTAGAGGATGTGTCTTCCCGCCAGCACCCCCGCCATACAAATAATGACGTGAAACCGGTGAATGTGTAAAATTCTGTGTGTTTGATTACTTATGAGACAAAGACGATACGGAGGAAAATCGACGGCACTCACAATAGCACCGAATTGAGCATCGACGGACCCCAAGCGATCTAGAGGTGGGACCAGGTGCCCTGGAGGAATGAATAGCGAGATGTTATAGTGCTGAATAATTGCATTATATAACACAATTTCCTTTGCAATGACAAAGTCAGTCGTTCACAGATGTACATTTTGAGTAGTTTCTAGATCTCTGTTAGTCGCTTTGCCCTCGGAACGAAAGCGTCGTAGTGTGAGATATCAACCGAGTTATCTTCTATAAATGCAATTTAGAGAATGCAGAAACAAATTCGTACTGCTTGCTGTCTTAATGAACAACCATTCAATCTAATGAAAATTTATTATTACGTCGGTCGTCTCAAAGGAAGTAATATATCGCAAAATTAATGTTTCTTTTTACAAGAATGAGATTTGATATCGGCTTCTGTAAATTGCAAAATGTCTGGATATCTACAATTTTGGTTTCCATCTATTACATTAATTTAAAAATCGACTTGTTTTAGCTCTTTCCATTAAGGTGCGTCATTGGTCACGATTTTGGACAATTCTTGCGCATCTCCTGTTTTAGCACTCATTGAACTTGACTTTTATAGATATTTCAATTTATAATGAACAATGTATCATTTCTTACTCTTTTTAAGACTTTAATTCATTAGACACATTAAAGCGGCCAAGTTTGAAAATTTGATCTAAAATGAATGAAGTATGCGTAAGAAAATGCTTCGCGGTAATGACGTGGAGGTATTTTTTTTTTAACTGTTCGGATTTCTTTTACGTTATAATTACCCATGAATTTTGTTTTACGTATGGAATATTATTGATTTAAGCTTTTTTATTATAAGGTATGGCTGATGAATAGCGAAAAAATATTAATTGTTTAAATTTCACCCAAAATAAGGCAAATTCTCAAGAAAACCACAAAATGACACTATTTGTGAGCGTCTGTTCTCTCTTATTTGAACACTGACATATACTTTTTCTTCAATATTTTGAAAAGTCTTCCCTAGGAGCAAGTGTTACTGTGTGTTTGGAAAAATCGTTGAAATTCGGTATGTCTGAAATTTTGACCTGAACTTGGATGATTTTTGTTATTTTTTGTGTAAAATGTAGAAAATTTAAATTATCGGTGAAGTTGGTACCTAATGTAGTACTTTACCAAATTCAACTTTTATACAAAGTTTCTAACTTGTTTTATTGTATAAAAACGAAGAAAAGTAAAATAAAAATCAGATGAGTGCATTTCAACACTTTTTGTATTTTCTTTACAAATGTGCTATTTTTAGCAACAAATTTCCGGCATTTTTTACCCAGTTTTCAAATAAGCATTAATCTTGATTTTCATCACGGACATTAAATTTTACTTCAAAAAATATTGAGTGACACGAATACTATATTTTAATATGGTTATCATAAAGTCGTTGAAATTCCATCATTCAGACTTGTCATGCCTTAAATAGTACCATCTGAAAGGAGGAAGAATACGAAGGATTCCAACGCCCTCTCCATAAATCCAGAATATTTTAAAATTCGATGATTTTCAGAATGAAATGACAGGGCCTTTTTCTGAAATGTTATAAGCTTATCAGAACCAAATAATCAACACAAGTGGATTCAGTTACGCTACCCAAGTTACAATTTCTAGATGTCAATAATACGGATATTTTCAAGTAAATGTCATATCCCCCATCCAAGAGTTTGATGTTGGAGATACTGGCGGCTTCATCTTGTTTGTCCACCAGTCTGTCTATCCATGGGCTAAAATTTTCTTTCCGCATCATGAAGCGAAATACTGTTCACCTTAAGTGTTGAAAAATCATACAGATTTTCCACGAGAAATGCGGATACCTGTCGATTTGTTTGAGAGAATATCCTTAATTGAACTACAGTACCATAACTCATTTACCACCAATAGCCCACTTCCGTACCATAACGCACCCCACTTCCTTCTACGTCTTTCGGTACATTTATCAACATAACTTTCGCAAATTCTCTTTAGCAATGTTGCATTGTTTAGATAGAGGATTATTGACGAGGGTTAACTATCCGAAACGTATATGTCCATGCTGCAACTTTATTTGTTCTTTAGGTGGGGGCCTACTCGAACCGTTATAGGGTTTTCCTTATATGAAGCGGTCTGTGTATAACGTTTTACAATGATAGGTGGCGGACGAACCAGCGCATCGAAAAACGCCGACAAAAGGTCTTAAATGCAATAAGAAACAAAATATGTGACAATCTGTCAATGTCCACACCCATAATGTAGTATATATTCTTAGTTGAATATGTGATGAAATTATAAGGAGGTTCCCATATGTTTGCAGCCATATCTTGATCATTTATAAAACTGTGTACATGTATGTGATTATTTGAACCTTCTATGTATCTTATGAAATATTGCAATATGAAGAAATTTCATCTGGGGTTTTTTTGCAACAAGTGGGATATACTATATATTATTTGTCGAAACAATGATAAAATTATAAGGGGGTAACCTTATGTTTGGAGCCATATCTTGGTCATTTATAAAACTGTGTACCTGTATGTGTTTTTTCTTCATCTTCATACATATTTTATGCAATATTACAAAAAGAAAAAATAATCATTAGTTTTTCATGCAAAATGGAGTTAGTACATATTATTTGTCAAAAATGTGATGAAATTATAAGGCGTACCCTTGGTTGGTTTATGTGTTGTCATTTTTGTTCGATGTTTGATGTCTCGTTGGCTGTTCCTTGTCTCTAGCTGTATATGTCTTCTCTGTGTTTTCACTTTGGGTGTTTGGTGTGATGCTGTTGTTGCTGCAACTGAGTTTTGTTTGAGATCCCCTCCTTTCTTAGCATGTCCCTCTTGTTGAGTGGGCAATTTATTTGACATGTGAAGTTTCAACCCTCTAGGTTAAGAATCACTAAAGTAGTGGAAACACTTTCTCCATATAAATGCATAGTTGAACCTTGACCTGACGAGTGTTTAATACCCGATCAATGACGAGGGTTAAATACCCGAAACATGCATGTCTGGTCAACGCTGTTAATTAATCTGCTTTTAAATGATGCTAATGAAAATACAGGGTTTTTTACTCTCCATACCTCGAGTAATTCTTTACCTAGAGTGATGAAACTTTACACAAAGGTTGTCCACAGAGAGAGAAGATACATTTTGATTTTGGTGTCAAAAGTTCAAAACTTAACATGTAAGGGAAACAGTATTTAATCGTATTTTTACGCCGTGACATAAGTTATTCTTGACAGACAGTAACGAATATGTAGTCATGTATTGCTTATAACGCAAGTATTATCACTATTGACTTTGAGGCCAAAAGGTTAAAGGTCAAGGTTAAAATATGCATGTAAATGGAGAAAGTGTTTCCACCACTTCAGTTATTCCTAACCTAGATGTCTGAAACTTCACAAATAAATTGCCCACTCAACAAGAAGGAAATTGATATTTTGATCAAAATGAGCATAGAAATAAATTTTTAGTAGAATTTCAGCTTTACACTGTCTCTAAAATGTTCGAACGTTAGCAAATTTCTTGACATTTCTAAATCGTGGGTCCTGTAGAATCATACCCCACCCATCCTGCTACATCTTTCGGTACATTTTTGGACATCATATTTTCATATATACTCTTTGGTCATACTACATTGTTTAGATTGAGGATCACTGACGAGGGTTAAGTACCCGAAACGTGCATGCCTGGCCTAACTTGTATCAAACTTCTCAAATTGAGATTTTCCTCAACCTCAAATCTGCTTGAGGATTCCCTCAGCTGCGTTTTCCTCAAAATCATCTTGTATCAAAATTTTTCAAATCATTTGAGGACTTCCTCAGCTGAGGAAAATATTTGAGGAAAGACTAGAGGAAATAGGTTATCGTCACCATAGTAACCAAGGCGCAGGGTCGGTACATTTCGCATGTCATCCCTATAGCTGTACTTATCCAGGTACTCATTCATGATTCTATTCAGATAAAACCTTTCGGTACCTTTATTTAAAGGTTTTAAGGGTATAAATCTCTACTTCCTCAAAGTTGAGGGACTCCTCAAAATTTACCTTGTATGAAAAACATATTTGAAATTATCCTCAACTTGAGGAGAGATGAGAACATTGAAAGTTGCCAACTTTCCTCAACTCGTTCCTCAGGTCTAAATCTTAGTTTTCACATATAATACAATAAGAGACAATCTTTTTAAAGTGTATGTTTTGTAAATTAAACAATATTATTTTTATTTGTTACTTAAATCTGTCTTATATTGCCTAATTATAAATTTATATTTTGAAGAAATTCGACCTCTCCTCAAGTATTTGAGGTAGGTATGGAGCTCCCTCAAATATTTGAGGAAAATCTCTCCTCAAATTGAGGAAAATCTCAAATTTTCTTTCATACAAGGTAAATCTTGAGGAGTCCCTCAACTTTGAGGAAAATTTATTTACTTTGAGGAAAATCTCAACTTAGAGGAAAACCTCAAGTTGAGGTAGATTAATACAAGACAAATTGAGGAAAACCTCAAATATTTGAGGAAAATACTCAAATTTGAGGAAAATCTCAAGTTGAGAAGTTTGATACAATTGAGGCCTGGTCCATACTGCTAATTTATCTGTTCTTAAATGATGCTATTGAATTTGTAGACGTTTAACACTTGAACTACTTGGTGAGTGTCACTGCTGGTGGACCAAGAGTCCCCGATGGCACATGTAGCCAAGTTCGATCAACTTCGGTTGATCGTCTGTCTCTTCAACACATTCGAAAAATTCTGTTAGCAAATTTCTTGACATTTCTTAAACGTGGGTCCTGTGTCATCATATCCTACCAATCCTGCTACATCTTTCGGTACATTTTTGGACGTCATAATTTTCATATATACTCTTTGGTCATAATACATTGTTTAGATTGAGGATCACTGACGAGGGTTAAGTAGCCGAAACTTGCATGTCTGGCCCATACTGCTAATTGATCTGTTCTTAAATGATGTTATTGAATCTGTAGACGTTTAACATTGGGCGTTTTGAACAAAAACTCGAAACCGTCAACTGAATAGAACGGCTGATAAGGGACTCCCGCCAACAATTTATATCTTTGCGATTCCTATCGTTCAAGCAGTATAGAATTAATTAAGATTAATTGCTTTTGTAAGCGTGTCCCTTTGGCATTTCAATCGTCTGATGCATAATATCGACTTAATATACAAGAACTTAAAAGGTAATGTAAACATTGTTCTGATATTTTTTTTTTCAGATTAATCCCCAAAGGGTTTGATATTTTCCTTAATTCTTCCCATTATTCTTTTTATGGCCACATTGTTGTTATAAATTGTCTGTTTCAACGATTTGATTGATTGCATATCTATACTATTCAATCACTCAGTATTTGATTAGTTGATAAATACAGGAAGTAAGACAAGGTCTGGTACGTAAATGGACTAATCTATATCGTATATTTACACGCAGGATGAAAAAAAAATGAATGATATTTGATATTATGTTAGCATCCCAAAAGGAAAACTATGTGATTTCAGTTACTTCCCTGAATAACAAAAATGGTCTGAAATCCTCTGTTTAGCTGGTTTTCTTTTTCCCGACTATGCAATTACAGATAAGGAATAGTTAATCTTAACAACTCTCACGTTAGTACTCATTCATTATTTATATGTATTCTTACTTCACGATTTTTATCGTTTAATTAACCTTAGTTATTGATTTGCTCACGATATTACAAAATAGTCCTTATTCATTTGTATGAATACTGATTGAAAAACGTACAATGGTTAGCGCTTATCTCGTTCACGTTTGTATTCAGTTTTTCTTATTCATAACGATAGTATCAAATTATCTATATTCATTGTATCTTGATAAATGAGTAGCGCTAATTATCAATTCTATCGTGAGCGTACGCGGAAAAAAAATTCTATCGTGAGCGTATGCAGAATTAACCGTTAGCGTATGCATAATAAACATTACTATGGAGAATAACGTGAATGAATTAATATTACGACTCATAACTTGCAAAACGAATAAATCTTACTCAGAATCCGAATTTTGTTTATAATCTTATGAAATTTTTATCGGGTTAATCGGATTTTTTTTATTTGCATTTTTTTATTATACTTATTATAAGTATTATACGTACTTTATATTAATCTGAATTCATACAACGATAATATACACGTAATACACATGTATTTCTCTACCAAAGTGGTTCAAGCAAATTAGACCAGTCGATAAAAAAATAGTTTACACACTGTTACATAGAGTATGAAATGCCTGTATAATTATAAGACCTGTAATTTTGACATCTTGTATCACCTGCCTATAATGAACTCTTCCGATGACCAGGTAAAACTATGCTTCGCCCTGCCACAACAATACCTGTGTTATTTCAACAATTACCTGTCATGAGACACGAGCTGTTTATCGTGTAACCTACGTGCCAAATTGCCTTATTTTATTTTTAATGCCGAAAATAGTTTAAAAAATAGTTTAATTTTACTTTATTCTAATATAATACAACAAGCTGCTGTAAATATTTAGGGAATTTTCTTTCTCGGCGCTTTCCCTTTTCTCAAATTCTTTATATTGATGGTTTTGAATAATTTAATTTTCACATGTTAAATTCAGTAATTTTGTCTTCCGTTTATGTTAATATACATTTCTTTTTTCATTCTAATGCAAGATGTATCAAAGTTACATGGTGGACAATCTCGCAATGCAGAACTTTCGGTTTTTCTCTAATTTCATGTACTATTATAATAGATTATTTATTAATTTCTTCCTCCCGACATTTGTTCGTGTTGAGTGATTGATTGACTTTTATCTTTTGATTTAAATAACCCCTTGTCATCATTGTATTTTTTCAAAGTCTTTTTAACTCCATACACTACAGAGTACCCCGCCCTTTCTCCCACCATCACCGCTATACCCCGTGAGAATAGTAAGATAGACACTTTAATAATGGAAATAATACATCAGACACAGAATATATTTGTACAAAAGTATCGGACTATAGAAATGCATGTATCTCCGCTTCTTTCAGATCATGAAATCTCTCATAATTCACAATTATTTATCACCATGGCCCGCCTCTGGATCCACACGCTTTTCAGTTTTAACAGCCAAAGAAATTGTAAGAGTGCTGAATCATGATTGCTCAATTTTCTTCCGTAATACCTGGGAATAAAAATCGAGAACATCCCATTTACAATTTCCTTTTAGTTAGGGCCATGGCTTCTAAAAACCCCATCCTTCCCCTCCTTCGACAAATATGTACATATAGAGCCGCCTGTATTACGGAATACCTTAATAACATTTTGATTTTTTTCACTATTTAATCGTATAGGGCCAAAAAGGCAGGTTACCGCACCTTCTCCTTTCAATTCATGAAAATAATGGTGAGAAAAAGTGTTTATACAAACTCAGGATCATTAGTCGCTTCGCATTTTTTTATATATATGTTAATACTAGTATTTACACAACTAGCCCAAAAAAATCAGACTCAGATAAAGAGTTGTAATTTTCTGTGATTTAATAAATGTTACTTTCTTGGTGTCTTTCAATGGCCTCATAGAAATCTAAAATTGAGCGATATATACATCTTTTACATGTACGCATGAAAACCTTTCAATATCTTTTGTCACCAAGATAATCTTTCGTTTTAACATCACAAGATCAAACAAACGTGTTCAACAATGGTCTTAGAAATCATAAATTTCGCACAATTATCCGAGGCTGACTTCAGACAACCTCCTCCCACAAGTCCTCCTACCCCCCTCTGATTCGGCGCTTCGCGCCTTAACCATAGTCTTCCCGGGGAATATCCCCTTCTCAGTCAAGAAACGACAGCAATTCAGTCTACTGTGAATTAATCAAATTTAAATAATTAAATATGCATTTTTGGCTGAATTATTTCAAACATACATGTATTTTTTTTTAATTCTCTTTCATCGTCTTTTGTGATGTGTGTATAACTTCACTAGTTTTTTAAATACATTTTTTTTCTAATTTGACAACGTATAGACTTACAATATACATATACTACCCTCACTGGCCTCAGTGGCTGATCGATTTAATTTAATTACACAGCGAGAGCTTTGACATTAGACGAAGTATAAATTCATTTTCAGAAGAGTTATTTCACATTTTTATTTTAAAAATCCATTTACTTCCCTTATTTATAAAATGACTGATTTGTTAAGAAATCCCCAAATCATGTATTTGAGGATGATGAAAGAACGTTTTCAAAGAAAAAAATCCAGTGTAAAGCAAAAATTTCTGTAGCCCCCATTCCGATCCCCTTTCCGATCTGGGGCTCGGATTGGGTTCCATATTTTTTCTTCATGAATTAACTGCATCTTTTCAGAATTTGCTACACCTCCTTGCACCTTTGTATTTTTGTTGGTTTCAATATAGAATTTCTTACATGTATTTGTTTATCTTTCCTTTGTTCAGGTAATCCTTCGTTGGGGGGGGGGGGGGGGGGGATCGGGCACTTTGACATAAACAGAAAACAGGATCATATTCAAGTGAAGATTAAAGGGGACCTATAGTTCTCTCTTACGCCGTCATGTACAATTTTTTTTCTATTTAGATTCTGTTTACTTGCGAATTCAAAGTTTGTTCCACCGATGGGGGGGGGGGGGGGGGGGGGGGGGGGGGGGGCGAACGCAGAAACGGTAAATTGAATTTATAAAAAATCTTCAATCTCACATACACTTAAATTATGCACGAATGTTCAAAGAAGGTTTATGTATGTAAAATACCTGCCCCAGTGGCATCAAATTATCAAAGTTTGTAAACAAATTAAAATTGGAAGGTTTATAGTAACACGTCTCCGTGTTCAGGGGGTGTTAATATACAGGTAAAAGAGCGGTTAATGAACAACATGCGAGGCATTGTTTGTAACCCTTTGAAGTACCAGACCAAGGCGCACACACTTTTTTCTTTTGTATTACGGATGTCTTTGCTACATCTTTTGATTGAACTGTTTATTTGAGACATATATAAGTACGTTTGTTTGAAAAAAGAGAGCAAGCAAGCTTGTATGAAAATGAAAAAAAAAAACCAATTCATGCACAGGCGAACATTTTATAATGGAAATGTCGTTAAAAAGTTAACTGATCGAAATTTTGTCTCCTCACTTTCGCAGGATAATTTCTGCGTCTGGAGAGAGAGAGAATTTACTTCCTATGTACATGTATGTATAAATAAAATACAAGTAAAAAAAATCATTACAAGGTACATCATGCTTTCAATAGACACATTTATAAAATCAAATATACATGCAATATACATGCTCGATAAATGAAAAATTAATTTCTGCCGGTTTGTTTTACTGTGAAAATGCGTACATGTGTATTTCCGATCTTGATCAAGTAAGTCGATGTTTGACGAGTTGGGACCACAAATCCTTTCTCATAATTAATTTCAGGGACGAACATGTGTTCCAGTTAATTTCTAACCGAAGTTTTGTATTGATCTCAAAAATGTGCTAATTATCTATGATCTTGTAAACAATAATGTACATTTATTAACAGGGACGTATACTTTATATATACGTCCCTTGTATCAATAGATTTAAAAACAATAACATAATTTCCCTGAATGAAAATAAAAATTATCATATACACTATATCTTTACAAATATTTATAGCGATAAATCAAATAGCCATGGTAGATAGAGCTGTACACTTGTAGATTGACGTATAAAGCTACATGTATATGTATATACATGTATAGAACCGAGTGATCGCACTATGTTGATGATACAGATAATGATTGACACCTGGACCAAATTTAATCGGTTAAAGGCTGGGTTTAGAAGTATCAATGACATCGATCCCTTAATTAATAAAAAGAATCGATCTTTGAATGTTGTCATCAAATTAAGCTAGAATTGTTTTTATTTTCACATGTGCCGAGATTTTCCGTTTTTACTTCTTATAAAAGTAAAGTTTCGACCCTCTGATGGTTTAAACCCCCCATTTGGAAAAAGAATCTAGACCCTCCCCCTTTTTTTATTTAAACTAAATATATTTTGTCATTTTTATTGTCTAGCAGCCATAGATAGTGTTATTTGTCTCTAGCTGAAATCTTTAAATTTGTATTGACATGTCATCGGACCTTGTCGATATCTCATTTAATAATGCGGCATAATTAAGATGACCTGCCGGTATGTCTTTGATGTCACGTACCGCTCGCGACTCTAGAAGACGTCGCTATCTACAAAAGCTACCAACCATGCAGAATTTTTTTTCAATTAATTATTTGATAAGCTAATCACTAACTTATTAAAGGAAAGCGGCAAAAAAAAAAAGAATTAGGAACTACATGTACATTTATGCAGTGCCGGAGTCCATGAATTTAGTAAAAGAAAAAAAAAATACTGAGTCCATTAAAAATGAGTGATATGAGTTAAACAATAGAATTTTTTTTTCTAAATATCATGATTTCCCTCTTCAGTTTCATTCTTTGTTGTTTATGTGTAAACATTGATTTAAATTCATTAACAAATATATATTTTTGCTTGAAGCCGGATTAATATAAATTTAAGATTCACGATAGAAATAACAAAACGAAAATTCTACGCGTAGCTTTTAGCTCATTCACGTTAGTCATTCTCCATACGCCAACGTTAGTGATTATTCATACACATAGCAATGCGGAATATGGTTAGAGTATGCGGAATAAAACATATAGTTAATGACAAGCGTTAACTATGAGGAATCTATCAGTAAATATTGTATGCCTACATTCACGTTAATTATTACATATCTAACCATTTATTCACCATTTTTCGCGATAGGTCCTCATTCATTTTCGTTTATTATTCATAGAATTTGTTAACATTAACTATTCCTTATCTGTATACATAAATTACACTGTTACATCTAAAAGTAACTCAATTTCAATTAACCTTTAAAAACATCACGATAATGGTAATGTTGATGAATAATTGGTTTTATTCATTTTGAACATAGATTTTATTTGGATATGCTACTGAATCGACCCTACAGGAAAATTGGAGCTGCGCACTCTCTGTTATCTAAATGTAATAATCTTACTTCAAAAAATTAAAGAGGGCGCTACTGAAATTATTTTTGGTGGCTCCGTTGAAAGCATCGCTGATGAGAATTTAATATTCGAAACACGTGTCTGGTGCATGAAAATCGGTTTGGAATTTTCTTCAAGAAGTTATAGAGTTGGAACCCTTCGACATTATTAACACCGCATACCATTAGCACACTATATGGTCATTTTCTAAAAGCTCACTTTCAACACAAAACAAGAGTAACTAGGACAGAATAAGTGCTTCAATACATCGCATACAGAAAAAAAACCACTTAATCTAAAATAATCATTAGTTGGGGTTACTAAACTTCTTGCGAAAAACCATTCGATCTGATCACTATTCCAGAGTTCATTATAAAATCGTATACTGAAATTGGTTGTTCAAAAAGTACTTGTATATATATGTTTTAATTCATTCTTGCATTCAGCCGGACTCCTCGGATGATTACATACATGAGCTCGCTACAGTCGGCAGAGTACAGACTGTATTACGCATGCCCTCTTTCTATATCCATTTACATATTCATCTGTGTTTCTCTACGTTTCGCGGTCTTGTTTGTGTGAGGTCATCTTACAGTGAGGAGGTTGTTTTACACCGCAATTGTACGTTCGTCGAGACCTCTGGGTAATTGGAGAAGTGAGAGGGTTGTGCGCACGTTATCCAGGATAACCACACCATTTGCTACTTGCGTGACAAATGGCCGTCCAAAGTCGGCACCGGTTGGTCTCGTCGGTTTGTGTGTAGTCTTTTGTGTTTGATGTTTACATGTCGTGTGTCTCTTTCCGTCTCGTGCTGTACTCGTCTTTTGTGTTTCATTTTGTGTTTTTGCATCGGGTGTTTTGCTGTTGATGCTACAACGGGGTCTTGTTGGAGATCTCCCTTCTTGCATATTCATCCTTTTTTATTATTATTTTTTTTTGATAGAAGTAAAAAAAGGGGGGATCTCCAACAACACTCGGTTGCGGTACCCATAGCAAAACCCAAAATGCAACAACACAGAGCAGATACCAACAAAGAGACGTAACAAGGACAAGGAACACCAAGTCACACCAACTAAAACACAAAAGACCACACATAAACCAACGAGACAAAAGTGCAATCGGTGCCGACTTAATGCCTAACGATACTAAATATACTGAGATAAACCTTACATATGATATTCTTGGAGGTACTTTTGAAACAAAGAAAAACATCATAACATTATTTATATAAAAAACCTTTTCTTTCCGTTATATTATTTTGAATTACTCTCTCGCAGCTTTCATTCAATACAAAATACTGATTGATAGATTGATATTTTCATATACTAAAAAGATACTACAGGACCCAAGTTTTAGAAATTTCAAGAAATGAAAAAGATGGAAAATGACCATATCCCTTTGTATGATTTTGGTAATAATTTTGATAACAGAAATTTTCGAATTTGATCGAACTTGGCTACATGTGCCATCGGGGACTCCTGTTCCACCAGCAGGACACTCACAAAGTGGTAAAAAATGTTAAACGTCTTTAAATTCAATAGCATCATTTTATAACAGATACATTTGCAGCCTGGACCAGACATGCACGTTTCGGGTACTTAACCATCGTCAGTGATCCTCATTGCACAATGTGATTTCTCTTACATTGAAATGGAAGCATCATTTGAGATAGATTCTTTTAATTAATACGTGATTTACATCGTTACTGACAGAATAACGACAAAAATTGAAATTTGGACTTTCTTTTTGCAAATAACGATCCAATATAACAGGGTCTCTTGTGATGACATAATCAAAATATTATCTTGTTAAACGATAATACTCAAGGGTTTCGTGGTACGTTTTTCATATAACAAGAATTGTGAAATGGCGTTATGAAATCGAATCAACAGGGTATCGTGTTAAACAAATGATTAAGCAGTGGTGAAACAGCATAAGAGCCATTGCTGTAACGATAAATTATATAATAAGAGTTGAAGGTGACAGAATGACAAAAGTGCTATGGTGAATCTGTCAGTACAATCACGTTATAAGTACATGTAGTTCACACAACCGCACGACTGTTATCTGATTTCTGAACATCCACCATCAAGATCATGACGGTTTTAACGATAGTTCGATAGTGCTGCATAGTTCAAATAAGATTTGTTTACTTCCTAAACTTGGTTAGTATGCAATATAGATTTTTATCAACTTGGGAACTTAGATTAACTGCTTTGTTGAAGATGTCTTCATACAATTGAAAAAAAAAGTATTTTTTTTCATGAAATCAGTTTGCAGAATATGATTCTATTAGAGACTTTGCTTAAATCATAAAGAAAACATGAACATGATGTTCGTTGTATGAACGCAAAAATGTCTAGTCTCTTCACATCGATATTATGAGATTAAGAAGACCCTGACGACAATCTCAACAGCACTCTAAATAGATCACCTATTTGAGCATCGAGGGACCCCTAGCATGCTAGAGATGGGACTAGGTGCCCGGGAGGAGTAAACATCCCCTGATTGGCTATCCGCGCCCGCCTTCGATATTCACGCACGAAAGTGAAAACAATATCTACAAAATATGCACTGTCTGAGGTTATGTCTATATAGAAAGTGTTACGGTGACCATGTCAGGGAAAATATTGAAAACATTTACTGTCAAACCCATTAATCTGATATTCGAGCATAACAATCCTACAATCCTAAATAAGAATAGGAAATAGTTGCTCTAAGTTTCAATGACAAAATCGATGACCTAGGTCGCCGTCGGAGCAATAATAAACTTAAAATCGCCTATCGTTCAGTTTTTGTAGGATTTTCATTAATTTAGTCGCAACGTATTGTATTTTTATCGAATTATTCAGTTGTATTACCGAAATAGATCGCTATGTTCTAAGAAGTGAACGATTCATAGCTGTGAGCAGAAGAGGTAGAAAAGATATAATCATATGGAATATAATCCTTGAGAAGAAATTATAAAAGCACCAAATGTTAAACGCCTTCAAATTAGATAGCATCATTTAAAGACGTTCGGTACACCTAAGGAACGTAACTCTAGACAGCATATATATCCTTTAGAGGTTTCCAAAACTCAACGTCGCGTAATTTGCTTATTTCTCAACATATTGAAATGAAATTGGAATCTATGGAATCAGAAAGATCTTTTCTGAATGTTTATACCAAAATTTGCGTTAGATTATGGACACAATAATTTTTCAAAACCGTCAGTTTTGTAAAACGGGTTATTTTTGCGCAATGCGTAAATTGTCTTCTTGGCGACGTTACTTGCATGTATTTCATATGGGCATCCCACAAAAGCTTCAATAAGCACTAGTACTTTGCTTTTACAATGAAAGTGAAAATTCCTTTATGATTATAATGATATTATTTTTAAGTGACAATATTTTGCCTGTAGGTTTGTGTCAAGAAAAGCGCAAATCATATCGAAAAATTATGAAACATCACAATTTAAGGGTAAATGTTATCGAGAAAAGTTGTACGGAGGAAAATATGTGAGCGAATGAGTAAGAGAGTTAATCTAAAAATGTTTCTACGTCAACAGTGGCCTTATTTGTTTAAGAAATAGTGAGAGTTAAAAAAAATAGCTCCAACCTTTCGCAACGTCAGCTTTACGTTCGCTAAGGAAACGAATATATTTTGACAATGTCTTTCTCATTTGTTCCAAGGCTCATTACGAAAAAATAAAAGGGTTGAATTACAAGATAATGAAAGACAACAACTTATTTCATGCAGATTAAAAGAAGACAGAAATAAAAACAAACAAAAAGGTGCTCGGACAGTCCTCGGCAGCATCTCTGTGTAAAAGCGGAGTGAGTTTACGCCATCATCCCAAAATGACACATGGGAGAGACCCAACAAATTGTCTTATATTCTGACTTGGGTCCCTTTGATAAAATCAAAAAATAGTAGTAAAAGTATATAAAATGTACGCAGAATGCTATGAAAACAAGAAAAATAGTAATTCGTTTGTAGGAGAGGACTTGCACGAAATGCAAGAATTTCGAACATCATGGATGCACATTGTCTGCTCGTAAGTCCCAATCCATTTGATTATCTTGTTGCATATATTTAGTCTTTATTAGGAAATGTGTTCTATCTTAGCAGATGTTCATAAAGACTGAGCTAATCGGGGACGATATCCAGATGTAAAATCAAACAAATTTTTTTAATTACTAATTTTTCATTGTTGATTGTTATACTTTGATTCAACCAAAGCTGGTTCACACTAAAACTGCACCTTTTCTATGCAGATTAATACTTGAGACGGAAACAAGAAATATATGGTTATCTGCAATGACTTTTTCTCTTTGGAGCGGAATATTTGTTTACTTTTATTAGTTAAGCAACATTCTCTTGAATGCATGTGTTTATGCGATCGTCAAGAAAATAAAAAGAGTGCATTTTTATATGTTCAACGTGTACGTATGTGTATTCAAATAAGAAGTATTCTTATCTTTTTAATTATACAATGAATGAAATTTCGTTCTCTGTCAAATATGGTATCAGAAAATGACATTGAAGCTGTTGTTTAGATGAGACCGATATTACTTGTAAGATAAAATTTATGACGGCGCTGCATCGCTCTACACTATATGTTTATTTTGACGTCGTCGTTAAAAATTTGCCAAAAATGACGGGAAGTCAAATTTATGATCAAGATTAAGTTAAAAACAGCAAAAAAAAAAAAAACTACACCATGTTTTGATCATTTTATTTAATAAATATAATAATATCTCGACTAGTTTTCAAAATTTTCTAATTAATGATGAAAAAATATGATGAGAAATCATATTTTTTCACTCTTTTTCGAGCAAAAAACGAATAAATATTTTCAGAAGACCGCATTATAATATTAAAAATAACGTCATTATATATGCTGTTTATACACTATTATATATTTTCGAAATGCTTAGATTATTTTGTACATTTTGATGATGCAAAGTAAAAAATCTATTCACAAATGTAGGATTACACTAACAAACGTTTTCAGTAGAGACTATGCTCCTTCAGGAAATGCACAAGTGAGCATGCGCAGAGCGTCATTAGCATATCATAATAAACAAACAAATCATACATGTGTCGTGGAATATTTGAAACTTTTGCCATTTTAATATTTATTTAGAAACAGAATTCTATTAGAAAAAGAAAATCTTTAAAGCAGAATCGCGTGAGAACACAAAGATATTCGCCAAAATCCAGTCTCAATACTTCAAAGAGAGACAACTCTTGATTTTTTTTCAGAATTTCCTCTGACATATACAACTTTATTACACGACTTGCACTACCCTTAATCTTGACATAGAAATAAAGTAATGAAAATACGATAACTTAAAGAATATATGAAAATTAAATATGACACATACAGGTACATGCTAAAATACTCAGAAGGCACTCCATCAGGAAGAGAACACCCACCCCCCCCCCCCCCCCCTTCACTATCCCTACCCAATCTCATTGAATCTGTCAAGTCAATGGAAAATTGTGTCAACTACCAAAAAGAAAGAATTGTTGTTTGATAAATTAGATAAAAGCCAGTTACTTTAAATTAAAGAAATAATTCCTCATCATTTATATAACTTGTAAGTTAAACGTCAAAGATCCATTTTCATATTGATTTTGGTGTTTAAGAGACATTATTTTTGTTATTTTCTATTTTATAACCATGAGAACACAATTTAGTTGTATACATGGTAAATGCAATTGATTTTCAGAGCCATTTTTCAATTTGGTGTACATCATTACATGTATTTTACATTTTCATACAGCCTACATTTACCAATACAGTTAAAATTCATGACCAGCATAATATTGCTTCTTTTGCTTTTGCTCTTCAGCAACTGCCATTTGGTACTTGAAATTCCTTATAAAAATATATTTGAAATGCTAATATATGGAAAATTTGAATTTCTAAAAAGAAATTTTCATATGTGTATAAGAAAGTTGATTTACACTGCACTGTGTATATGGTGTATATATGTGGACTGCCATGCCAGTGATACACTGAGCATCCATGGTTTTGTATGGGCTCAATTTAGCTTAATTACCAGTGAATTTCTATGAAAATCTAACACAAATTGGTAAGAAAGCTTGTTGACACCCTCTTTTTTAACATAACATCATGCACAAAACTTTTAATAATTATGCACACATTCCTTCAACAATTGAAATCTATATTAGGTATTATTTAGTTGCAATAAACGATTCGTCTTGATAATACAATGACATGTCTCTGCTCAAGAGGGTTGACGCAAAAAACAATAGAATGACGCACATTGAGCCCTATACGAAAAGAAACTAGAATTTCTGGAGAATCTGAAAAAAAATTGCACTGTACCTGTAATATTTGCACTTGATTTTACACGATTTTTTCTATTTCATACCTAAAATAAGTATGTTTTCCCCAAAAGCCAATCAAATTTTCGAAAATTTGTAAAAAATCCAATTCTTGATCGATTTCAACACTGTTTTCACTCAAATTTCGATCAAAACAAGAAGTAACTAAGAAAGATAACTCGCATGGTTTTACAATGGATTTTCCTTCGATAATTGGAGCACTACATACACTGGTATGAATTGAGGCGGTGAGCAAGAAGGACAACTCCAACTTTTTTTTAGTTAATTTGCATAATTCATTCAAAAGCAAAAGTTGCATAGACGTTTGTTAGTGGATTACGCAATAAATGTATTCGTTACTGCGTCGCAACAAAACGTCGCACATATTTGACGTAAATCAGGTTACATATGCAGATAGATGTGAAAAAAAAAAACAGAAAAACTAAAGGATGTTTTGATTTATTTTATTTCATCTATTTGTAGAGTATATCTGATATAATGCATAGAAGAAGTTTTATGATAAAATCTCGATTCGATTTTAAGAATTGACTCAAAACGTAAATTGCGGCATGTTGTTAAGGTCTTCTTTAAGATGAAGTAAAATTTTCTCTGCATATTCCGAATCAAAGATTATATTTTACATAACTGAATAGCGCAATTTTAAAGCTTTCATGACTGGGTAATTATTATGACATTCAATTGTATTTCTGATCTTATTTTGCGCCATCTTTACAAATTTAATACTAAAGTACGACACAAAATAACTTCATGCGTGTAGCGTCATGTGTAGACTTTGTTACGATATTACACTTACGAAACACTTTGAAAATAAACATTATTTACAGAATTTTATAGAATGAATATTCGACTTTCGGAATATATATGATTTGTATCAAATGAAGCTGTCTTACGGAAAGCGCAACTTTGATATGACGCCTATACCGAACGACCTTAAGAACGGATTAATTTACAGCATGGACCAGACATGCACGTTTCGGGTACTTAACCCTCGTCAGTGATCCTCAATCAAACATCAAGCAATTCTGATCAGAGAAACATATAGACAGACTTCACAAAGATCCATCAACAAATCTCAAATTGCTTGTAATTATATAAACAAATCATGGAAGCAAAACTGGAGTTCATGATTGATTTCAAGAACCTTTTCAAATTCTTCTAGGAAATACTTATGTTTGAAACTCAATTAAGGTATTTCGGAAAGACTATGGCTGATGCATTTTTATTTCACGATTTAATTTTAATAATACCATGACTTTATATCCAAAAAGCTTCTCGCTTGCAGAAGGGTTGGAAAACGTCTGTCTTTTTCCTTTGCAATATATTTTTTTTCACGATATTTTTTTCTTTCTATTATGGCACAGACATTAAATTGATACATTATTGTAGATCAAATGCATTTAAATTCATTTGAACACTTGAAGGATTTTTTTTTTCAATCAAAGGCATGTGTAACTTAGCACATATCTGATAACAATTTGTCTTTGTCAGCATTTCTTTCTTCTTTATTAATTCGTGTTAACAGCATTTTCGATCAGAAGCATATACTGTTTTCGCATAGTAAGAAATAGTACCTGCAAACTCTATTACAAATCCTAAAATTAATTAATTACGTTTATGCCACCAGAGAATGGAAGTGTTCAGTTTATGGAACTGGAAATGTTCTTTTTTTTATTGAGTTTTATACTTTCCAAGATCGCTTGTCAATGAAATCATAACACTCGTAATAGGTTACTTCGTTTATCTCATTAATTCTGTTTTTAGAAATAAAATAGATAACTACTTTACCTTTTGGAAGATAATTTCCAATTTATTTTCTTAGCGAGCGAGCAGATTAATTGACTTTATCCAACAAATGCATGCATTGGTCCCCTCACTTAAGTTTCTAAATGACAAATGTAGTTAATTGGTCGACAATACAATTCACAAGGCGTTACGTGACATTTTGAGAGCGTAATAGGCGACGAGTCCTAGAGTGAGCGGTCGATACAACTGTATCACTAACATAGGTGGGAAAATGATGCCATCTTGAGGTTACTTATACAGTTATGGTCTCATTAATTAAACCGGTCCAACTAAACATCGATCGGCATTTTACTCATAGAAAACTGGTGGGGATTTTACGTTTTATCGAATGAAAATGATATTGTCAGATCGGAATGCAATCAATTGTGAAACTCTTCAATAGCTTCATTTAAGAGCAGACAAATTTGCAGCATGGACCAGGCATGCACGTTTCGAGTACTTAACCCTCGTCAGTGATCTTCAATGTAAACAATGTAATAAGACCAAAGACTGTGAAAGGTAGGTATAATGTCAAAATTGTCTACCGAAAGACGTAGCAGTATGAGTGGGATATTTTGATTCAATGAGTGAATGACCATAAGAAAAAAATGTAATGTATTTCTTATTGGATGAATGAGGCGCATAATCTCTCATCTGGTTCCTAGTCTAGAATGACGCGTAATCAAAGAACTACGTAATACTTTTTGAGGGTAACTCTGGTCACCTACATTCACACACATGTTTAAAATCGCAAGGTGCAAACGGCACAGTATGATAATTGAAAAGAAATATTTGTAATCCGTGTCATTGTTTTCGATTGTGATTGTTTTAATATGGATTCTCTGTAAAAAGCTAAAACAGCTGGCCACGGCATGTCATGGATTTTGATGAAACTTTCTGTAATTATCATACTTAATGTAAAAACAATGAAAACAAACCATATTGTTTTATTTGAACAACGGTTGCCATGGTAACGGGGTCAATCTATTTGACACCCCCATAAATATGAGAGATAAGACATATTGTGGCATTCTGTTGCCATGGAAACCATGGTCAAAATTTACTTTATGAACACAAAAACTTTTCTTTGTTAGTTCAACTCTAACAAGAATAACTTTTTTCGGGGAGGGGGTTATCAGGTAGTTGTTGATATTCAGTGGAATTATGTGAAAATTTAGCAAAAATAAGGTCGTATTTTAGGGTCATTTTTGGCCTGTTTTTGATTATTTTGAAGGTTGAAAACCATTATTTGGTGAATGTTATGGGTATTTAACATCGCCTTGCCAAAATGAATGTCTATAGCTGGAAACAATCAAGAAATAAAATTTATGGTGAAACTCACCATTTTGTCATGAATGCCAATCAAAATCCGTTGCTATAGCAACTTGGAATCCATATTACCATATACCACATATTTAAAAACATTGTTTTTCCTCATGTTTGAGTCCTATGATTATGAAATAGCATACCTGTATACAAATTATATTTATCATTATCAATTGACCTTCAAATCATTTCAAGGTCATCTGTCCAAATCTCAAGGTCATTTCTAACTTTAGACTAAAATTAAGACAAAAATCAGGATTTCGAATTAATTTAAACTGATTTCTCTAACTTATTTCATTAGATATTTTGATTTTAAATATTTACAGTTGAACAACCGATCATAAGAAGTAGAATTCATCACAATTTTGTTAAATTGTATTTCACTTCTATGTATGACATACTTTCAAAAGAGCATAAAATTGAGATTTTCTAAAATTTTCTCGTAAAATATGTGACATTTTTTTGGGGTCTTCAACGGACTTTGATAATTTTGATACTCATCCCAACAAATAATACATTTATCATACTTTCACCTATAATTGATTGTTTTGTCAAGGTTCCATACTGTTTACTGTTAATCATGTCTCTTTTTGGTGAAAAACCACAAAATTTGGCCTGAAAATAGCAAATATTTTTCAATGACCTTGAAAATTGAGCAAATGACCTTGACATTTTCTCAAGGTCATGATAGCATCAAATGGTCTTCAATTCATCTACATACCAAGTTTTGTAACGATAGCAGGCATATATCTTTAGAAATTAGTTTTTTACTTACGACAGGTATTTACACCTTCCTACCAAATGTTGCCATGGTAACCTATTTCAAAGGCGTGTAAACAGAAAAATCTCACTTCTAGATAAATTTCCTTCGATTCCCATGAAGTCCTAGGATAATACTCTTCAGGAAATAGTCAACTGTATTTCAAATCTTGTCGATTGCTTTATTACTCTTGTCAAAAGTAAGTAAAATATAGGTAAAATAAGGCCTAAATTGGCCGAAAATGGCTCATTTTGAATAAGCAATTTTTCTTGAAATTGAAGCAAATTTACATGACACAGAAAGAAGGAGCATCAAAAAGTCAAATTGTATCAACTTAAGAGGATTTAAATAATCTTTTCGGAAAATTACATATACATTCAACATTTGTTTCCATGGTAACGGGATGCATAAAAATGCCTTGTTTAAAGGTGTTTTTATACAAAACCTTGGTTACCATGGCAACGGAACGTCGGAGAAAAAAATCGAAGGTCAATTCGTTCTGAGGACATCATATTTACCTTATACACAAAAAATATCCAAAATCTGAGGCATGTCGTGGCCAAACATGTCTGATTTTTTTAGGTTTTTACATAGAATCCATATTTTATAAAAGAGGAGAAAATAAAATTGTTCAAACTCGTGACCTCCTTGAACAAAATTTCAAACAAATTCTGTTGAACCAGACACATGTTTTAGATAGTGAATCCTCATCAGTGGTACTTCAAAGGCGAAGTGACTTTCAGATATAGTCAAAAGTTTTTCTTTCTCTCTCTCTCTCTTGGCTATGTTTGCTGCCCCAATTTAATTCATTTAAGCCATAATGAACTAGGTTTACTATAACGAATATTGCTGAAAAGATCTTTTTCTTGATTTTAAATGGATTTTTTAACTGCAGAAAGGAAAGGGGTTTATTTTTGTGTCGCCTGCGAAGCAAATCGACACATAGGGATCACTTTGTCCTTAAGTCAGTCCGTCCGTCCGTCGGTGTCACACCCCATAACTTTTCATTGGTAAGAGACAGAGCTTTGATGTTTCACATGTGTATTCCTTGTGATGAGACCTTTTTATACATACCATAATTTTTTACCTGGTGACCTTGACCTAGATATTTGACCTACTTTAAAAAATTAAGATTGGCTATATCTTTAAATTGGTAAGTGATAGGGCTTTGATATGTCACATGTGTTTTTCTTGTGACATAACCTTACTACGCATACCATAAATTTTGACCTAGTGACCTTGACCTAGATATTTGACATACTTTTCCAAAAAATTAAGATTGGCTATATCTTTTGATCGGTAAGTGAAAGGGATTTTATTTTTTTTTCACATGTGTATTCCATGTCATGAGACCTTTCTGCACATACCATATTTTCTTTCCCTAATGACCTTGACCTAGGTGTTTGACCTACACTTAAAAGAACATTAAGATTGGCTATATCTTGATTGATAAGTGGTATGGCTTTAATATTTCAAACATGTATTTCTTATGATGAGTCCTTTCTTTTATTCCCAAAAATTTTACCTACTGACCTTCACCTAGATGATTGACCTTTTCTGAAAGTAATAGATTGACCATATCTTTTAATTCACATGTAAGTTCATTTGACAAGACCTTCCCACTGATACAGGTACAAATATTAAACCAAATGACCTTGACCTACATATTTGATCAACTTTTTAAAAATAGGCCGCTTCGCAGGCGACACAAGCATTCCTTGGATTGCTATTTTTAACATTTTCAACTTCTCCCCTAAATTGTTCATATAGCTATTTGATGTTTATTGTAAGAAATGTGATCGTGAAAGAATTTTGTCAAAATATCACCTTTTTAATTTTTAAAGACTTTTCATAAAATTCTATAAAGGTATTTTTTCCATGTCGAAGGGGCCGAGAGGATCAAATCCCGGCGGAACGATCAAAATGGGTTTCTTTCTTTTTCATATTTTCCCCCATTTTCTGAGCTTTAAATGCATTTTTAAATTATCTTAATAATTTTGATTTCATTTTTTACATGTTTTTGCATTTCAACAATTTTTTTCAAGTTAGCTTGAATCTTAGTTGTCTGGTCCATTCTGTAAATTTATAAGGTTTTAAATGATGCTATTGAACATTTAACACCCCCCCCCCCCTATTTTCCTTAAGATGATATATACTTTTAGAATTTTATAAATGACTTTTTGTGTATTCGTTTGTGACACAGAATACGTATTTATTATAATACTTATGAGCTGGAAATTTTGGAATCGAACCGTGATATCTTAATTGCGGTTAACCGATTTTGTGGTTCGCTGTTACAGCCCTAAGTGCAAGCTAATTTATCTTTTACATATGTTCTCATCTTCGATAAATTTGCACCATCATAAGAATTAAACAGGTATGACATTTGTAAAATTTCATGAGTTCTCATGTGAGCGACGTCACCCCTGGGCCTCTTGTTTGTATTTTATGTAAGAAATCTATCCGCGTAACTTCTTTTGAAATTTGATACCTTTTAGCTAGTACAAAATTATCTAAACTTAAATGTGTACCTTCATTTACGAGAAACGAAAGAGGAATGTTTAAATGTCAACACAAAAGCCAGAAACCGAGAAAAAAATACTGTGGCAATGTGTACTCACTTCATGTAAAAACGGAACTAGTTATCTTATATTCCCTCTAGAGAATGAGAATCCCTTTCAAAGATTGTACCCTGACGTCTTAGCTCATTAATGCTTGTTGCTCTGAAAGTAAAAGCCTTCCCCAGTCTTTCGCATTCTCGATAATTGGAAATTTTACAGCAATGTTTTTCGGAAGCTTAATAAAGCTCTTGGTTACACTTATTACTTCCTTTCAAGACTAATTATGTCTTCTAAAATACTTTAAGTTTTTCTCAGAGCTGTCATTTAAATGTGAAGATGATTATTATCCCAGACCTGAAGAAGTTAGAATTTCCTTCGGCTAAACTGGTTCAAATATCTCCCAATATCATAAGGTGCATTGTCCATTGATGGTTAAATTGAAACCCTAGAACCTCAAAATTCTCAAGAAACTTAGAAAGGAAGGAAGGAAGGAAGGAAGGAATATCCAACAACACTCGATTGCAGCACCAACAGCAAAACCCCAAAACACACAATGAAAACAAAACAGAAAGTAGACACACAGAAAGACAAGGAAAACCAAATTACGTTAAAACATCAAACACAAATGACTACATTAACCAACGTAATCGGTTCCGACTTTGGACGGCCATCTGCTTAACCAGTAGAAGACTGGTTGTCCGGACTACGTGCGCTCAACCCTCCAACTTTCCCGATTAACCAGAGGTCTCGAAGAACGCACAATTGTAGTGTAAAATAACGTCCTCATTGTAAGATGACAATACAAACAGACAACATGACGCAGGGGGCCATGAAACACAAATATGGATATGTAAATGGATAAAAAAGAGAGAAGGCGTGCGTAACACAATCCGTGCTCTGTCGGCTGTAGCGAGCTCATGCATGTTACATTGTCAATATTGAAATATATGTTCTATAGCACCAATGTTGTTGTACTAGACACGTGTTTCGGATGTTTTAATCCTCGTCAGTAGTACTTCATGACAAACATTTAAATAAAGCCAAGTGAATTTTCCTGGCGCCATCTACAATACAGAGCTTTAATTTTCCCTTGCAAAAATGAGCGGCTCCAAATTTTGTGTAGGGTTTATTCAAAAGCGTATTTGAATGAAAAATATTGCTAAAAATCGTTGGAGGGTAGGCGCAAGGAGCTTCATTCTAAACATGACCAAAAAAAGAAAAATGCATGTATCACCCGAGGAGTCCGTTTGAGATTCACAGAGGACAGGTGGTCGGGCCCTGTCTTCTCTGAAGAGGTTTTTAGAGGGCCCGTCATGGAGTCCTTTTCGTCACAGTTAGGCAGAATGAAATTTCTTAGAATTCGCTTGTACGTACAAGGCTGTAGATTTATCATGTACCACGCCCGTCTGATGACAGCAGGACCATATCCATGGTATAAAAGGCGTTTGATGGTTCTAACACAATTTCGATGGTAATTATGTCTACCTTTGCTCTTTCTAATTTTGTTAATAATGTTACCATAAAATGCAGGTTGTGAAAGACCCTAAGTAACATACTCTGTTGCTTGTATAGGTCCGAATTTCAAAAGAAGTAGACAATATTTTTTGTAAAAGTTTTTACTAATCGTGAAAGCGAAAACCTTGACCTAAAAGTTTGTTCGTCATCTGTAAATTTCCATAATCCTAATTACGTTAACTGTCTACAACTAAATATTGTGAGGTAAAATGTAGGCGAGAAAAAAGAGAAGTTTTTGAGGCGAAATGTACGAGCAAAATGGAGGAGAAATTTGCCAGGTGAAAAGGGAGGAAGAAACATAAGAGAAGAGAAATTTGTAGCCTGGGGAGAAATTAAAGAGAATTCTGAAAGCGAACTTGACAGAGAAATAAATCTCCTTTCATTCCTTTTACGCTTCTCTTTCATATTCTGCTACGTTTCTCTTATGATTCCGCTCACGTATCTTTTTTAAATTCCGTCTTCAGTTGCTTTCAATTTTCGCCTTCAGCCTCGTTTTGGAAATATGGGCGGGGCTTAATGTGGTCTAAATTAAAAAGCAAATGTAGGCTTATTATGATGATTATAAATATTGAAGATACGGTGTCCCTGAAAATTAATTGATTTTACAAAATTTGATAATTCAAAATGTCTTTTCACATGAAAGTATACATCCTCATATGTATGTATTCGCAGTTACAGCCTTTCTAAAACGTTATTTTGAATTTGGGGCGCGCAGCTCCTATTCATTTCACTAGCGCCATCTACAATGTATTGAGTATTTACAATAGAGGTATATGGAGATTTAACTTTAAAAAAATTCGACAATATTATGATCGTTACTACATATTTTCAAATAGAATTTTTATGCCTCCTTTTTTCCACTATCTAGACCCTTCGGAATAAATTTGCAGCTTTAATATTACAATTATTTAACCTTTATTTACACTTTTTTTCTTTTATCGCGCTTATTATCGAATTATATGCAATGATAATCGTTTTTTCAAATATGTCTAGATATTTTGTATATATAAAAGTCACTCTTTCGATAAAATATAATCATTTTAAATAGCTAAACTTAATCGTGTAAAATACGACGTGCTTCGTCTTTTGGTACAGTTTTGGACATATCTTCTCTAAAATGATGCTAATGAATTTGAAGACGTTAAACATTTTATACTCTTTGCTTAGTTTAAGGATCACTGAGGAGGGTAGTTACTCGAAACGTGCATGTCTGGTCCATGCTGCAAATTTATTGTCCCCCGCTTTCGGTTCGTCTGTCCGTCTGTCTGTCCGTACGTCACAAAAACCTTTACCTTGTGCATAACTTTTGAATGGTGAGTGATACGGCTTTCATTTTTCACAGGTGTATTCCTTGTGACACGACCTTTCCATGGAACCAAAAATTGACCTACTTATTAAAAACTTTAACCTTGACAATAACTTTTGAATGGAAAGTGATAGGGTTTTCATATTAAACATGTGTATTCCTTGTGACAAAAACTTTCCATGGATACCAAAAGTTTTGACCTTGTGACCTTGACCTTGGAGTTTGACGTACTTTTCAAAAACTTTAACCATGACCATTACTTTTGAACGGAAAGTGATAAGGCTTTTACTTTTCACATGTGTATTCCTTGTGACAAGACCTTTCTATTGGTAATAACTTTCTGACCTTGTGACCTCGTCCTCGGAGGTTGACCCATATTTAAAAACTTTAACCTCGACCATAAGTTTTGGATGGTAATTTAAATGTGGGACTTGGTAACACAACAAAAGTTTGGACTCTTTGAACTTTACTTAGAGTTTAATCTTTCATATTTAGAATTTTGATAATATATGAGATATATTATGAAAACTGCATAATGGGGGGAATATCTTTAAGCTGTTCTTTTAAGATAAACACTCAAAAGCGGGGGACAATTCCTTGAATTTAATTTTTTGTTCTTCAATGATGCTATTCAATTATAGACGTTATTTTGTGTCGATTATTTTATGAGTCCAGATGCCATTGATTTCATTTTATTCATCTAGATGAACAAACAAATACTAGATAAATATCATTTTTTTGATATTGACATTTTGTCAGATAATTTGTTCTCTCAAATTGCTTGAGATTTGTTTTAGCAGCATCTAATTGTCTTCAGATTATGGCTTGATGTTAAAAGTCGTCAAATTCTATAACATCATTTAAGGTGTCCGTTGTACAATAGAGTAATTTTACATAGCGTGTTAATCATCTCCATAAAGTCTAGTAAATGTTATGCCAGGTAAGCTACTATAAACTACATGTATATATTTTCTGAAAGGTAATGATGCCCTGAGTACAGATATATAAGACTCCCAGGTCTTAAAAATCGAAGGGAAAAAACTCTGATATAACTTTGTTATTTTGCATATTTTTTATAGAGAAAATGGACATTTAAAATGCTTCATCGGTTTTCTGGCCCGAATATTATTATTTCTAAGAGGTTGTAACATTTTAGAAAATATGCAGTTTATAGTAACTTACCAAGCATGGAAAAGTGCCCTATTGTAGATCGGATACCTTAATAACAGATAAATTTGCAGTATGGACCAGACATGCACGTTTCGGGTACCAAACCCTCGTCAGTGATCCTCAATCTAAACAGTGTAAAATGACATAAAAAGGTGAAAATTATTATTTCCAAAAATGTACCGAAAGACGTAGCAGGATGGGTGGGATATGAGGCTACAGGACCCACGTTTTAGAAATTTCAAGAAATTTTGATAGCAGAAATTTTCGAATGTGTTCAACGAACGGTCACCAAAAATATAATAGTTGTCGAACCTGCAGAAGTATAATTCAGTTAATAAGACTGTCTGATCCTAAATTTTTTTTTTCATCCACATCGTAGGAAGTTTTGCATGTAGTAAAATTTATCAAATTAAAAAATAAATTTTTAAGTTTCATTGCAATCGATTCCAATAAAGTTAATAAGAAAAAAGTGTAACAAGCGTGACATCTATTAGAATTATCTGAATTTCAGGTTCATAAAACAAAGGAGGGGATCTCCAACAACACCAGGTTGCAGCACCCATAGGAAAACCCCAAATCACCCAGTGCAAATACACAAAGCAGACAAGCACAAAAAGAGACGCATAAGGGAAAGGAACGTCAATGCATAACACAGAAACATGAAACACAAAGGACTTCACATAAACCAACGAGACCAATGGGCAACCGATGCCGATTTAGGACGGCCATCTGCCATGGAAATAGCAGGTGTGTTTATCCTGAATTACTTGCGCGCATCCCCCCCCCCCCCCCCCCAACTTTTTCTATTACCCGGAGGTCTCGAAGAACGTACAATTGTGGTGTAAAAGAACCTCTTCACTATCAGATGACCACACACATGCAAGACCGCAAAAATCAGGGGCCCAAGCAACACAAATGAATATTTAAATGGATATCAAAAGAGGGCGTACGTAATACAGTCCGTGCTCTGCCGGCTGTAGCGAGCTCATGTTTGTTATCACCCGAGGAGTCCGACTGACAAAATCACACCTTATCAGATAGAACAAAAACGAATTGCTAGAAAATGATGTGAAAACCTAATTCCTGTGTATACTAATTTTAAAAAGTTGATCAAATTTCTATTCAACCATGAAGAACTGTAATTGAAATATGTCAAATCTTTTATGACAACTGCTTTGGGAAAAGTAATAAAAAAAAGTAATTACACATTTACTTGCAAAAAGTACTATTTCGACAGTCTAGGTAAAGAGTTGGGTTTAAATTCGACACCTGGAAATCCCACTTACACCCCAAGAAACCTTTCTGCAACAATTTTGATTTAGATTTACCATACTTATACTGCGTACCTCAAATGCATAAGAATCCGTACAAAGGACCATTGATCGGACTTGGCTACCCGTGACCTCGGGGACTACATTGGTCCACCAGCAGTGACAGGACCTACTTTTCAGAAATTTCGAGAATATTTGTTGAACAGAAGTTTTCGAATACGCGTTAAGAAACGACCAACCGAAGTTGATCGGACTTGGCTACATGTTCCCTCAGGAACACTTGGTCCACCAACAGTGACTAAATGTCAGACTCCATCTTCCTCAAATGCATTCCTCTATGTTGTAATATTGTTATGCCTGGATGTTGGCGGATTTTTCTGTTTTTTGACGCTGAATCGGGAAGTCTTGTCCTCTATATCATTGCAGATATTGCGTATGTGTTCCGCTGTGACTACTGCATAGTGGCCTTTTCAGAGATCTTCTCTTTATTCATAAAGCAAAAGTAGCATAGTCTGTATCTTCACAAATGTTTCCTACAAGTCTGTTCATATGAAGTAAATTTCTTTTATAACAAATGCGAACAATGGAATTTGTGTAGACAAAACATATTGAAAAATCACAACAATAAGATCCAAATTTCTGAAAAAAAGGGGGAATTTTATCAGGACTCGGTTGCAGCGCCAACAATATATTACCGACTCATCCGAATACGAAAAAAAAAACTACGGAGGCAAGAGGAAGAGACATCAAAAGTACAATTATGTTATATTTCATACAAATATCAAGCAGATAATTGAAGGCCCATCAACAATCGTCTGTGTCTCCGACAAAATAAAACTAAAAGGTTCAATCTAGTTTCAATAAAGCCGAGTCATTTCATTTGAGCAGTTCTGTATTTACAGATAGACGCAATGGTATTATTTTCCGTTTCGAATAACCTAATTTATAAAGAGCAAATATAGTTGCAATTGAAGTTTTCAATAATTGCACAAAAAAATGCCAACGGGTAATTTCTAGGTCAGTTTCATTTCCAGACGCAATTTAGGAATTCTCTCAAGACCGTATTTATCTTCTACAGTCTTGATCAAAACAAGTCCTAAAATCATATGAAAAATGCGTCTTTTTGCTCCGAAATAGCATGTCAATTGATGATTGTAGCCTACAGCAATCTCGACGCATTCTGGTTGATTTCCTAATAATTTGATAGAGAGCTTCCTGTAGGGCTTTTATCCATATATCATCCGTTTATGTAGCGACTGATTACATGAACACACGATATTGCATACGACTTGTAACGAAAAGAATAATGAAAAATCAGAACTTTTTCATTATGAAATATGACAAGAGTGCGTTTTTCTTCTTTTTGTTTTTTTGATTTTAGTTTTTTGGGGGGGGGAAGCGGGGGTTGGTTGATTGTGATCACCCATGTAGACGATGGACGTATACAACAAAAGAATAAACGCTGTACACGAATATGACAAACTGTAAACGTATTCCTGTACCCTAAAATACAAATAAATCATTGGTCAATCGAAATGCATTGTTTCAGACCTAGATTGGCTCAATAATCTTTTTGATTGCCAAATCTTAGTCAAATTCACAAGTTTATGTCTTTTTTTTTTCAAGTTTCGACCTTATATTAAGATGTTTAGCATTAGAACCCCTTGTCTTTTTGCGATTTGAAGATTTGTCTGATGTCACTTATGTGTCACGTTCTTGTTGGTTTCTTTCGCTGGGTGAGTGCAGGGTGGTCATGCTTGAGATCCTACCATTTCTTTGTTAATATCAACTTCGAAGAAATACTAGTGATTTAGTCTCAAATTCGAGAAGACAAGAAACAAAAGCATTACAATTTTCATTTGAACAACTGCGAACCTCGGAATTAACAGCATTCCAAAGTAAGACTAGGTTCCCGGGGAGAGTTAGTGTCCCCTGTTTACGCGGGGCGAGCTAAAGAATCTGCACATGTCAGATTTTGTATGTCAAAGACGTCATCAGTGATCCCCGAGATCAACATCTTGTCAATCCAAAAAATGAACTCAAGAAGAGTGACGATTTGATTGTGACCTAAAAAGTATGTCTTTGTCGAAAAACAACCTAATAGAAAAGAGGGGGTTTCTCATCGAGACACGTTCTTAAATGATGCTATTGAATTTGAAGACGTTTAACATTTGAACCACTTAGTGAGTGTCACTGCTTGTAGACCAGGTGCCATAAAATGTACTTTTTTATGTCAATAAGCAGTCTTACAAAAGGTTCAAAGTCAAAGATATTTGTGCAGACAAGTAACTTTGTTCTTAAATTTTACGGTTTTGTTTCCATTTCGTTGCATGTTAATAACCTGTGGAATCCCCAGGATATATATCGGTTTCTAGACTTATTATTTCTGGTCCTTTGAAAAAAAAAATCATTACCACTGTTCAAGCTAAGACTCGACTGAAGAATCATTCCGCCGTCTGATGTCAAGAAGAGGTTCAAAGAACCTACTCTCAAAATGTCATTCTTACCACTAAATCAATCGGCACCATTGTCTTTGCCGTGTAATCATATAAAAAAAAGTAATTTTCTCAGCATTACGAAGCTCTTAAAGGAAATTTAGATTTGCAGTACCGGACTTATATGGTTGGATAACACCTCCTGTCTAATCAGAAAGGCGGCAATTCTTCTCAAAACTTATATCCCTATTCTTTGCTAGATCTATAACTGGTTGCATAATACATGAAGTAACAATAAGAAAATTGCGACTTTACCCGGAAGGTTTATAGCCTAAGGAAAAACATGTTATCAATCTATAAGTGGTCTCATTAATTTCTCGAAATATAGGAATGACCAATATAGATAATAAACATATCCGAATAAACAGCACAAATTCGATAATTCAGAAAATCATAAACCGAAGACATACAAATGACAAATATGGATAATATCGGGATCAAAATGAACCAAAGCAAACAAACAAAAACCTCCACCACATGAAAAGAAGAGAACTCCCAATAGTAGTGAGACCTGGTTCCGAGGAAGAGTAAGCATCTCCTATATATACAATATCATGTTTCAATTAATCCATTCTTTCAGCTTCTGAATGTTTATGTATTGTTCGTACACGTTTACCTTATGACAAGATCATTCTGCATATGCCAAATTATTTATCAGTTGACCTTGACCTTTGAACTACTTTTGAGTATATTAATTAGGCCATACTATGAGCAAAGTTTCATTTTTCCCTTTTAAAGTCATTCGTTTATTCATTCCTAACATGTTCACAGAAGAGTTTTTGTTTCTGATTTTCTGAATTATCGATTTTGTGTTGTACTGTATATAGGGATATGGTCATTATCCCTATTTGTCATATCAAAAAGAAGGGAGGAGATCTCCAACAAGACTCCGTTGCAGCATCAACAGTAAAACACCAAAACACCCGATGCAAAAACACAAAAGACGAGTACAGCACGAGACGGAAAAGAGACACACGACATTTAAACATCAAACACAAAAGACTACACATAAACCGACGAGACCAATGGTAACCGGTGCCGACTTTGGACGGCCATCTGTCACGCAAGTAGCAAATGGTGTGGTTATCCTTGATTACGCGCGCACAACCCTCTCACTTCTCCAATTACCCAGAGGTCTCGAAGAACGTACAACTGTGGTGTAAAACAACCTCCTCGCTGTAAGATGACATCACACAAACAAGACCGCGAAACGCTGAGGCTCCAGAGACACAAATGAATATTATGTAAATGGATATAAAAAGAGGGCATGCGTAATACAGTCCGTGCTCTGCCGGCTGTAGCGAGCTCATGTATGTAATCACCCGAGGAGTCCGACTGACATTCAGAGAGGACAGGTGGTCGGGGCCCTGTCTTCTCTAAAGAGGTTTGGACAGGGCCCGTCATGGAGTCCCGTCGTCACAGTCAGTAAGAGTAAGTATCAAGGATGCGCTTGTACAAGACTGTAGATCGGTCAAGTACCAAGCCTAGTGTCCGTCTGGTGACATTAGGATCATATCCACGGTATAAAAGGCGTTTGATGATTCTGACGCATTTTCGATGGTTATGCTGCCTACCTTTGATCCTTT
Source organism: Pinctada fucata (assembly GCA_028142955.1). Taxonomy (NCBI): domain Eukaryota; kingdom Metazoa; phylum Mollusca; class Bivalvia; order Pterioida; family Pteriidae; genus Pinctada; species Pinctada fucata. Next base: position 43,702,085 of record AP027102.1, on the reverse strand, counting down.
TTATTTTGTTTATCATATCACCATAAAGACAGATTGTGTAATACCCATAGTAATGTACTCTGTTGCATGTATAGATCCGAATTTTAAAAGAAGTTGACTATATTTTTTGTAAAATTTCCAGAAAGTCTTTACTAGTTTATGAAAGCGGAAACTTTGACCTAAATGTTTTTTGGTAATTTGTAAATTTCTACTGTGAAAATCCAAAATAACAGTACATGCTCTAGCCTACCGGATGAGCTGTGATATGAAAATGCCGTATGACGGTAATCTTGGAACATCACCGTCAAGCCAAGGGAAATTTACTATGTTGATTCCAAAATCATCCCTTTTGTCATATACACTTGAATGAATCTTTCCGTTTACAATTTTGATATTTAGGTCCAAAAAGGGTGTTTCTGTATTTGAAAGGTTTGCCATGTTAGGGGTTAATTCTTGTGGATAAATTTCATTCTTATATAATTCAAAAGCAGGATTGTCAATGGTTAGAATATCATCCAGATACCTAGAAGTATTATTGAAACATTTCAGCTCATCAAATTTTCTTTGCTTTTGAAGATTTTGGATAAATTCTTTTTCATAAGTGGTTTAAAAATAAATCTGCAACAAGAGGCCACAGTTAGTACCCATAGGAATTCCTACAACCTGCTTGTATAGATCCTCACCAAATCTAACATAAATGTTGTCCAAGAGGAAGGACAAGACATTACACAGGTCACTACATGTCCATGATTTGTATGATTTGTAGTCTGTCGAGGAAAAGAAACCCTTCGATTCAGATGTTTCGCTCTCGATCAAAACACCATTTAATGAGATTAGAGAATCGATCATTAATTTTGTCATGAGGAAGTGTGGTGTACATATTAGAGAAGTCGTATGAAGAAATCGTATTGGCTTGGAATTTCCAGATTTCATTTTTTCAATCACATCCCCTGAATTCTTTATAGACCAAAATAAATTTACATCGTTCCTGTTTAGAACCGTTTCACAATATCTAGTTACTTGTTCTTTAATAGCAGTAAGTGCTGACGTCAGATTTCTAGACAAAATTGTAGTGGAGCAGTTACTAGAACAAGAGCGTGTTGTTTATTTCTACAAAGTGTGTATTCCGCTGTAAAATGCCTACTTTATAGACAATTAATACAAAATAAAACCGTATTTCAGATTTAACATTGTAAATTTTATGGATGAGACCAGTCCTTAAAATTCATTTCTAGTATCTTGTTTAGACTATAACTGTGTTTTAAATTCTATAGATATCCATACTAGCCAGATGGTTCTTAATTTTCAATGGTTTTTTTTTTATATAATATTAGCTTCTTTTCAGCATGGCTACCCCATACTCTTTTGACTTTAATTTAAGTATCTAAAATTAAGCTTACCAAAGTAGAAATTGTATGACGAATCTCTAAATACATTACATTTTAGTAAAGTTTTTCATTCGTATAGAAGATCATTGTGTAGAAGAAATACTTCATGAGATTCAGGGCTAGATACAGCCTTAATCTTATCAGCTCCTTATGCATTTTACCGCGAAAAACACAGTGTAGAAAATAAACAGCACGCTCTTGTTTATTTCATTCCAAAATCTTGTGCATTTTATGTGAACGTGTTAAGAATAGATAAATGAATGACTTTAAAAGGGAAAAATGAAACTTTACTTTTATTATCGCCCAGATAACACAGATTTTAAAAAGCCTCCGCCCTCCCTTTTTTTTTTTTAATTTTTTTTGTCCCGAGGCATAGTTTCCCCTCTATCTGCAGAACCTCACTTTGTCAAAAGATGTGTATTAGTGATCACCTTCTGTAAAAGTGACGTTCTGTAGCTATGGGAGGAACAATGTTTTTTTTAAATAATTTCCATTGTCCATTGATTTCTATAGAAATGAGACATTTTATGTCCCAAAATTTAGGAAACCGAAGCACGATAAATCTTATCCAACTTCTGATTATGATGAAACCTTGAACTAGCATCATTTTTCTTGATGTTCCTATTTTTAAAATTCCACTTTTATCTTATCAGTTCGATTATTTCGAAGGGTCAAGATAGAGGTAAAAAGGATTCATAAAAAGTTTTATTTGAAAATTTGTAAAATCTAACATCCATATGCCTTTATTGTAAAAACTCAAAATATGGTAGGGGCAATAGTGGAATGAATGAATGCTGCGCAACCCAAATATACAATTACGTTTTTAAACGGCTATAACTGCGATTGTACGAGTTAGATTCGTCTGAAAATTGGAATTCATACAAATGAAAATGTATACTTTTATATGAAAAGAGAGATTTTGCACTATAAAACTTTGTAAAATTAATTAATTTAAAAAAAAAAAAAACTTTTGGCATTGCAATTGTTGCTTGAGTTTTAAACCCTGACCTTGAAATTCCAGGTGTGTTCCTTAGCCATAGCTAAGTGAATTTTTAAAATACCAACACCTCACTGTATGACAAACGTGGTGACTTCAGTTTCACCATCACAAACTTTGCTTTTCTGGATTACTGTATATAAAGGTTATGCCAGAGCAATTACCAAATGTATAGATTCTGTTCCGATAGATAGGCGTCTTTTAGATAAGCTTCTCAGTCAGGGCTACGTTTGTGACCAAATAACATCGTCACTGAGGAAGTTCTACGGTCGATACGGGGAACTCGTCATTCACTATGATGTCCTATTGTCCAGAATGGTAGATGATATTCTGTCTTAGACCATTTGAACCATCCAACCATGGAATATACTCGTATCTTCCGAAACAGAAGTAACGGGATGGGTCATTTCTACCGAATTGAAGCGACGGGTGTTGCATGCAAGCAGGATATACTGTCTCTTACTCTGTACCTGGTCTCACTCCCATACTGAGAGCTCGCTTCTTTTTATGTGGTGGAGAATGTGGTGTTTGCTTTTGTTCCTGTTTTACCATGATATAGGGATACAATGTACCCTGATTAAATAGGGATATGGTCATTATGCATATTTGTCGTTTGTATGGCTTCGGTTTACGATTTTTTGAATTATCGATTTGGTACTGTTTACTAGGAAATGGTCAGGGTTAGGGTTAGGGATAATTGAAAACGGTTTCCGGGCCATATTAGGATACGGGTTTTCTGAATTATCGATTTTGTAATAATTTGTCATTGATGATCAAAGTCAACTGAAAAAGTCAGACTGTCCTAGGATATTTACCTATCATTTCAAATTATGTCCTTTGACCCTCGTCGCAATACGATGTCGGCTTCCAATAACACAGAACTAATCATCTTGGTGCACCAAGGGTTTCATCGCATTCCGCCAGACGCTTCATCGCAAAGTACCCTTGGATTCAGGGGTCCCCAGTTTCGACAGGATTTCTGTCGGCGGCCCTATTATGACGTCACGTCATTGTAGTTTAATGACGTCGGAAAACAACAAATGCGATTACTTTTAATTTTTGGCGCCATAATTTAGAACAGTTATTCTAACTTTATCCCTATCTTCAATCTGAATTTATGTAATTTCCTTTTTAATTAATTTGAAAAATACATGGGACCTAAGGGGTGAAGGCAAGGTCATATTGAGAGTGGAAAGTAGTGGAAGGAACCTATGACGTTGCGGCGGAAGACGAGAACTAATATGACATTTTGTACAAAGATCCAAAGAAAGCCATGTCTATTAGATTGCATCGGTTCTGAATACGTCTCCGAATGAAGGGTACCACAATGACCTTTATTACATACAGTGACACCACCTATGCAGTGATATAGACGAATTGTAGGAGAAAATGGGTGTTTCATCGCAACAAAGTTCAATCAAAATCCGTTCATAATCTTCGTGAGTTGTAGAGAAGTCATGGATGAGACAAATTTATGACGGATGGCGCATCGGTCGAGTGAGTTAAAATTAGTTCAACTTGATTACAGGAGAGTATCATGAACCTAAAATAAAACAGTATATTGCTTGAATTTTTACACATATGTATATAAAAATAGAGATAATATATTCATCAAAAAATTCTGCTACGTCTTTTGGTACATTTTTAGACATAATAATTCTCATATTTTTTGGCCATATTACATTGTTTAGACTGAGGATCACTGACGAGGGTTTAGTACCCGAAACGTGCATGTCTGGTCCATCCTGTAAATTTATCAGGTTTGAAATGATGCTATTGAATTTAAAGACGTTTAACATTTCAACTACAGACCTATCCGCAGAATACTGACTATGTCCTGTATTAAACCTAGGGGGATATTCAGTGATGTATATATTTTCTTAAGGTTGTTAACCTATCGGATTTTTTTCCAGGCCAAGGCTTTTATTACCAACACAACAACACGGCCAATTTCACAGATAATTCACAATCAACTCGATGAAGTACCAATCGCTTAAGATACCAATATCTCAAACGAGGGACTCCTTTAAAGTACCCTTACGTGATGCTCATATCGTATCGGCAAATTATCATTTAATGTCATTTAGTGGCCAAGATGTTTTTTGATTTGGTCGGAAGACTAGTCGGTCATATCATAGAATATAGTATTTAAAAAATGGGTTTTGCAGACACATGTTTTGAATAGTAAATCCTCATCCGTGGTACCGCGAGGGGTTTGACAGTAAGTGTTTTGAATATATTTCCCTGACATTGTCGCCATAGCACTTTCTATATAGACATAACGTCAGACAGTGCATGAAGTTTATATGTTGTTTTCATTTTCGTGCTTAAACATCGACGGCGGGTGCGGCTAGCCAACAGGGGATGCTTACTCCTCCCGGGCACCTGGTCTCACCTCTAGCTTGCTAGGGGTCCGTCGATGCTTAATTTTGTGTTCTATTGTGAGTGCTGTTGAGATTATCGTCAGGATCTTCTTTAACTCATTTGCAATGCAATATCGAGGTGATTTTCAGACACAGCTAATTTTATTGTAGAAGCGCCCTCTATTTTTTTTTTTTTAATTTTGATTGTCATCTTTGCAAAGAGTAAGCGGCTCATTTCCAGTGGGCTGGATTCAGTAGCAAAGTTAAATGAAATCTTACCAAAAGGGCGTTTTAGTGATGGTCCTAGGATGTTAACCTTTCCTTAATTTTGATGATACATGTAGTTTTGGATGAAATGACAAGTTTCCGTTTGCAAAATAATATATGATGTCAAATTGATAAAGGACCAAAAAAAGTTTTTTTTCAGGCGACAGAGCAGGAAAGAATTATATCACACTCAATATTCAATCGCATTCATAACCCTAACCCTGGAGAACCAAAGTTACTGTTTCATACTGCAAAGAAAATGTCTTTATAATAGTATTATGGAAGTGTTCTAACTCTTTACCTTCTTGAAGAACAAGTACAAGTGCATGTAGTTCCTGCTTTATACATGTAGTTAAAGTGAATATACTAAAATCGAATTAAGCTATTTTGTAGTTATTTGTCATGCCTACCCATTGCTATACATCATTTTACGGCAAAATATAGTCTGATGAAAGGCACAAGAGAACCAATGTCATTTGAAAAGTTAAATATTTGTAAATGTGTTTACCGTAATGAATATCACTGCAAGGGGCATTGATAAATAGCTGGGAGAGGAAGTTCTAAATTACATGTCTCACGTCCAAGACAATTCAAAAGATTTCTAAATAAGTATTCATATCTGAACTGTTTTGAAGCAATTATCAAGGCAATCATCAATCGACTTCATGACCAATTATTTTGTTGGGAAACACATTCTGATATAATGTGCGATAGGACCACTAGATTTATACAGTAGTACGAAATAGGATATCAATCAATGTCTTTGGAGGTCGGGCACCATATTACGCTGAGTGCAGTCGTCTATAAATAGTAATCTGAACGTTTTATCTGTTTTTTTTTTCTTTTGGTACAATGTATATATGTAAAACGTAAATTTCAGCAAGTTTAGATAGTCTTGAAACTGTATATTAAACAGATACTGAAATGGGATAATGAAGAATAAGCGATTTCGGCACCGCTTGCCCATTGGTCTCGTCGGTTTATGTGTAGTCTTTTGTGTTTGATGTTTATATGTCGTATGTCTCTTTTCCGCCTCATAGTTTGCTCGTCTTTTGTGTTTTTGCATCGGGTGTTTTGGTGTTGATGCTGCAACAGGGTCTTGTTGGAGATCCCCCCCTTCTTTCTTATCAAATCTGGATAATATAAACCATCCAGCAGAACGTTTCCGTATATTTGATGTGAGTACTGTTGTCTGAAAGACACTCTTTTCACATCTCCTTGCTAGATAAGTGAACATGTTTAGGTTTTAAACGTTTGTATGTGAAATTCCAAGATGTAAGTAGTCATATAATGTTATTACACACATAGAAATATTAGCGTTTCAGAAATTGAAATTGTAACGTTTTCTGAAACAATAAGATCATAATGAGTTAAAGATGATCCTGACAACAATCTCAACAGCACTCACAACAGAGTACTCAATTGAGCATTGACGGTCCCCTAGCAAGCTAGAGGTGGGATCAGGTGCCCGGGAGGAGTAAGCATTCCCTGTTAGGTTAGCCGCATCCGCCTTCGATATCCACGCACGAAAATAAAAACAATATCTAAATATATGCACTGTCTGAAATTATAAAACCCAGTAAAATTAAGCATTTCATTCTTACTTTTCATCAAACCCATGTAGTAAAACTAATCATTTCAATCTTACTTTTCATCAAAATGTAGGAGGTTAACACCCTTGCACCATGCCTCCAATAAATTTGACTACATTTTTCATTAAATAACGCCTCTGAATGCACCCGACACAAAGCATAGACCCGCCCACTTTTACAATATAGATAGATGGAATTTTCAAATTGAACAAAGGGCGCTTCACTGAATCAAAAGGCTTCAATTGCCACTGATGAGGATTCATTAGCCGAAACATGTATGTCTGGTGCAAAGCATTTAGAAATTTCTTGCATTGCAGTTGAGAATTTATCTGCTCTTAAATGATGCTTTTGAATTTGAAGACGTTTAACATGGTCTAGAACGGTGCTATCTGGCAGCAAAATTGAACTCTGCAATCTTTAAGTAGAATTTGTTCCATAAGGGCTACAGGGTGATATGTCAAAGAACATGATGGAAAAGAAATTTAAATGAACATTCCTTTCACGAGATAGGGGGAATTATAAGCAGTTACGCAATTTTCCATTACAAAGAGCATATACATAATACGGAAGTGGTCCAACTATTTTAATTTAGACAATTTAAACCATTTTTATTATGCACAAGACACGTGTTTGGGATAGTAAATCTTCATGAAAATACTAAATTAAATATCGAAATTCTGTTCAGGAACAGCCAAACGTACTTGAGTAGCACAAGTTTTTTAAAGTGCAAATTTCTTGAATGTCTCAATCTTCTATATACCTTGTGCTCTATTATGAGAGCTGTTGAGATTATCGTCAGTATCATCTTTAACTTATTCAGTCTGCTTTTGTTCACTTTTCTGCTAGGTGTTTCCTACTTTGTACCTTTAATGCCTGGCTATTTTATAATTTACATACTATTGGTTATTTTCTGCGTTCTCTTAGAGTTATCATATTGCCAACATTCTTATTAGCTTTTTTTGCAAAACTAGGCTCTTAATTTGATGTGAGACGGGCGGGTGGACGTCAACAATTGATTTTCGTACTACAAGTCAAGTATGATACATGCTAGTGTAATGAAACTTCATACACTTACTTACCATGGGTCAAGGATGACTCCTATTGATTTTTGGTGCAAAGGTCAAGGTCATAGGACTCAGATGATTCAAAATGGTTTCCGGACCATATTAAAGCCCGTATTGCACCTACGATCATGAAACCAGAAATGTTTCCCATGAATAAAGGATGACCCCTATTGATTTTGGGATCAATTGTCAAATTCATATGACTCAGGTAATTGAAAATGGTTTCTGAATTATATGTGAAATGTTAAACGTCTTTAAATTCAATAGCATCATTTAAAACCTGATAAATTTACAGCATGGACCAGACATGCACGTTTCGGGTACTAAACCCTCGTCAGTGATCCTCAGTCTAAACAATGTAATATGACCGAAAAGTATGAAAATTATTATGTCCAAAAATGTACCAAAAGACGTAGCAGAATGGGTGGGATATGATGCTACAGGACCCACGTTTTAGAAATTTCAAGAAATTTTGTAACAGAAAATTTCAAATGCGTTGAAAGGACAGACGATCAAAGTGTATCAACCTGAAACGTGCTAGTAATATTTCCAATCTGGCGAGACCTTATAATTATACAATTCATGTAGTCTGCATAATGTTTAATGTATTTGAAGTCTGCATATTAATTATTCATACTTACATTCAAGTTTTGCAACTCGGCACTTTGCATCTTTGATGTATTTCAAGCTTATTTTTATACATGATTTACTGTTGAAATTCCTGCATTTTTTGGAGATATGAATTTAAAAATCAAATGCATGTACATTTATCGTTCATGAGATGACCAGTGTCAATTGTCATAAAGTTTGGGAAATATTCATGAGTACATGTGTATGCATCATTGTACTACGACATTTTACCCTAATTTTGACAAGTAAACGGGATAACAATGCAGGCAGTACTACATAAATTATCAGCTTGTGTATAAAGTTTACGCGCGGATAATTCATAAAAGAAATACCAAAAATTACATTTCAGTCAAGTTTAGCCATGAAATTCATTTGAAATATTTTTTTTTTATAAATACATGTGTATTATCACCTTCATGTATCATTTGATTGGATTCTACATGATACTACGAAGCCAATTGTGCCTCAAATGAAATTCATATGAAATGAGCATCATGTAAATTTCACATGAAAGTTCATGTAAAATTCATATGAATTTCACATAAGATTTATGTGAAAAATATTTCACATGAATTTCACATAAATTTCCTTCACATGAATTTCACATGAATTTTTCTAAGTGACCGTCAAAGAAACTGAATTCACATAACATCCATGTAAAAATCTTCACATGAATTTCATGTGAACTTCATGTTCGTGCTCGTTTCACATAAATTTCATGTGAACTTCATGTATAGTTCATTTAAATTTCACATGAATTTCATATGAGGCACCATTGGCTGTGTATAGCTCAAGAAAAAAAGTATTACATAGGTTGATAAATCGGTTATACATGTCAAAAGTCGACCGGATCTAAAGTATGAATAGTTTCTTTCTTTTCTTGGATTTAGCATTACTCTGTCAGAGAAAAGGACATTCTTACTGCTTTTCACGATAACAATGAAGTAATCGATCTTAAGTCGACAGGAACTACAAAAAGCTACAATCAAAATGTCATTCGTGCTACTTTATCAATCAAGATCCACATCTTTCACGGCTTAATCTGATAAGAGGGAACGGTTTAGCCATATAACTATGTTCTACGATGGCGCCCGCATTTGTAATACCCTACTCATACGCTTGGATTCTTTCTCCTAATTGTCGTTTCTCTCGCTACGGCAGCATGACAGATAATGCAAGTGGGAACATTATTAATGTATGAAGAACATTCATTTGGCATTAGAGCCTTTTCGCTATGTCAGATCCTGATTTCTCAATATTTTTATTTCCATCTAGTACATTATTTCTTTTCATTTTAGAAATTATAGGAATAAGAATATAACAAACATGACCTTAATGCAAGACAAAAGAGTGGCAGAAAAAACGGAAACGACGGAAGACAACTTCATCACCATACAGTCAGAGACTATTGACACAGTGATAATCCAATCAAGAAAACCCTGAAACAAAGTCACAACTTTTCTGGTGTGAAAGTTGTTTTATGCTTTTCAAGAATGTGTAAGCCTTTTATTTGTGAATAGGTCACTTGCCGAAATTCATAATGGCTGACAAAATGACGAAAAATGTCCAAGGTGGGCAATTTTTGCGCACTTTTTCATTGTTACGTCACAATGGAATTGGGGTCCCTGTAAAGTGCGAAACGAAATAAAAACGAAACGAAACAGATCGAAACGAAACGAAACAAATCGAAACGAAACAACGAAACAGATCGAAACGAAACGAAACAAAACATTAATCTTAAAGAACTTGAGAGAAATTGATGTAAATGCAGATAACTAGCACGGATGTCAATATCTGCATATGTTATTGCCTTCAACTATTAGTTCTTGTGGCTGGAAGGTTTTTAAAGGGTCAAAGATGACGATTAAAACATAATGTATACGGTATATAACACAATTGCATCATAAAGAATTAAAGGAGAATCGGAACGGGATGAATAATCTCGTCATAGACGGAAAAAAATATTATTTAGGAGGGAGGAGTCTAGTACAGAGGAAACGAACTGTTCCGTTATGTGTATTTGAAAACTTTATCAGCAAAATGAGAACAAATACTGTGTGGGGGGGGGGGGGCACATTTCGTTTGAAAAAGGATAAGATTTTTTTCCTGAAATGTGCCCCCCCCCCCGTTTTATGATCTCATTACGGTGTCATAGCGTGGTTTTCTATCCCCTCCCCTTTATTCCTCTTAGATATATGAATGGCATTTGACATTTACTTTTTAAATTGTCAGCTTTGACTCTTTCAAGAAACCCTCTCGGTACATGCTGATCTTGTCTTTAAATATTCGTTCTCGGCGATTTTTCCTCTTTTTCTCATATTCTTTAAGTTTTATGTTTTGTTTCGTTTCGTTTCGTTTCGCTTCGATCTGTTTCGTTTCGTTCTGTTTCGTTTCGTTTCCATGTTTCGCTTCGTTTCGTTTTTGTTTCGTTTCGCACTTTACAGGGCCCCATGGAATTGCGTCTTTTAACAGTGACGTCATACTGAAAACAACGCCAAAAGATGTTGATGCGGACATTTTTTGCTTTTTAACCAGATCGGAAAATGGTCTATTGTGGAATCTGATTCGGGTTCTGTGTTTAAATTTCATTCACTGATCATTACATATAAAGAGATTATCCAAAATGCAGCCTAAATCGGCGTATGACTGCAATCTTCTACATTCGTTCATGCATCACTATGCTTATCGTCAGGATCTTCTTTAACTCGTTGATTATGCGGGGGATGGGTAAATGTTATAAATCCACTTTATAGAACTATTCCACCAGGGAATGGAGAAAAGAACACTAAAGTGATATCATAACTGCATCTCTTATTTAAGGGTCTACATTAGTTCAGAAAAAAAATTTAGGGACCGAAGACACGGAATATGTTGATTTTAAAAATCATTAAAGATATTTCAAAATTAATTCTTTCGGAAATACTGATCGTGGATTAGGGCAGCATGTCAAAAGAATAAACAAGTTACCAAACAGTATGCTATACATAGTCAAGACAGAAAAGATGATTGTAAAAATAAAAGTACATTGACTTACTTATATATTTCACCATAATTCTATGAAAGAGTATTGGCAGTGTGCTTCTTAATATTATTACATTCATCCTTGAAGTCAATCTTAAGATATAAGCCCAATTAAATACTGTCCTGTAGGATTGATTGTCCTATTTCCCGCGCCAAGTGCGTCTCAAAGACAATAATGAATATCTATTGTCCTTCTATGACAAATCATCCGATATCGCTTGGGCGACAAGGTTAGGAAGTACATTTTAAAAGGAATTTAAGGTACAAAGTGCTGCCATAAAATTGCGCAACAGGACTTTTGGTTTTGACAGAAACCATATTCATTGAGATACTTTCAAACAGAACACGGAAACATCTGAGGGTTGACTGATGCAGATGGAGTTTTGTGAAATATTTCATAATCCATGATTTCAGTTTTATTATCACATGTGTGCTATGGGTTAGAATATGAATTTCCTTTGACTAACGGGGTCGACCTGAAATGTTTCTTAATCCTTTTGTATCATCAGCCTCAATGTTTGTTAACCTTATATATTAAACAGGGAATTTATATCGGGCACATCACATTTATCGGCATGTCTATTTTAAAATGCTGTAGACCTATCAATATGTGAAAAAAAAAACCAATTAAATTTGTAGTTACAGTGCCCCTAACGAAAAAGTACTATAGTATACTATAGTATACTATAGTAAACTATAGTATACTATAGTATACTTTACTACACTATACTACATGTGTAGTAAAGTAAAGTTTCGTGTAGTATAGTAAAGTTTTGTGTAGTATAGTAAAGTTTCGTGTAGTATAGTGTAGTATAGTAAAGTTTTGTGTAGTATAGTAAAGTTCTGTGTAGTATAGTAAAGTTTCGTGTAGTATAGTAAAGTTTCGTGTAGTATAGTAAAGTTTCGTGTAGTATAGTAAAGTTTTGTGTAGTATAGTAAAGTTTCGTGTAGTATAGTAAAGTTTTGTGTAGTATAGTGTAGTATAGTAAAGTTTTGTGTAGTAAAGTAAAGTTTTGTGTAGTATAGTGTAGTATAGTAAAGTTTTGTGTAGTAAAGTAAAGTTTTGTGTAGTATAGTGTAGTATAGTAAAGTATTGTGTAGTATAGTGTAGTTAAGTATCATAAAGTATCATGTAGTCATTTAAAAGTATATTAGTACAGTATCATTTAGTATTTTGTTTTATTTCACATAAAATTTAAAGTGAAAATTTCAAAATGACACTATTTAAAGAAAATAGTCCATGAAACAAAGATATGAATACATTTGTTTTTCTGTATCAACAATAGTACTATTTGGTATTTATTATTGGTGTACTACTAGAATCATCGCTAATAATCGATTATTGCTCAATCATTGCTTTCGATTCTGATAATAGATTATGACTCTCAATAATCATGATATGACTCTCAATATTCATGATAATTGATTATAAAGCAAAATAGTTTAAGATTGAATTTTTATGAAAAAGACATTTCAACTATTGAGAGGCAAGATTTAGTTGAAATAGAAGTATGACATCAAAATGGGAAGACACAATGCTTGTAGATCTATATACAAACTGATCTGTACACCAAAATATATCCTGTTTGTCTACAACATAGTAATAACTGTACTGTGATATTATAAAAGTATCATGTATATGTTGTAGTGCTGCAAATATTCACCATGGTTTTCAATTAACCACAGTTCTTGTTAATGGTTTGATTCACAGCACCCCACTGTCTCCATATTGAGCTTTTTCGATTCATTTGAAAAACACGTACATTAAAGATATTAAAGTAATTCAAGATATATTAAGGTGATTGACACGTCGTAGTATTGCTCTCTTATTGGGATTATTCTTTTATAACTGTAGAAAATTCAATGTAAGAGTGCTCAAAACCCATTTTTAAGTGTGATTTCACCTTTATCGTCAGAAATAAAAGACTTGAGATACGAATCACATCGAAAGCAAATAGAGTGATTCACATCGTACCGTGAGTTAATTCGTTACAGCCCTAATATGTCGAGAGTGGAACAAGAGAATTTTGTAGCCTGCAAGTAGGCTCGCAGCTTATTTATGCAAGGACTAAATAAGTAATGAACTTCAAGGTAACAGTATGAATACCCATTCTTTCATAATTTGCTACATGGTTGTCAAATGTGAAAAAATGTGACATCTAAATGCACACATATAACATGTGAAACAACTGTACTGTGTTATGTGTCATATGTAAAAGGAAATTCGAGCTACCTATGTTGTCTATGCAACTGTAAAAAATCGCAGCAATTACTCGGCAATCGTATTCATAATTGGGTTTATTAAAAATACGATGGTCAGTTAGTATAATTTCAGATCAAGCATACCAGCAGGCTTGGCTAATCTTCTTTCTTCTAATATTATTCGACTTAGCTTCGTCATCGTACAATTCGTTCCAAAATGTCTTCTCACTCTTCTATTTATTTCTAGTATTTCCCTCTGCTATTTGGAGTACAATGGGAACTGATATGTCAAAATTAAGAGAAATCCACCTCGATACCCAATCCTTTGTATCGACCCCATCCCCACCTCGGGACTCAAGGTCCGCATGGATAAGAGAGAGAACGTGAGAATCCTAGACCTGTACAACGTATAAATAAATGCGAAGGGGGGAGGGGGGGGGGGGTTCAACACAAAAAGACTGTATCAACTCTAGGTATCATGTACCATTATCATTTTCCAGTGGTTGATTCAGGGAGGAGCGGAGGGGGCGCCCGCCCTCCCCCCGGCACTAACCCCAAATTTTCCAAAACAGGTATATTTTTGCCCATTTTCAGTATAAATCGGCAAAATTCGCCCCTTGACCCCCCGGCAAAGGGGGCGCTGGATCCGCCACTGTTTTCTACTCTGGGCAGATTTTCTAAAAGTGGGAGACATATTTTGAATTTTCCCAAAAGTAAATCCCGTTACGTTTTTTTTTTTTTTCTTTCTTTTTTTTTGTTTTTTTTTTGTTTTTGTTTTTGTTTTTGTTTTTTTTTTGTTTTTCTTAAACAGGCTGGAATCAAATCCCATCTACCATCCCATCTCCTCTTTCCGATAGGCTGTGACAGTGTCCAACCCTCTACCAGAGATCGCCGGTTACTCATAATTTACGAATTCATGTACATGTATATATAATATTTCCAAAATATGATCTCTGTCTTTTGGCCTTAGAAAATATGCTGGCCGGGACCGAGTGTGGTGAATCCCGAGTTTCTCTGATATTTTTATAATTATTATTTATTATTATTTTACGTATTTTAATTAATATTTATATTAATTATTATTTATATTTATTATTATTTTACGTATTTTATCTGATTCTCAGTACAAAATTGATAAATAAGGTAAATTGGGGGGGGGGGGGGGTTACTTTCTATATTTGAATGAGATACTTGAAAATAACCATGATAATGAAAAAATGCTATTTATAAGACTAGCCTTTTATATATTCTGAATCTGATTGGTTTTATCGACTTTGGAAGATTTAGATGACGTATATATGGTAAATTTAAAAAAAACAAAAGACGTCACCTTTTACTCCAAAACTTGAATTTGTCCGATTTCTTTCTTTAATTTACCATATATTCCTTTTTTTCTTTCCTTCTTCTTTTTTGTTTGTTCGACAATATTTTTGAAGTAAAATTTCACGCTTTCTATTTTACTCGCCACCTTTTATGACTGACATCATACAGTCCCCCCCCCCCCGCCCCCGCCATTGAACATAATGTAGGGGTCACTGAAACGGTATATATATATGGAGCATAGAAAAAGTATCTCCTTACAGTTTTCCAATTTTCGGTGACCTGTGCTCTCGCTTGCCAGTTGTACATATATATAAATCATAAAAGGGCTTCAACAGGTTTTTTTTTTTTTTTTTTTTTTTATTTATAGTTTATGGTTTTGTTTTTATATTCCTCTTCACAAAGTCCGGAATCCTCTTTTAACCTATTTTCTAGATCCGCCTTCAAGATTTGAATGATGTTTATGAAGATTTCCGATTAAGGAAAGGGATAACTAGTTGTTTTATTTCGTTTTATTTATTCATAAGCTCAGTCTCATTCGATTCATTAGGTACTGCAAGAATTTAGAGACATTTATTTTCTGAGATGGGATGTTTTAATTGGACTTTTTCTTTACTTGCCGAGTCATTTTCTATCGGTTTGGCGCTGAATATAAAAAAAAAACTCAGGCTTGACCCCCTCTCTTTCTCTATCTCTCTCTCTGTGATAGAACCTGCATAGCGTTGCATAATTGACATGCCGAAGTTGCATGCATCAGTGATTGTGTACTTGTCAAAACAAACTAAGTACGCGGCCGCACCTCCCCCACACCTCCCCCGCACCTCCCCCGACTCCAATTGACATGCAATTTACATGGGGTCAATCGTTACGTAACTGGTATTTGTGACATTTTCAAAAGGTATACATAGCCCTTCGCTAATGCTATAGCTCTATTGAATTAGTTTTTGCGTACATGTATTGATTTTTACAGATTTTTTTTCTAGAAATGTCTTAATAAACATTAATGCTGAATCGTGTTGACTTTAAAAGTGTTTATAAGTCCTTGTTATTAGTAAAATACATAAATTAGAATGATACCGTAGTTATATATGCAGATCCTGAGTCATCTAGCTTTGAGGAGGAGGAGAAGGTTCAAGAGGAAAATTTGTTATTCCTACAATATAGGGCTTGGGGAGAAAAGAGGGGGACGGGCAGCCCCCTCCACACCCCTAAATTTGCCACTGATGTACAAGACGATTCATAGTCAAATTTTCAGGAATTTGACTAGAAAACTAAAATAAATACCTGCGAAAATATATTTTGTCTCTGATATAGAAAAGGAATAGGAAAAATATGACATTTATGCACAAATTGAGGTAGGAACTACATTTTTTTTTTATTTCTCAATCCGTTTCCCAACTAAAATTCTGTTTTAATTCGTATTGACAAAACGTATATTGTGGCATATTTCAGTTATCTATTTGTTTCTTTTAAAATATACGTATAAGAGAAACAAGAAACTAAATAAAATAAATAAATAAATAAATAAATAAATAAATAAATCACCCTGCCGCTATGGTATGAATGTGAGGCAAAGTCGCCGTACGGAATGGCGTCCGCTAGTCGACAAAATTCCACCTCCTCCAAATCGAAGTAGAAAAAAATAAAGTTTTCTTCACTCTGTGTTAAAGTTTGATTAGTAGTTTACAAAATGGAACCTAATGGAAACCACTCAACCAAGTTTCAAAAATGGAATCTTGGTGGAATTAAACTACGTGATCCGGATTTCCATGCCTTGGAAACCACTGGGAAACTGTCAACTCCGGTTTCTATGCAGTTTCTAGGTGGTTTCCAAAATATGGAAACTCGAATTTTCGTGCTGTGGGAGATCAGGGAAATACATGTATCGAGTAAGCGGAGGGAGTTCAAGATAGATGAAAATAGAATTTCAGATAAAATGTTTATTTGGGTTGGGTACATATACTTTGCTATTGAAAATTGTGAGGACGGAGGATATGGGAGGATGTTCCTCCTATCGATGGGAGTCCGGGCCTTCCGAGAAATTGAAAAAAAAATTGACAAATAGATTCCTCTTGAGAGTATTCGAACATGATTCAGTTTTAGCAAACGATGTACAATATAATTCTTTGACATTCCCTACACCTACAAACGCAGCTCAGTTACCGGGACCAGGAATTGCCCGCAAAAATCCTCATGTTTACCCGTTTTATTTTCTTAAATTTTCAAAATTCTTAATTTATCTTTATAATTCGTCATAATATCGTCATTTATTGTTGTATATATCTTGTGATGCTTGTTTGCATATACACAATATGGCCAATGTCATTCTTCCTCCACCACTTGTACAAGAACATTTTATAAGAATTATTTTCCTTTTACTGTTTTCTTCGTTCATAAGAAATAACTTTTTCCCTCCATTTTTTTCTCATACATATTTATTATTGTGGCTACTCACAGTGTTTCAAATACGCTTTATTACATTGTAACTGTTTGTATGCTTTAGCCTTATGGGCCTTAATGACTGTTTGCAAATAAACCATACCATACCATACCATACCCGTTTTATTTTACAATGTACATGAAGATACTATACTCTGGATCCCCTGACCCGGGTTGCACCCCCCCCCCCCTTGAAACAAAATCTAGGGACGTACATATCCGCCCATGTATTGTTGTCACCAACTGATCCTTCGAAAAATCTTAAATAGATGAATAATTGATTTTATTAAAATACTTAAAAAAAACACAATATGTTAACATTTTCTATTTAATCACCTTTAATACTTAAAATTATAATAATAATAGCGAAGCTCGCCCTTATGGTAACGCGTATACACATTTCTTATTGAGAAAATATGCTGAATATGCTGAATCAAAGAATGAGAATGTACTACTATGCTTTCAAAAATTTTCATCCCCTCGCAGACAGAGTTGCTGCGGAGATGCTGGATATTGCCATTGAAATTTTTTTATGACTCAAAGTAGACGTATATGTTATACTCAATTTTTGTTTATAAGTTAAATTTATTGAAAACATTTTTCGTAAATCAGGTAACGATAAAGCATCAACAAGCCGGCGTAACCACTGGAAATCCGACATTTCCGGTTTTAAACGAGACGTTTCGCTCTGATTGCTTTTCTCGTCTCGGGTGGTTTCGTACTGTCAGAAGTCGGAATATGTTTATTTTTTCTTTTGTTCTTAAGTAATTTATTTTCAGCTAGCCTAAACATTATCAAGTTCTTACAAAATAAAAATGAATTATAAAGAACTATATTTTTTAAAGATCCATATTTTAAGCCCCCCTTTAAAATGTTCATCTGCAGGTCTAGATCAATTTACAAATGCTTCCGTGTTTCCACTCGCCTTATACTACCTTTTTTGGCAATCATCAAACAGAAAGTTTTGTAAGATAAGATAAACCATCATAGTCAAAATAAAAAAGAAAGATATTTTTTTATTGTATATAATCATATCTATTTTCTCTCCGCTCGCACAAAAAGGCTTTGCCTTGATTCATATTACATATATTAATAATATCAATAAATTGTGGATTATTGTGTATATGCGGTGAAAGATTAAACGGTTTATGTGACATTGAAGATACCGATAATTCGAAAGCATTAATTGTACATGTACGGAATACCTTTCGAATATACAACGGGGTAAGTAAAAGAGATCGATACATGTACCATTCATCGCGAATGTAAGCGCGGATCTAGAGGGGGTATGTAAGACCCCATTCATCGAATGTAAGCGCGGATCTAGAGGTGGTATGTTGGACACCCCCAATATCCCTTGGATTTGAAAATATCATCGAAGCTTATTTTTGCATATATATATTTTCTAAAATTATATAATGAACCCCCTCTCCCACTCCGGACTCTGTGGACTACATGTGCATACTTCAAAGTCCTTGTATAGTCTTGTTTTTATTCTTTATTGTTTTTAATCTTTATTCGCGTCGCATCTAAGTTACCTCTCTCTCTCTCTCTCTCTCTCTCTCTCTCTCTAACGTATATAATTAGTAGATCAATACAACCTCCTCTAAGCAGTTGATGATCGACAAGTGAATGTTACTTTGAAAAAATTAGATTTACATGTATACATGAATGCTTTGAATGTACTAGTACACATTTTTTCTAATTTTAAATCAGACATAATATCATGATTTCATTTGAACCACCGCTGTGAAAGGCCCCCGAATCCCTACCTACAGAATCAGGCGTTACCCCCCCCCCCCCCCTACCCTCCCGCTCGATACTCAATAATTCTTTAGGGATCCGGCTTTGGGGATACCTCCTATATGCTTGTTACCCTGGACCCGCTCCTTTTCATCGCTTTCGCTGCAACCCCTCTTCCCCGGGACTCTTGAAAATATGCTCTGGTCTTGCCCACCCAGTACTCCTAACATAGATATGGAGTGTCTTGGACTTCTATATATAGACGTCCCAAACTTGAGAAGGACATCGACGAGAAATTGGACAAAAGTGAGAAAAAAGCAAGGTAAACTGAGTACTCACAATCATATTTTACAAGAATTTGATATGGAATATGATTGATGGGAGATCGTTTAAGATATTCTCGTGGTAATGTTAACGTTTTGTAACTCGAATTGCCTCTGACTGTTATTCCCTATTGTGATATACCATGATGTAAACAAAGCCTACCTATCTTTTGCGTTACATAATTCAAATGTATTCCACTTACTGAATTCATATTCAATCTTAGAAACTTAAGCATATTTGTTTGAAAGTAATTTATTCTCATAAACTTGGGGGGGGGGGGGAGGGGCTTGCATCAGTTCAATGATCATTGTCTAATTTCAGACACTATGCACATTAAAAAATGTACTACAAAGAAGTTGTGTAATAAAAAATATTGATCATGTAATAATCCCCCATACACTGTAGATTTGGAATGATGGTACAGCTTTAAGACACATTTCTGTGAAGATTTGTGCAGATCAACTACACATTAGATTTTGTCGAGCGAATGCAAAGCGAAACTATTTAATATTTTTGCATTAAATCAATTATCTGGCACATGCATATATGATATATAATGATTCTACAGTATATACCATACTTTAATATTATTAAAAACCCTTGGACCTCAAATCATAGAATACGAAGCCAAATACGCTATCTTATTTAATGTGCATTGCACAGTACCTCTTGACTTAAGTAACGTTGTACTATGAAATCATTTTTATCTCGTAATGATGAAATGCCAAGCTTTGTATCAGCCTTTCTGAAAATTCTAAAAGCCTAGACGAAACTTATTAGAAATACAATAATTGGGCATAAATTCTACTTTTTATACGCTCGTCAGTTGACGGGTCGCATTGTGGTATGGCGAAGTCCCTCTGTCTGTCCGTCCGTCTGTCCGTCCGCCTATGGAACACAACAACTTGAATATGCGTCAACGGATTTTCATGAAATTCATACATTATGATTGGACTGTGGAGAGGAAGCCGCCTTTCGATTTTCATGTTCATCCGATTTGTTGTTAGAGTTATGGGACTTAGATTTTTAAAATACAGTGAAAATATACTAAAATAGTTTAAAATTATTTAAAAATCTATTTTTGGTCGGAATGTTTTGAAATTTTGTATACATCAAGTAGAAAGGATGTTCTTTGATATATGTAACGGGTTTTTAATTTTTTTGTCGCATAACCGAGATATTGTGTGTAATGGGAAGGGGGGGGGGGGTTATATGCACAAACATGTTAAGCCAAGGGCAAAACATAGGCGCATGGAACGCAATAACTTCAATATGCGTCAAGAGATTTTCATGATACTCATACATTATGATTGGTCTGTGGAGAGGAAGTCGCCTTTTCTATTTTCAGGTTCATCTGATATGTTGTTACAGAGTTATGGGACTTAGATATTTTAAAATACAGTGAAAATATACTAAAATAGTTAAAAATTATTTCAAAAATCTATTTCTGGTCGAAATGTTTTGAAATTTTGTATACTTAAGGTAGAAAGGATTCTCTTTGACATATGTTACGGGTTTTTAATTTTTTGGTTACATAACCGAGATATTATGTGTAATGGGAGGGGGGGGGGTTATATGCACATACATGTTAAGCTAAGGGGCAAAATATAGGCGCATGGAACGCAATAACTTGAATATGCGTCAACAGATTTACAGGATATTTCTACATTGTGATCAGACTTTGAAGAAGAAGCTGCCTTTCGATTTTCAGGTTCATCCGATTTGTCGTTACAGAGTTATGGGACTTAGATATTTTAAATACAATGAAAATATACTAAAATAGTTCAAAATTCTTAAAAAATCTATTTCTGGTAGAAATGTTTTGAAATTTGGTATACTTCAAGTATAAAGGATGTTCTTTCACATATATAACGGGTTCTTAAATTTTTTGTCACATTATCCAGAAATATATGTAATGGGGGGGGGGGGGGGTGTTATATGCACATACATGTTAAGCTAAGGGCAAAATGTAGGTACATGGAACACAATAACTTGGATATGCGTCAACAGATTTTCATGATATTTGTTCATTGTGATCAGACTTTGAAGAGGAAGCCGCCTTTCGATTTTCAGGTTCATCCAATTTGTCCTTATGGAGTTATGGGACTTAGATATTTTGGTGGTGTGAAAAGAATCCCAAAGGGCGTATCTTGCTGCGTGAGCGTAAGCTTTATTTCTGTTATAACTATATATGACTATCAGTGCAAATGTACGAAAATCTAATGCGCATTCATGTGAACAAGGCATTATAAAAAAAACATCCTGATTGTCCATGCCGTTACATTTTATGTTATAAAGTTTCCCGTAGTGTAATTAAGTTTCATAAAGTTTTGTGTAGTATAGTTAAGTTTCATAAAGTTTCGTATGATATAGAAGAGTTTCGTGCAGTATAGTAGAGTTTCGTGTAGTATAGTAAAGTTTCATGTAGTATAGTGTAGTAAAGTTTTGTGTAGTAAAGTTTTGTGTAGTATAGTGTAGTAAAGTTTTGTGTAGTAAAGTTTTGTGTAGTATAGTAAAGTTTTGTGTAGTATAGTAAAGTTTCGTGTAGTATAGTAAAGTTTCGTGTAGTATAGTAAAGTTTTGTGTAGTATAGTAAAGTTTTGTGTAGTATAGTAAAGTTTCGTGTAGTATAGTAAAGTTTTGTGTAGTATACTGTAGTATAGTAAAGTTTTGTGTAGTATAGTAAAGTTTTGTATAGTATAGTATAGTAAAGTTTTGTGTAGTAAAGTATACTATAGTATACTATAGTATACTATAGTATACTATAGTACTTTTTCGTTAGGGGCAACGGAGAAGTGATATTTTGCTGTTTCTTTTCCGTTGTAGTTGATTCATGCATATTTCTTGTCTGAGAATCAACAATTTTCCAGGTGAATTTCCACTCATAGTTTTGGAATAAATTCTGTATGAATTTTCGAATGTTTGCTATGAATTACTATTACATATATTCTTGTAAAATGTAACTTTATTAAGATAAGATTTCCATAATTTATTAAGAATGTATACCAAAGCTATGGATGGAAAGTTACCTTGAAAATAGTTGATTCTCAGACAAGAAATACGCAGGAATCAACTGCAACGGAGAAGAAACAGCAAAATATCAATTAAATTTGAACATGTCTGTGTGGCCTTAATGGCTGCCCTTAGTCGGCACCGACTGCCCATTGGTCTTATTGGTCTATCCGTAGTATTAAGTGTTTAATGTTTCTATGTCGTATATATCTTCTACATCTCTTGTTATTATACCTTTACTTGTTTTTTCTATATAAAAAGATATTCATTAAAACTAGCTGTAACCCGCCTGATGAGACTATTTCCCTTCAAAAGGTTAGTTAGTTGAGAAGAATGTTTCCCTAGGGATATAGCTTCGAAATGGGGCGGAACTACAGCGCTTGACTACAGCGCTAGACTGTGGGTGCTGCAACCTAGTGTTGTTGGAAATCCACTCCTTTCTTTCGAAAAAAGGCGGGGCTAAAGCAAGTGACGGTATTATAAAACAGTTAAGTATATCACTGTAGGAGTTAGCATGATTCTGGTTCGCCTCGGGAAATAGGTCTAATCTCGGGAAACCCGAATCATGCTTCGCCTCGGGGAATTGGTCTAGTCTCGGGAAACCAGAATCATGCTAACTTTCTCAATGGTATACTTTAACTGTATACTATGCTTGTCTATTATATGTTTTGGTACTTTGCTGTGGGTACTGCAACCGACTCTTGTGGGAAATCCGCTCCTTTCAATGGATGACTTTCTGGTCCTGCTGAAATAGATACTACTTGCATTAGCTATGTAAATGATGCATGTGATTAACTTTGCAAATTGGCATGGCTCCTATTCATTTCATTAGCGCAACTTACAATGTATTGAGTTTTTACAATAGAGGTATATGGATATTTAACTTTAACAAATTCGACAATATTATGATCGTTACTGCATATTTTCAAATAATACTTTTTATGCCTCCTTCTTTCCACTATCTAGACCCTTCGGAATAAATTTTAACTTTTCAATAAAATAAATTTTAAGGACACTAGCTGTATTTTTAAACATTGCAACCTAGGCCCACATTGCATTCCGCATTTGCATTGGACTCTGAAGCAAAGGCGATTGTTTCATGCGAGCTCACACCCCTACGTATCAATCTGTATGTAATATACTACAGTATATGTTAGCGCATGATTAATTTCATTGAGGTATCATAAGGGTATATACATGTACTGATTTCGAGTGGTTCATGGAAGAACTGTTTGAAACACGGTTATACTATAGGGGCTTGTCAATAATAATATATTACTGGTATTAGCTATGTAAAACAAAAGCAAAAAGCTAAGTACAGAAATCTTTAATTGACTTAGGTATAGGCGCTCGTTGCAAAGAAAATTTTTTTTCTGCCTGTGCTTTAACCTACGTTGGTTTCCCGATCAGCTGTTTCTATGTTTACATCATATTTTGCCGATAGACAGAAGAGAGGAGAAAGAAGAAAGGCGCGCAAGTTGGGCCGCCATCTTGTTCTCGACTCAGGCGATTTTTACACTTACACATCCCTTGCCTTTATAAATCGGACATTAGCAACCCTCTTTTATCAAAATACAGCTCAGAAAAATAACAATTCCCCAGCACAATACGCATATCTCATACATCTGAAACACAACATGAACAACAGAATTTATTACATCAATATTTTTTCGTTGAGTTGTCCGTCACATTTTGAGTTGGCGAATGTAACCAGCTGTGCAATGTACTTCCTATCCTGAATTATTACTATTGTATTACTTTCATTTTTAGTTTGTGACCATACACTGAAATAGTCATCGTATGATAAAGCAATAAGAATTGCGTAAACCCGTAGCGTAGCGCAGCGGTTTTACGCAAAATTTGTGATGCGGCAAACCAAAGTTCATACTCCAATAAACTGTCAAAATTGAACAGTGACCAATTTTTATAATTCCCAGACCCCAATTTATCCCAAATTTCACAAATATACTCAAGAAATTAGTATTTTAGTGCATTGCGTATGAAAATATCAACTCCGTAGGGCCCGTAGGCGAACAAGTTCCAAAACGAAATAGAATTTATATATACGTAGCTATAGTTGAAAGCCACAAATGTGTCAAAAATATTTGTTCCCCATATGGAGCCCCATTTTACCAATTCATTACATCATCAGATGATATGACGTAGCTATTTGATGACACGTTCTGCAGTTCAAGGTCGCCGACATGGCAGTTATGTGTTTTGGATTATACACATAGGAGCTGGGAGTTTATACAGACATATTCTCTGTACTTATAGATCTAATAATTGCAGACAGCATGATTATGATCTATTGGTATTAGAATATCTGCCTAGGATTTAGTTATTTCAAAAGTGACAAGTTCATTGTGAAAATTCATGACAATACTGTATCCTGATCGAGGCCGAGGTAGGTCGCCGTCTTTTAATCTCAAATTTTCTGTTTGCTGATAATATTTTGTTCTACATTTTTCATCTTGGTGAAAATACATCATTAGAGAAGTTTCTAGTTTCAATAATTCATCGTTCAGAATGATTGTATCTCATAGAAATTGTTTGAAACAGTGATCTTCAGTCCTTTTCATTCAAAACTTTTGCACGTTGACAGTAGTCAGCAATTGGGCATTGGAAAATTAGCGCCCTCTTTATTAATATTTGTACATTTACACTACAGAAAGTGTGCAGCTCCAAATTTCCTGTAGGGTCGATTCAGTAGCATATCCAAATAAAATCTATGTTCAAAATAGCATTGGAGGGATGGTGCTAAGATGTTATACTCCTTTAATTTGGAAATCGACCCAAAAACTGTTACGATGGGATTGTAATTTTGAAAAAAAATAGATTGGAGATTCTGTTTCTCTCGTGTTTTACTGCATTTTCTGTCTATCATCAAAATTTAAGGACAGGGAATGGTCTAATGAGCTTCAAAAACAGACGCATAGCAACAGAAAAACACTGTACAAACCGCATACACCGGAACATTCAGCGAAATTGTCACACAATTTTCATTAATTCTGATATCGTATTTATGAGCCAATCCGGCATAAAACCATGCAAATTGATCCATATGACCTAGTAACCAAATTTAATGATTTTAAGTTATTCTAATAGATAAATGACTAGGAATAATTCTGTCAAATATTTTCGTTCAAATGTCCATGGTTACAGAGATATGCCACCCCATCATTTTTCCCGCCAAATTTACAAAAAGGACGTAGAAATATCCCTATTTTCTAAAATTTAATGTATAAATTGAATGGGACTAAATATTGTTATTGATATATTGAAATATAACATTTTATTCTATCTTAGGATTACATTTTTTATGAAAAATAAATTTCCAAAGATAGCCACAACGTAACTTAAAAAGAGGTAAAAATCAGCTCAGTGAGAAAACGACGTTTTAGACGTTTTTCACGCACCAATATCTTCTGTAAGAGAAATTTGATTTGTTTTCAAATTTCATTTTTCAACTCTTTGCTTTAATCTTACAAATATATCAAAAATCTACCGATGCCAAAATGATTAAGTAACGAGATATAGACAGTTAAAATATGCATTAAAAATCAGCTTAACGAGAAAACGACGTTTCAGACGTTTTTCACGCACCGATATCTTTAGTAAGAGAAGCTTGATTTTTTTCAAATTTCAACGTTTAACTCCTTGCTAAAATCTCATAAATATCTGAAAAATCCACCGATGCCAAATAAATACGTATCGAGATATAGACAGTTAAAATATGCATCAAAGTAAATTTTTGCGAACGAAAAATAGACGTAAACATGGTAAATAGCTTTTCTTTATTAAAAAAAATTCTGTCAAATGAGTTTGAACATACTGCTCAAACATACATGTACATGTATTACATACAGAAATATAGTTTCATTCAAAAATACAAACCAATGAGTGTAAACTTCATAGAAAGTAGAAATACATGCCGTGAAATGTCTATTTCAAAGATCAACATTTAGCTGTAATTGTCTCCGTGACGTCTTGGTGATTTTTTTAAAATATCAATATGATTAAACAAACAAACAAACAAATAATAACATAACTTGCAACAATGACCCTGAAGTATGACAGGAGTAGATTTGACACATACGTCCACTCTGTTGAGAAGGAGGGTCTCTTTTCGTTATCACTGAATTATACACTTAGATCTTTATATACATACATGTATGATAATGATATATTAAGGCAAACGACATCGTTTGCGTCACGGGGCGTTGAATGTACTTGAAACTCACTTACAACGTGCGTATCTTGCTTCTTGGTGAATCCGTAGAACGCACTGATCGAGACCGCACTCAGCGAGAGTTCTGCATGTTTTTTTGTGACTGAACCCAAATCCGTATGGAGGCGAACCGATACATGTAACGCACCGACCGCATACGGAATCCGAAAGATTGCACACGTAAAAATACGCATACATGAGCGGCGAGTTGGGACCACAGCTGATTTGATCATGTCTTTTCACACGCAGGTCAAGGTCAAACTCTTTGTTCAAAAATTGTGTAATCGATAGTTGGGAATAAATATGAAAAATGCTATCAAAGAAAATTATTGAAAACTTTCAGCAATTTTAAAATTGAAGTGAGGAAATGATGCGAGGAAGCGAAGAAATTATCTCTCTCTCTCTCTCTTTCGATTCTCCGTATCATTCCTCCTCATCATTATTTTGTTTCTTCGCATCATTTCTTCGTTTCTTTTCATATTCAGAACACAAACTAACAATGTAAGAATTACGCTTTTGCAGAAAAGAAGTTATATACAATGAAATTCTATATTTCTTTGATCTTTGAAAGGCGTATAATGTATACATGTAAATCTACGCCCTTAGATTAGCCCAGGAATTTTTCTATTTCTTTTCTGTATATTTTTTTTTCGGAGGGGAGGGGGGTCGGGGTTTTTTTTTGTGTGTCATTTCGTTTTTTGTTTTGTATTGTTCTTACAATTTTTTTTGAAAGATGGAGTTCCATGAACTCTTTTTTTTTCTTTTCAATAAATTTACTTTTTTTATAGAACGAAGACCGCTCTGTTTTTGTACAAGATATATCAACACTTCGAAGGAGGAATACCTTTTATGAATTAAAGATATTAAGGAGATTAACTTGTTAAAAAAGAATCGAGATTGTATAAAAGAAAGTGATTATTCTTATAATAAACACGCATACAGATCGGAGCGGATGAATACGGAGCAAAACAGCTTATACAAAAGCAAGTATTTAAAGTGATGGGGGGAGGGGGTTCCGGAGAAGAGAGCTTTTTCCAGTAAGATTTTTTTAACGCGGGAAGGGGGAGTGGGTCGAGGTTAAGAAATATGACGGTGAGGTTGTCAGGGCCCCTGAAATTTGCCCCAAATTTTGACCTTGAATAAACATCATAACCATAGATGACCGATTTGGTTGACTGCGCTCTTTGACTTTGAGTTGAAATCAAAAACGAGACAGACATATCAAACAATTTTTTCTTCTTCTTGTTGTTTTATGCATGAAAATAACAGAATGTTCGAGGTTTTCTCGAAAAAAAAAAGGAATGGATATATTTAAAGTGATGAGGATCATTTGTGCAACCAAGTCGATTTTTTTTCTCTGAAATACGAATAAATAGTTATGTTTAAAGGAAAGATCGACCTAACATCATAAGAAAATATCGTTTATTTTATCAATTCAATTATAATTCAACAGATCGTTATCAAAGGGAAAGAACTTTTTAAACACAATTTCCTATGAAACAATGAATTTGGAAATTCAATGAAAAGAGCAGAGAGTAGGCTGTAAAGAAAACTTTTCTTTCCGATTTTCGATATTTTTAAAGAAAATACCACAGTCATGTCAACAATACACAGACAGGACAATTTGATCAGTACTATATAACAGAGATCATAGAAAAGTATATTTAACGACACGTTGTAGGAAAACACATGTCACAATTCTGATGAGACGAACCCAACAGTGGCACAGTGATCCTTTTATGATGAACATGCAAACGTCTTCAAATTCAATAGAAGTGACATTAAGTGTCCCTTCTTCAGGGAGACTCGAACCAGGAACCTTTCCATCATTGGTTCGACGCTCTTACCAGTACATAGTTGAACACGGCACCGACGATTTGATCTAGAGACTCGTTCTTTTAAATCAGATTATTTCAAAAGGTTTGGGATACGTACATGTATTAGTTTAGCTCAAGATGGCATAGCAAATCGCGTTCCCTCGTTTCTGGATGTGATTACTGTAATCACATCCAGAAACGAGGGAACGCGATTTGCTATGCAATCTTGAGCTTAACTCTAAATCCTATACTCCTATGCGTTAGTTTATAAATCCGTGTCAAGTTCTTATTTTATCGTCATTATAACCTAGGCACGAGACGTCATCACTAAAAGTCCTCGTGACGTCATCACTAAAAGTCTGACTCGGTGGCGTCGTTCCGGGCTATCTGGAAAATCGTCTAAATTCATGATAGGGCTTATAAGGGAAATTGAAAAAGATCTGAAACGATTTTCATCCTTTCTAGAATAATTATTTTGATGATGTCATAGAATTTTTTCTAGATTATGATCAAACATGCTTATCTTTTGAACATTTTCCCATTAAATCTTTTTATCATATTTCGCGAAATAATGAATATTCTTGAAAGAATTTGCATATCTTAGATACATTTGGCAGCGACAATTTTTTTATATATTAAAGTATAATTTGTTTACTTTATTATACTGAAATTTTGTGGGAAAATTTTCTCTCTTATAGACTTTATGCATGTTCAAAATAGGGACGCTTCTGTCAAATCCCAATATAAGTCGTATTAGAGCGCCCCCTGGTGGCAAGTCAATTCGTATATCTTATCTTTGCGAGTACTATCATGAAGATGAATCGTGTAAGTATCTGATTTTATCAAGAAAAGAATTATTGCATGACAAAATCAAATCGTATTAAACGATGAAAATAGGGCTATTTTAGTGTTGTTTTTGAGCCCTGTTAATGGCGTTATGCCATACAAACAAAATGGGCCCATTACTATAAAACGGGACATATATGGATTTTAAAATAATTTTTTTCTCGAATGATTTTCATCATAGATTACAGAAATATACATAAAATGTAAAACTTTGACCACCCTTTTGGACGATTCTTACGATTTTGCATGGTTTTATGCCGGATTGGCTCTTATATATAAGGACTACTGTTAACATTTTTTTGGGGGGGGGGGGGG
Source organism: Pinctada fucata (assembly GCA_028142955.1). NCBI lineage: Eukaryota > Metazoa > Mollusca > Bivalvia > Pterioida > Pteriidae > Pinctada > Pinctada fucata. The sequence goes on along the minus strand of AP027102.1, from coordinate 43,672,535 downwards.
ATTTCTATCATTTAAAAGCCGATCTTGACAACAGTGAATGATTTTTATGAAAGTAGTTCCGGTTCATCCGGTATTTTATCGTGTTCATTGGGGTATGAACATGTATTTTTGACCAATCAAGATGCGTAGATTCGTGTAAACAAGCATATTTAGAAATTATATTGTAATGGTAGATGAGAAAAGTGATTCAATACTTTAAACCCTGTACTTTTAACCTTTTATCAAGTTCTGAAATCGAGAAAAAACCATAATGACCATTTTCTTTTCCAGTTTTCGTGTATATGATAAATCAATTAGAGAACAGATTATTCAGTCTTGGCCGTAGTTAATATTGGTTTTATTATCCGTAAATCATCATATCGACCTCATCACTGTGAAATAATTTAATAGTGAGACTCACGTAAAATATATATTATATCACACAGTCAAGGTGACGGTGAAGGTGATGATTATATGGTCCAACTTCTAACATGTACAATGTATTTGGTGATCCAATTGTAAACACTGCAGTGGTGTTGACTGTCAAGGTGATGTGTGTTACAATTAGTACAGGGATGAAATGTTTCACAATATCTTGCAGTATTTGATTTACTGTATCGCAATATATTGATTACTGTTTATTTTCATTTTTATCATTTTTGATGTAAAATCATGTTCCTCTTTGTATGTTTGTACATAAAACTGAGTGTATGCATGTATTCACATTTTCTGATTGATTTTTATATTGTCAATTAAGAAATGACTGATGCACAAACTATATAATCCGCGAAGATTTATAGACAGAAAAATTATTACAGTAATTTCTTATAAGGCGTATGTCATTTCTGTAGTAAGGAATTTCAACGATATTATGAAAACCACATTAAATCATAGGATTCATGTCAATCAAATATTTTACGAAGAAAAACTAATAAATCCATGATGAAAATCAAGACTTTTGCATATTTGAAAAACAGGGTAAAAACGCTGGAAATGTGTTGCTAAAAATAGCACATTCGTAACGAAAATACACTCATTTGATTTTAATTTTTTGTTTTCTTTGTTAACATACAATAAAGCAGGTTAGCAGCTTTGTATAAAGTTTGATTTTGATAAAGTTTCACCGTAGGTACCAAATTCACTTATCATTTAAAATTTTCTCGATTTTTACACAAAAATTACGAAAATCGATTAAGTTCAGGTCAAAATATCAGAGATACTGAATATCAACAATTTTTTCAAACACACATTAAACTGTGCTCCTGAGAAAGACTGTTCATAATATGGAAGAAAAAGTACATGTCCGTGTTGACCATGGTGATATATATGTCTGTGTGTGTAGATTGTGATATGATACAAGTCATGTTTAAGGAATGTAAATGTATGAACTACATGTATTAATCAGTCATGTACATGTATATAGACTACATGTGTTTTGATTTTTGAAGAACTGTATATGGTGATATTAATAAGGCCAGATTAATAAGTATTTTGCTTGAAATATGAAAGGTGCACTGCAAGGCATGAAAACACAAGCATACACAAACAAATGATCAGTATGCAGGTATTTGGGAAGGAAGATTGAAAACAAAAAAGAGAAATATCTTTCCTAGGTGATTTTGATAATTTTTGTTTGCTTTAAGAAAAATATCGGTACAGACATATTATGGTCTTCAAGATCATTTACTGATATTCTTTCCTAGAAGAATGTATGTTAGTGTGGTTTTTTTTTTCATAAGAAATTCTCCTAAAAGGTACCAGCCTGCAGACGTAAAACAAAATATTCAATTACTAAGGACTTATTGTTTGACCCAAAGTGATACGACTGTATTATTGACCATGTTTATGTGTGTAGAGAATGTACGAACGTTTTATTGCTAGTATATTTATCATCATCATTAGCATGCTAATTAAAAAGATTTATAAATTCAAGTTATAAATGTAAATCCTACATAGAATTACTAAATATAATTACATATTTTGAAAATTTTGTTTCATTCTTATCATTTGATAAAATCCAAGCAATTAGAAGTCAGTGATACGTAGATGTAGATCAGTATAATACACTGTCATGTATATACATGTACGTGTGCATCTAATATCAAATTCGGAAGATGACAAGTACTTCTAAGGTTTCTGTGCACTTTTTGATTGTTCTCCATTTTCTAGACGTCAATTATGATCTTGGACAGAAATCTTAAACAATTGTTAAGGCAGGTGACCAAATATAAGTAAGAACTGACTTACTGTTATTGTGTTATTTAAGGATTGTTTTTCAGCTTTTGCGCTTTATCGGTGTGTATTGGCAGTAGGGAATGGAAACAAAATATGTAAAGCACGAAGTGCTTTTCATGAATTTTGTTTCCATTCCCTACTGCCAATACACACCGATAAAGCGCAAAAGCTGAAAAATAATCTTTATATTTACATTTTACGTGTCAATTAAGTTGTTTCTGTCCCTTTTCGTCCCGTTTCTTTATATTTGAAATGTCATTGCGGAGGGAGAACGTCACTTGACGTAACAGCAAACGAACGTTCAGAGTTTTTTTTTTGCTAGCTTCGAAGTAGTACCTTCTGTACGGAAACATTGTAGAAAAATAAGAAATTGAATTTTGTTTATGGTTTATTTTGAACATTTCTATCAAAACTGAATAAAAATGAATCGTACAAAATCACCATTTTTGTCCCACATGATAAAGACCAAGCGGATGGTTAGTCTGGAGAAATTTCACTGATATTGGGAGGAAAACATTTGAAAACTGACTGGAACTCACTGTTAATTTGTTTATAAACCTATGAAATCAATCAGTACCATTATTCAAACTTCTGCTAAATTACTCTGTTTCTTTTGAAAGTATTTAGAATAATGCAAAATTCGAGTACAGTCGTGCAAACCGATACAAATACACGAAATGTTCATGACCTACCTCAACATGGCCTGGCACAACATTCGCTGATACGAAATATTTCTGATCTGTATAATTATATAAGAAGCAAAAATAAATTCACTGTTGATAGATGACACAAGTTGAGCAAATCCTCATCCTGAATATTGAATATTTGATCCATTAATGTCTGAATTCGCTCACCCAAACATGGTATCATTTCGTAGACGACAGTGCCGGTCGTCCTTGAATTTCGTCTGATGTGACGCGTGATCGACTTACTTCGTCACACTTCTTGGAAGTGTACATGTGGGTGACCTAGATTTAAACCCATTTATCACTGGGGGTAGACGGCATCGATTGATACTGGAATTTTGAATCTGTGTTGAAGCACTAAGTAGAATGGGCATTTTATGGGAAATTAATCCGCATTTGTTCAAATGTCACGTGATAGGCTCTTGCGATTATCGAAAAATGCAGTGCAGTTGGTTCGGTACCTTCATATAAGGGAAACGCAGTAGGAATGTAAATATTACATTATAATGAGTCAAAACAAGTTACAATAAGTTATAAGTCATTTGGGACAAAAAAAAAACCTAGGCAGCATTTACATGCTGTATACACATAATTCCCATATGACATACCTTACATATGATTCATATATGTGAAAACAACTGAACACACATGTTTGTATCATATATCCCACACATGATTCTCATATGTGACTACAACTGAACAAACTTGTTTGTGTCATATGATTCTCACATGATATCCCTTACATATGATTCTCATATGAAAATACAACTGAACACACACATTTGTTTCATATCAATCTGATTAAAACCAGATCTCTACATGCTCCCGATTTTTGTTATATCGCGTAGAGGATCAGATCCTCTACGCGACATAACAAAAATCGGGAGCATGTAGAAATCTGGTTTTAATCAGATTGTTTCATATGATTATAATATGATATCTTTCACATATGAAACCTCACATATGATTCTCATATGTATTGAATTTCATATAATCCATATATGATTATCATATGATTATCATATGTTAATTATTTTATATGTGAATCATATGTTAGTTATATCATATGTGAATCATATGTGAGGTTTCATATGAGAATCATATGTGAGGTTTCATATGAGAATCATATGTGAGGTTTCATATGAGAATCATATGAACTTATTCACCTATGATTCTCATATGTAAATACTATCATATGAGAATCATATGTGCCAAAATTGCCTGTGTAGGGGGTTTGAGATGGCATTAAACAATCGCCTGTGCTCTGAAGACTATTAGTCAGACAAAGGTGTCATTCATGTTTCTATATGAAGTTGTGTTATTGTCTCCTTCTGTTTGTCTGATTTTCTTTTCGCGTGAGAAAGTTCTATTTTCAATTTTTCAAGAATTTGTAAGCCATTCGATTGAAAATTTTATGAATCTGATTTCAAGTTTTGTGTTTGACCTTCATTCCCTGGTATTGACTGGCAAAATGAGACTTACTTTTTTATAATTCTATTTCCATGTAAAGTTTCTTTTTAAATTTTACTTTAAAATTTTTCGTTATGTTATTTGTAGCGCATAAATTGTTTGAAAATAAGTAATATCGATATATTTTTTCATTGAAGTAAATATACATTCAACAACATTTGTTTTCCTTTATCAATCAAGATTCTCATCCCTTAAAGGTCTAATCTGATAAGGCGACTTAATATCGGTCGATTCGCAAAGTTGTGCGATAAAGCGAAAAAAAATGTTATACTCTAATTATTCAGTAAGATTATTTTGTCGAATTGTCATTTCCTTGAGAGAGGAGAGAGCAAGTTGGGGACAAATATACATGACACATTTTTGGTTTAAAATCAGTTCTCCGAACTTTGGCCTATCAAAGGCAGATGTAGTGGATTTAAACATTATTTTATAAGATTTAACTCATTTATAAAATTGAGGATAAAATATTAATATTATTTCTTGAAACATGCATTATTTGCTTTCCCTCTTGGTGGTTCTTTTAAAGAAAGGTATTACAACTATGATTGTAGCAGGTTTCACATTTGAGTAGGGTTTACATTAATACCATCCCTAGGTTCTTTGTTATATACATGAAGACAGTTAGCTATTAACTCTCATAAGACTGTCAAACATGTTTGTAATACTGTTACTAACCTTAGGTAATCCCTATTATACAAATGAATTTTAACAATTTATAAGAAGTATCATATTTTTACATTGAAGTGCGAGTCTCTCTACCGTTTTAAGGCATTCTACAATTTATCGCATTTTATATTTTATCTATTGTTATTAAAGGAAACCACCGTCTTGAATAATTGCAGGAACTTTGTAAAAAGAATCACAGCATGGGGCAAAATAATGTTATAATAATGGGAACAATAAAGAATGCGGAAACATTTTATAAATACATTGTACTTATTTATTGTTTTCATTTCACCATAAAATATAAAATAGAGAAAACTACTTCCGTTCTGTTCAGTACAGCTTATAACAGCAATGTTTTAAGTCCATAAAGAAATATATTGTCTATTGTAATGAAAAAATATTGATCAAGGGATCAATGATACCCCGCCAAAGTTTAAAAAGTTTGAAGGGGCACTAACTCTAGATCTATTGGTGTGATATGACCCATATTCGATCTTGACCTGTATTTCTTGATGTTAAAACTATATTTAAGGAATCTGTAATGGTTTTCCTTTAAATGTCCGGAAACCACAAATTATTTAACCTCTCTAAGTTTCAAGGGGCATACAATGTAACTCTGTACAAAATGACCCATATTCGAGCTTGAACTGTACTTCTTGGTGTTAAAGTTATGTCCAAGAAATGAGTTGATTACTAGTTACTATTTTCCTTTAAATGTCCGAAAATCACAAATTATACTGATTTTTTTCTATGTTTCAAAAGGCATAACCCTACACAAAATTGTGCGACATGACCCAAATTCGAACCTGAACTGTATTTCTTGGTGTAAAAGCTGAATTGATTATCTGTAACGGTTTTTCTTAAATGTCCGGGAACAACAGGTCGGACAGACATGTGCATCACAATAAACTCTCGCTACATTATGGCGGTGGTATAATTAAACTGGTATACCGTAAGCGCATTTCAACAATTAATGTTTCATCGGTGAAACTCGAGGCTGAAATGGGGGTAATCCAATCTAAGAATATTAGAAGTGCAAAATACTAAACATGACCTAGAATATTTGCCAAAAATCAGTTAAGGACAGAGCTATGCCTTCATAAAGATACCCTTTAGCTTGTCGTTATTTCATATTTATTCATTTTTATCTTTTCTTTTACGTGTTATCACTATGGTGTAATGCTTTTTATGCTCCTTAGATATTTGCAGGTTAGAATGTTAATTGATATTCTCTGCAATATTATGTGTTGTCTCTTTAGATATTTTCCCCTAATTTTTGTGAGCATCGCCTGCATACATGAATTAATGACGATAATCTCAAGAGCACTCACAATAGAGCACACACCTCAGCATTGACAGACCCTTAGCAAGCTAGATTAAAGGATATCCCATCACCATTTAAAAGTCAACACAACTTAAATAAATCTAGATTTGTGACACACAGGGCAGTATTTTGCAGAGCAAGATTGCTTATCAAAAAGTAATTTTCTCCGAGAATTTTCATGGTACAGTTGATTATTGGCAAACTGAAATTGACATTTTCAACAGAATAGCGTTATTTCCTAGCAAAGCATTAGCCATTAAAGCAATCGGAAGTCGTAAAAACTTTAACAATCTTGAACATTGGTTCTAACAATTAAACTTTCTATAAATCAATCAATCTTAGAATCACTAATAAAGTCTTTATTGTATTTTATGTTTCAGAGCCGTGTTGCATCTTACTTTCAATACCACGTTCCTTATGGCATATTCCAGAGTATCGTAGTTAGGGAGTCAAAGATTCAGGGGATTCTGGCAAAGTTTCTTAGTCTCCATAAAACACCTGTATGTGAACAGGGCTATGTGCCCTTTCTGACGGCATGCAACTTCTGCAAATATCTGAAAGAAATGTTAGTAATATCCAAATACAGTACTGTAGGTAAATGACGGTAAATTGCAAAAGTCGTACTCAAGAGTATCCATAATCATCCTTATACATCGACCATAGAACTTAGTTATCATGAAAGGCAAAGGTACAATATTGGCCGTTTTCGTCTCTCCTATAAATTAAATACAGTTCCGTGTAAAAATCAGGCAGTTTTAGAAAGAAGCAATTCGTGCAAAATCAGAACCCATGAAAATGAAAAAAAAATTAATTCATCAGCTTGGCCCACACTTACATGAGAACAATTCCATTTTTCACTATTTTGTTGCGAATTGAAGATACAGGCATTTCAATTTCGATGAATTATGAATAAAATTTACTATTTCGTGCAATAAACAATTGTCCAAATTGTCGTATTTCCTATACATTCGAATTCTATAGAAAAATGCATGAAATTGCTAATTTTCAGTTATAACTGTAGAGGAATTTCGGAGAAAAGATGGATTGACTTTGAATTTTAGCGTTGCCATATACTTCATAGACACCGGACATTGTATTTTTAAATAATATGTTATGATATAAACAGAAAGGGTTGCACATAAGGGGAAATTATTAATTTTCAACCTTTAGACGTCAAAGTCACATGATTTTGCTCGTTAATGTTAAGGAGAGAGCGGACGCATTTCTCCTTATAAAGTAAATGCACAAATTTAAATTTTAAAAAGAAAATCAGAGGACGCCTGTGAAATGGATTTGGCCGCTTATGAAAAGCACTTTGACTGGAAGCATCACTGATGAGGATTTAATATTTGAAGCACGTGTCTTGTGCATGGAATCGGTTTGAGGGTATAGAGTTGGATAACTTCCGTATTGTTACAATTCCGTGGCCAATCAGCAAAACCGTGGGTGGCAAATCAGCGAAACTGTTCGTAACACTACGACAGCAAATTTGGGATGGGCTTTGTGCTTACTTTTTGCTCCCATCTCCTTGGATACTACTCTTGCATAAGATATGTAGCATGATTCATGTGATAAATATGTATATGAAAATGATGAGTTAGGTTTGTTTTATTCGATATTCGAATAGATAACTACCACAAAAATCCTCATCTTTCTGAAAATCCAATTTCTAAATCTGAAAGATATTTCAAATCCAACTTACGTAATTTACATGAAAAATATGTCTTCGCGCCTGCAGAAAAAGCAGCCAACAACACCATAATTATTTGAAAACGCTACTACATATCAACTTTAGTTTCGGAACTTTCCTCTACCTATACTTATATCGAAAGCAACGAAAGTGTTCCCAATATTTTGAACAAACATTACAGTGAAATTCCTTCTTTTAACATCCCTATTTCTACATTGAATATCCCTACTGTATACCAAAACTTCACAAGTCTCCTTACAAGTTTCGATACATTGCTAATTCTAGCAACTGCTCAACAACAATTTTGTCAAGAAATCTGACATTAGCACTCACGGCTATAAAGGAACACGTGGCAAAATACTGTGAAACTGTCATGAACAGGAATGGCGTAAACTTCTTTTGGTCTATTAAAAATTCAGGGGATGTGATTGACAAAATGAAATCAAGAAATTTTGAAGCAAATACGATATCTTCATACGACTTTTCTAATATGTACACCACGCTTCCTCACGACAAAATAAATGCTCGACTGTCCAAACTCATTAAATGGTGTTTTGATCGAGAGGGGAAAACTTATATTTGTACTTCTGAATCGAAGGGTTTCTTTTCCGCCACAGATTACAAATCATACAAATCATGGACATGTGGTGACCTGTGTATTGCCTTGTCCTTCCTTTTGGACAATATTTATGTAAGATTTGATGAGAAACTCTACAAGCAGGATGTAGGGATTCCAATGGGTACTAATTGTGCGCCTCTTGTTGCAGATTTATTTTTATACACGTATGAAAGGAATTTATCTAAAATCTTTAAAAGCAAAGAAAAAATGATGATGTGAAATGCTTCATTGGTACTTCTAGGTACCTGGATGATATTCTTACTATCGACAATCCTGTTTTTGAAAAGTATAAAAATATTATTTATCCACAAGAATTGATTCTAAACAAGGCAAACGTTTCAAACACAGAAACACCATTTTTGGACCTAAATATCAAAATAGTTAATGGAGAGATACATACAAGTATGTATGACAAAAGAGATGATTTTGGATTTAACATAGTAAATTTCCCTTGGCTTGACGGTGATGTTCCTAGATTACCGTCCTATGGTATCTATATTTCACAGCTCATCCGGTATGCTAGAGCATGAACTGATGTTTTGGATTTTCATAGTAGAAATTTAAAAATTAACAAGAAACTTTTAGGACAAGGTTTTCGCTTTCACAAACTAGTAAAGACTTTCTGGAAATTTTACAAAAATTATTGTCAACTTCTCCTGAAATTCGGACCAATACAGGCAACAAAGTATATTACTTTGGCTATTTAACAACCTGCATTTTATGGTGACATTATTAACAAGATAAGAAGGATCAAAGATAGACAACATCACTATCGAAAATGCGTCAGAATCATCAAACGCCTTTTTGACAGTAAGTGTTTTGAATATATTTCCCTGACATTGTCGCCATAGTACTTTCTATATAAACACGACGTAAGACAGTGCATGAATTTTATATATTGTTTTCATTTTCGTGCTTAAACATCGACGGCGGGTGCGGCTAGCCAACAGGGGATGCTTACTCCTTCCGGGCACCTGGTCCCACCTCTAGTTTGCTAGGGGTCCGTCGATGCTTAATTTTGTGCTCAATTGCGAGTGCTCTTGAGATTATCGTCAGGATCTTCTTCATTTGTGTCACACTTATGCCCTTTGCCGTGTGGAGCTAGTAAAAAAGTTCCCCGCGAGGGGTTTGACAGTAATTGTTTTGAATATATTTCCCTGACATTGTCGCCATAGCACTTTCTATATAGACACGACGTAAGACTGCATGAATTTTATATATTGTTTTCAGTTGCGTGCTTAAACATCGACGGCGGGTGCGGCTAGCCAACATGGGATGCTTACTCCTCCCGGGCACCTGGTCCCACCTCTAGTTTGCTAGGGGTCCGTCGATGTTAATTTTGTGCTCTATTGTGAGTGCTCTTGAGATTATCGTCAGGATCTTCTTTAACTCATTATACCGTGGATATGATCCTAATGTCACCAGACGGACACTACGCTTGATACTTGACCAATCTACAGTCTTGTGCAAGCGCATTCTTAAAACTTGCACTCTGACTGTCTGTGACGACGGGACTCCATGACGGGCCCTGTCCAAACCTCTTTAGAGAAGACAGGGCCCCGACCACCTGTCCTCTCTGAATGTCAGTCGGACTCCTCGGGTGATAACATACATGAGCTCACGGCGGCAGAGCACGGATTGTATTACGTACGCCTTCTTTTTATATCCATTTACACATTCATCTGTGTTGCTTGGGCACCTGCATTTTGCGGTCTTGTTTGTGTGTGGTCATCTGACAGTGAGGAGGTTGTTTTACACCACAATTATACGTTCTTCGAGACCTCTGGGTAATCGGAAAAGTGGGAGGGTTGTGCGCACGTAATCAAGGATAACCACACCTTCTGCTATTTCCGTGGCAGATGGCCGTCCTAAGTCGGCACCGGTTGCCCATCGGTCTCGTTGGTTTATGTGTAGTCCTTTGTGTTTGATGTTTCTGTGTTGTGCGTTGACGTTCCTTGTCCCTTGTGCGTCTCTTTCCGTGCTTGTCTGCTTTGTGTTTTTGCATGGGTGTTTGTGGGTTTTGCTGTGGGTGCTGCAACCTGGTGTTGTTAGAGGTTCTCTCCTTTGTTTTAAAAGGGTTCGAGTATCGATCGTTATTTTGAAACTGTTTTAATGGTCAAATTAACTTTATTTTTTATCTGAACTAAAGAGCTACATTCAACTCATCTAAAACGCAGAAAACATTTGTATGGTGGAGGGCATCTTTAATTTCTAATACTTGAAGTAAGGTGCTTTTAGTGCAAAATCCTATTTTGCCCTTTAACATATATCCAAAGAAAACTGAACAAAAATGAATTTTAGGCTTCTAATGCTCATTTGTCTAAACATGTTAAGATTGTTTAAGAATTTCAGACACACAATATTAGCAATAGAAGACAAGAACAACTCTACAATTTTGGGAAATATCAATGAAATGGCAATAAACTGTCAAAATTTGAGTGCTAATATTTGTAGAAACATGTCAGAGACTATATTCATATGCTTTTTAATAAACGTTAACCCCCTGCAAGGTACCTTTTTCATCATTTACATTTTTGAGGGTGAAACATTTTGGAGGTATACCAATTTTTTTAAGGAGTTTCGACCATTCTTTTTAACCTATTGCAAATTTATATTAAAAAATCTTATATTTTTAGCCAGAAATAAGCGAAAAACCTATAATACAAACCAAAAAGTTCTAAATCGGAAGGGTTCATTATTAAAACAAGATTACACTTTTTTTAAGATATATTTTCAACATTTGCAGACAGTTAAAGCAATACTACGTAATGATTTTAAATTTTGTAAATTGGTGATGATGTCACCCGACCAATCTTAACAGCGCCACCTACAATGCATTCTACGATACCTTGCGTACTTGCACTGCAGCTTGTTCATTAGATAAAGCTATAAAGTGTCCTTATTGTCTCCGTTTGTTTGTACTGTTATTTTCGCGTGAGAATTTTCTTTTTTATATTTTTCCCCAAAATTTGTAAGCCTTTCGAAATATTGATTCGGCTTTTCTGTTTGACTTCCATTCACTAATGTCAGCCTTTTTAATTCATGAACATGAATGAAAAACTAAAAATGCGCAAAAAAGACAAACACTGCAAAGATATATGATTGAGTTTTAAAGAGAGAATCAATTTATCTGGTACATACATGTCTATTTAATCCAGAGTCTTTGATATTATACAATTATTGACTGGGAATGAGGGCAATATATGATTTGTTGGACCTGAAGATAAAAATATTGCCCGAGGCCGAAGGCCGAGGGCTATATTTTGTCTGAAGGTCCAACAAATCATATATTGCCTTAATTCCCAGTCAATAATTGTTTTGTTATACCTTACACCAATTCTGCAGCAACAAACCGATTAGCCCGGCATGTTTACGTTCATTTTCTTCTATAAAAGAAAGAGCGCGTAAAAATAGGTAGAGCTTATAGCGTCATCAATGACGTGACGTCACAAACGATGTACCGTTTATCGGTCAATATTTTTTGAAATATTTCCCTAGGGCCAATATTGATGTAAATATTGACCGCTTGGTCAAATATTCGAATTTATAGGCATTTTTCCTATGGGGATTTTATATAGAGATACTGACAAGTGTTAAACGTCTTTAAATTCAATAGCATCAAGGGTATAACAAAGTTATATGTACCAATTAAACGGGCTATTTCGCTAATCCGTTAAGGAATCATCGTCGTTGTTATCCTACTATACAGAAATGTTCCAACTCTTTACTTTCTTGAAGAAAATTTAAAACCAAGTTATCATGCTCCAGACATGTGTTTCGAATACTAAATTCTCATCAGTGATGCTTCCAGCCAAGTTGATTTTGCAAGAGCCGCCGAAATTCATTCCAGTAGCACCCTCTGGTTTTATTTTGTGCATTTACTTTACAGAGCGTGAGCGACTCCAAATTTCCTGTAGGGTCGATTCATTAGCATATCCAAATAAAATCTATGTTAAAAATAGCATTGGAGGGATTGTGCTAAGATGTCAACCTTCTTTAATTTCGATAATATTTTTGGATGAAATGACAAGATTCCGAAATAGCCAAATAATAAATATGATGTCAAATCAAATCATCGTTTTCAGAGTCAGTCTTGCTTCATGAACACTTTTGAGAATCTTGCCACTTCGACCTACAACTTTTCCCCAATAGCGCTGATGGCAGAGATGCAATGGAAGCAAAGGTAACTGTACGCGCTCCAGCTTTTCAAGTACAGTACCAACAAGACACAGAATTGGAATCTCACTGAATCCATCGATTTTGGATTAAATTGTTTGAATATCTGGACTGAATCAGAACCGACACAAGGTTGACAGAGTCATTACAATCATTAGGCTATCGTCACCATTTTCATTCACGCTATGTATGTGGTGCATATTATAGTTAATATACACCCACGGTGACTTGACGTAGGTTGTCTGGTGATAATACAAGGACATCTGCAAAGCTGCAATTTGCGTCTGCAATACCGTCTTCTTATAATCATATTATATTATGACCCCTTACAGGGATCTTTGCGAGAGTTTGCATCTTTGACCGTTGAAGCATTTTGTTTCCTATGATTTCTACGTCAGTGTCGCAGCTTGAACTTGGGAGCCTGAATCTTTTACAGATTGAGCAAACTATGCGGGCGAAATCACCTAAAGATAGGACATAGTGGTTTGATACCACTCTGTCCAGGAGATTCTTACTCTTCAACCTCCGCAGATTTAGTTGTCAGTTTTCTCGATACCAAGACAATTTGAGTTTACCCTTCATATTAAAGTGCTCCAAGCCAGTATTGAACCGGGATCGTTGGCGTGGAATGCCAGAGCGTTACCGAGTGAGCTAAAGGGTCAACCCGATAGCCCAGTCATTTAACACTCTGGTCTATCGGAGGATCGTAATCCCACAACACTCTTCCCTCCTTTCTTTGAGGAGGACGGTGGTGTACCCCGTAATTTTAACTCTTATCTCCTTTGGAAGGAGGCGGTGGTGTCCCCGCTATGTGTGACTCAGCACACTGCCATTGTTCACCTCGTGGCCAGTAAAGTGGCCTTTGACTAATGGAGAGCTAAATGGACAAGTAATACAACAAGAAAATCGATATGAATAGGTGAACTTACCAAATAACAGTCTAGACTGAAACACAGACGACAAGTTGTGTCAACTCCAAGTGCGCATGTGCGCCGCTTCCTGGGTGTATCGTCCTGAAGTTTGTTTGGTCCACAACAATATCTTAAAAAATAAGTACAAATTTTGATGTTAAACCTGGGGGTCATTTCTGTTTCCTAGGATTTCCCTTCCGTCTCCTTAAGTTTCTCAGTCTTTTGTTTGCGTGATAAAACAAGCCTTTGAATGTTCATGTTAACTATGGAACATGAGGGTAGCTGATTTCAGGCCAGGCTTTTATTATCGGACCACCCCATTGTATATAGACATTATTTTCAACTAATAATTGTACGCATACTTAGTAATACAATTATGGGTTGAACATCATCTTCTCTTCATCAAAAATATGTATAACATATCTCTGCTTTTGTTATCTACTCTCTTCTAGGAAATCTTTCTCATGTTCTATAAACGCTACATTCTTTTTAAAATTTTGATTTTCTTCCTCTAATTTGGTTTTTGTTATTACCTGGTCGTCAATCGTTTCAAGATCAATTTCCTGTTCATTTCACTGGACGGTAGGGCTCTCTTTTTTGTTCTATTTCTTGCATTTGTTAAACATCTTCAGGCCCAACACCATCATTTAAGAACAGATAAATTTGCAGCATAGACCTGACATGGACGTTTTAGGCAATCAAGCCTTGTCAGTGATCCCCAGTCTAAAAATTGAAATATGGCAAACGAGTTTGAAAATTATTATGTCCACAAATGTACCAAAAGACGCAGAAAGACGGGTGGGATATGATGCTGTAGGACACGCGTTTTATAAATTTAAAGACATTTTTATAACAGAAATTTTCGAATGCGTTGAAGAAAAAATCGTTGGTACATGTTGGGACATCATAATTTTCGTACTCTTTGGCCATATAATATTGTTAAGATAAAACATCACGGACGAGTGTTAAGTACCCGAAATGTGCATGTCTGGTCCATACTGCAAATCCATCTGTTCTTAAATGATGCTATTGAATTTGAAGACATTTAACATTTGAACTACTTGGTGAGTGTCACTGCTTGTGGACCAGGAGTCCCCGAGGGCACAAGTAGCCAAGTTCGATCAACTTCGGTTGATCGTTTGTCTCTTTAAGGAGGCTCAATAATCGTTTGACGTCATCATGTATTCCCGGCGTCAATACTGGTTCGAATAGTACCGCCGTAACCGAGTGCGGTTTCGGTCTTCAAACTACTGTAATTCGCTTGTTTCATGACGGATTTAGACAAGTTGGGTATCAGTGGACCCAGAAAATTATCATCTACAATCTGAGTGTAATGAATACATAGTCAATTGTATCGTTTAATCTATATAAACAAAAATATCCCGTAAGTGAGACACTCTTGCTACCGCCGTAAACGTATTGTTTTTATAACGTCATCATCGGAAATTCAACCGCTTGTTGCTTGGGAACAAAACGAAGTAGGTCAATTTAAGTCAACGATCAAACAAGATATTTCTTGGAGATTTTAGCGATATCATAGATAAGATATTTTAAGTTTAGTTTCTCTTAAATTTTTTGTAAACGATTTTTTCTTCAATTTTGTCAACTTTCTTACTTTGCAGCGAGATGTCATCGAATAAAGTTTCCCTATTTAAAAACTTTGAGCGAGTGAATTTTAGTTTTAACCCTGCTTTGTTCAAAGATATATCCATTTTACAGATAAGTGCATGCATTATCGAGAACGAGGGAGGTGAGTGACGTCCACTTATTGACCTTTAACGTCAAAATGTTAAAAAAAAAAAAACGCTTCCGTTTACTTGTTTCTATTTCTCTTATTCATGTTTCCGTATTTCCGACAACCGGCGATTTGTAACCACCTTCGTTGTAAACCGCTTATTTTATTGTTAACACCTTTTAAAATATAACTATATCTAGAAATTTCATCATCTGTGTTACTTATTTCAGAATCGCCCCCTTCTTTAAACATTATTGAGAACCCTACACCCCCTTTTTAAAAAATCGTTACTATGACAACCAAGTATTTTGAATCAGGATGAACGAAAACATGTACTTTTTTATAATTTATTTTGAAGAACAGAGTTTGCCGTTGAGAAATATGTAAAAGAAAATAACTTCTGACAAAGACTTCATATCACTTTGATGACAAATAGGGGTACTGGGTACTTTTTTTTTTTAGATTTTCGTTTTGGTTGGGGGTGCACAAAATGTACTTTTCGGGAACAGTTTTAGCTATTTCACTCTTTGAAAGCATTATCTATAAAGAAAAAGACAAATTTGATTATATCATGGTGAAAATAATCACAAGAATGGTTTCAATGTGGAATTATTATCCCTATATCATGTATTTATCTATCAAAATTCATGGTTTTGCGACTGATCTCGGAATTTGTTTATATATGTATATTCAGAGGAACACTAGTCAATCAAATTAACGATGATATGTAATTTTAATTACAAATATAAATCATCAGATATGAATGTCAAATAAACAGAATATTTTTGTTTTGCTCTGACAAAGAATTCTTGGATTATTGAGCCACCTTAACGCATTCGAAAATTTCTGTTACCAAATTTCTTGAAATTTCTAAAACATGAGTCCTGTAGCATCATATCCCACCCATCCTGCTACGTCTTTCGGTACATGTTTGAACATCATAATTTTCTTACTCATATGCGTTGAAGAAAACAATGTTATTTCTGGCCCAGATACACTTTCAGGGGTATGGACAAAATGTATTTCGCAATATTGGATTTTATGTAGTGTATTATTGAAAATATTTCCTTACACTGAGTAAAGACTCCAACTTTAACTATTTTCGCCCCAAAAAAGGGAATTATCTCCAGCATGACCACCCTGCATTCACTTAGCAAAACAAACCCACAAGAAAGTGACACATAAATGACATCATAAAAACTCCAAATCGCAAAAAGACACAAAAATATTCACAACAACATCATACAAAACAATCGTAACAGACGTACAGAAACATTAAACATTGATGCCAACACATAAAAGGAAGTAGACCAATGTGCAGCCGGCGCCGACTTTGGACGGTCAACTGCTTTTAGCAAATGGTGTGGTTATCCGGATTACGTTCGCACAACCCTCCCACTTATCCGGACACACGGAGGTCTCCAGAGACACACACTTGTTGTATAAACATAACATTTCTCACTGTTAGGTGACATCAGAGACAAGATAGTTAAACGCAGCGGCCTCTTGTAACACAGGATCTATGTTAATGGATCTAAAAAATCCTATGGCATGCGTATAACAGTCTGTGCTCTGCTGGCTGAAGCGAGCTCAAGATCAATCATCCGAGAAGTCTGACCAACTTTCAGATAGGACAGAAAATCAAGACCAAGTCTTCTCTAACGAGATTTCAACAAGGCCCATCCTGGACTCCCGTCGTCACGGTTGACCAGTGTGCAGCTTTGGGAAAGACACTGGTACAAAACTATAGATTGGTCTAGTACCATATGCAGTGTTTTTTTTTTTAATGACTTTAGGATCATATCCTCGGTAAAGCAGGCGACCTACTGTTTTCTAACATTTTTGGTTAAAGTTTGATCTGCCTTTGATCCTTCTGATTTTTTTATAAGGTCGACGTAAAATGAAGGCAATGAAATCCCCAATGATACATACTCTGATTCCAGAGTTGTTCCAAATTTTGAAAGAAGTTCAGAATAGTTATTGTAGAATTTCCAAAAAGATATGGCAATCTTGGAATATCGCAATCAAGCCAAGGAAAATTGGCTATGTTAAAACCAAAGTCCTCTCTTTAAGTTTGTCGTATATCTTTGTTTGAATTTCTCCGTTATTAGTTTTGATATAAAGATCACAAAAAAAAATTGCGATATAATTTGTGTTCAATGTTAACTCTGGAGGATAAATTTGAGTTTTGTAATGGTCAAAATGTGGGTTATCAATATTCATAATATCACGAAGATACCTAAAGGTGCCGTTGAAACAATTCAATACGTCTAATTTCTGGAGTTTTTGCAGATTTTGCATGAATTCCAAGTATTCTCAATTATTCCCGATTCCATTCCCCAAGTATTCTCGATTACTGAATTACTTGCACATGAATTCCGAGTATTCTCAATTATTCCGAATTCCAAGTATTCTCTACCTTAAAAGCTTCATTTTCCCATCTAATATACGAAGAATTACTTATACTTTAACGCAAGAACACTCTTAAATTGATGCACCGAACTGCACAGCTGCATCTCAGAAGAATTCATGAATAAAACTTTACTTACCTTAAACAATACATTGATTTTATGTCTACAACCGTTTGTCCTTCAATTTTGAGTACACAATCTCAATATGTTAACACAATACAGTGTCCTTTCGAACACGCATTTTAACAGGTAGCCATTTTCAAGTGCCGATCCGCCCCTGCATACGTAGAAAATTTAAAGATTCTAAACGTTCTTGGGTAATTCAATAGAATTTCGACTGATTAATTATTTACACGATATATCTTAGAAAATGGGATAGTCTTGTGAATTTTTGGTTACAATTCCGAGATAATGAAGATCCTGACGACAATCGCAACAGAACTCACAAAAGAGCACAAAATTGAACATCGACGGACCCTTAGCAAAATAAACGTCTTCAAATTTAATAGCATCATTTAAAAACAGATAAATTTACAGCGTAGACCAGACATGCACGTTTCGGGTACTCAATCCTCATCAGTTATCCTCAGTCTAAACAATGTAATATGACCAAAGAGTTAAAATTATTATGTCTAAAATATGTACCGAAAGACGTAGAAGGATGGGTTGGATATGATGCTACAGGATCCACGTTTAGAAATGTCAATAATTTGGTAACAAATTTTCGAATGCGTTAAAGAGACAGACGGGTTTATCAAACTCGAAGCTAGGGGTGGGAAAAGGTGCCCGGGAGGAGTAAGCATCCACTGTTTAGCTAGCCGCATCTGCCGTCTATGTTAACGCACGAAAATGAAAACAACATCTAGAAAATATGCACTGTCTGAGGCTATGTCTATATAGAAAGTTCTATAACGACCACATCAGGGTAGAAACATGTAAAACACATACTCTCGATCCCCTCGCGGGACTTTTGTTACGAGCTCCACATAACAAAGGGCGTTAGTGTGACCCAAATTAGCCGCGGAAACGGCCAACGACACTTGGTTGGTAGCCCTGGGTGTGTTGGCCGCGGGAATCTACATTGAACAAATCCGGGACCCAAATTCAGGATAAGGCCGGCACGAATCGGCACATTTCCCAGGGGATTATTGACTGTATCTCTTTCAAATAAAAAAAAACTAAACGATCGGCAATCATATTTTACCTTGTTTAGCTTTAATATCAATGATACGGCCGGGACTCTACTTTCCTCCGCTTCGTCTCTTCAAATTCAAGTTTCATGTGTATGTTTACACTCATTGGACAGGTCAAACATGTGACACCGCGAGGTTGTTTCCATAACAACGTCCAGGATTGAGGTGTCACGTGTTTGACCTGACGCATGAGTGTAAACTTACAGCATGGCGCTTGAATTTTAAGAGACGAAGCGGAGGCAATATCCCCGAGCCTTGGCAAATATTCATTTGAGATTCTTTTTATCGCATGATATTGCCTAAAAATTTGTATTCCAAACGTGAAACCAACGTTTTCGGGAACTATAGAGGTGAACAACGCCGAGATTTGGAAGTCGTCTGCTACCCAGGTAACACAAATCATTTTCGAAATATTTTTGTATGGTTCAAACAGGGTCTGTTGAATGTTTTTAAAACATTTTTATCATCATTTAAGAGTGCTGAACAAAATGAAATGTTTCTAAAAATGTCTTATTGATATTTCTGGAACCATACAAAATTACGTTTCTATAACATTTACTGAATATTTTTGACATGCTTTTAAAACATGCTTGTGCTAACTTGGTACGCCATGAGAAGTAGTGTCCACATCGTATAGATATTCTGTGCGCAAGAGAAAAGTATTTCAAATCTTTAATGAAAGAATGATTTCATTATAAAAAACCTATTCGAAATTTCGTATTTAACTACAATAAAGTAACATCAGATCCTAAAATTCTTGAATCAAGTCCTACTTCTTGAGAATGTGCAACTTCTGAATACCTTTATAAACCAGCTGGCCATATTGTAACAGGTGACTTTTCAATTATCCAGGACAGGCAGCTCCGCAATCTTCTCAAGAAAGGACCTAAGTACAGAATTCCATCCAAGATAGATTTTATCAAATGTCGCGAAGAACTAAAGGAAGCCTTAGATAACTATACAAAAAGATGGTGTAAATCGGAAGGGGTCGAATCACATTCTCTGAATGACTGGAAGAACCTCATATTGGATATTACCGATATTCGAATAGATAACTTCCACAAAAATCCTCATCTTTTCGAAAATCCAAGTTCTAAATCTGAAAGATATTTTAAATCCAAATTACGCAATTTACACGAAAAATATGTCTTCGCTCCTGCAGACAAAGCAGCCAACAACACCATAATCATTTGAAAACGTTACTACATATCAACTTTGGTTTCGGAACTTTCGTCTACAAACACTTATATCAAAAGCAATGAAAGTGTTCCTAACATTTTGAACAAACACAACAGTGAAATTTCTTCATTCAAGATCCCTATTTCTAAACTGGATCTTCCTACACTATACTGCATACCAAAATTGCACAAGTCTCCTTACAAATTTCGATACATTGCTAATTCTAGCAACTGCTCAACTACAATTTTGTCTAGAAATCTGACGTCAGCACTCACGGTGATAAAGGAACACGTTGCAAAATATTGTGAAACTGTTCTAAACAGGAATGATGTAAACTTATTTTGGTCTATTAAAAATTCAGGGGATGTGATTGACAAAATGAAATCGAGAAATTTTCAAGCCAATTCGATTTCTTCGTACGACTTTTCAAATATGTACACCACGCTTCCTCACGATAAGATTAATGATCAATTGTCCAAAATCATTAAATGGTGCTTTAACCGAGAGGGTAAAACTTATATTTGTACATCTGAATCAAAGGGTTTCTTTTCCAATACAGAATACAAATCATATAAATCATGGACATGTAGTGACCTTTGTATTGCCTTGTCCTTTCTTTTGGACAACATTTATGTAAGATTTGGTGAGAATCTCTACAAGCAGGTTGTAGGGATTCCTATGGGTACTAATTGTGCGCCTCTTGTTGCAGATTTATTTTTATTCACGTATGAAAAAGAATTTATCCAAAATCTTCAAAAACAAAGAAAACATGATGATGTGAAATGTTTCAATGGTACTTCTAGGTACCTGGATGATATCCTTACTATCGACAATCCTGTTTTTGAAAAGTATAAAAATGTCATCTATCCACAGGAACTGACTCTAAACAAGGCGAACGTCACAAACACAGAAACACCATTTTTGGACCTGAATATCAAAATTATTAATGGAGAGATTCATACAAGGGTGTATGACAAAAGAGATGACTTTGGATTCAATATAGTAAATTTTCCCTGGCTTGACGGTGATGTTCCTAGATTACCGTCTTATGGTATCTACATTTCGCAGCTCATCCGGTATGCTAGAGCATGTACTGATGTTTTGGATTTTCATGATAGAAATTTACAAATAACAAAGAAACTTTTAGGTCAAGGTTTTCGCTTTCACAAACTTGTCAAGACATTCTGGAAATTTTACAAAAATTATTGTCAACTACTTTTGAAATTCGGACCCATACAAGCAACAGAGTATATTACTTTGGGTATTTCGCAACCTGCATTTTATGGTGACATGATCAACAAAATTAGAAGGATCAAAGGTAGACAGAATTACTATCGAAAATGCGTCAGAATCATCAAACGCCTCTTATACCGTGGATATGATCCTAATGTCACCAGACGGACACTGGGCTTGGTACTTGACCAATCTACAGTCTTGTACCAGCGCATCCTTAATACTTGCACGCTGACTGGCTGTGACGACGGGACTCCATGACGGGCCCTGTCCAAACCTCTTTAGAGAAGACAGGGCCCCGACCACCTGTCCTCTCTGAATGTCAGTCGGACTCCTCGGGTGATAACATACATTAGCTCGCTACAGCCGGCAGAGCACAGGTCGTATTACGCATGCCCTCTTTTTATATCAATTTACATATTCATCTGTGTTGCTTGGGCCCCTGCGTTTTGCGGTCTTGTTTGTGTGTGGTCATCTGACAGTGAGGAGGTTGTTTTACACCACAATTGTACGTTCTTCGAGACCTCTGGGTAATCGGAATAGTGGGAGGGTTGTGCGCACGTAATCCAGGATAACCACACCGTCTGCTACTCACGAGGCAGATGGCCGTCCTAAGTCGGCACCGTTTACCCATCGGTCTCGTTGGTTTATGTGTAGTCATTTGTGTTTTATGTTTTTCTGTGATTTGACGTTCATTGTACTACTGCGTCTCTTTCTGTGCGTGTCATTTTTGTGTTTTACAGTGGGTGTTTTGGGAGGTTGCTGTTGATGCTGCAACTAGGTGTTGTTGGAGATCCCCTCCTTTCTTTCACAACAACAATTTTAATCATTGATATTTACTCCGGGATTTGAAAGGTCATATTTGTCAAGGTTTATGTGATGAGTTCCAAACTGGACCAATCGCATTCAAGCAGGGCGATATGTAGCGTGATATCATATCACATTTTTATGAAATGGCTTTATGAAACTGCATAGCGGGTGTATTATGTGATAAAAAAGAATATGCATTTTCCTACCATAAGTAAAATTTCACACCATTTGACAGGGAATAATATAACTCCTACTGTCCTGTTCACGAAATCCAGAGCACCCTGTTTTGGCGATTTATTCTGTCGTCTGGACAATTTTCCTTTTAATTATTGTTTCCGAGAATTGACCTCCTGTTGTCGTAACTGGAAAGCAACTTCAACTTACCATATCAGCTGCCTTCAAACCGCAATATGAAAAATAAAATGTCTACGGAAAATTTCCATGTTAATTTAAAGCCGCCGCCATATTGTTCTCCGTTTCAACAATAGTAAACAGTGACGTCAAAGTGTCACGCATTTTCAGTGATTTTACTATAAAAAAAATCCCGGCCTATTTCTAACTAAATTGACGTACAACCAAACAATGGTATCCCCTGTTACGACTAAAGGAGTACTATGAAATTGGCATCCTTTTGGAAGATGACAATATGATATTTTAGAAAAAACCGGGGAAGCAGGGTGATCTGGATTTAGTGAACAGGAAAATAATAATTTCACTATTCAGCGCAGAGAAAGCTATTTTAGCATGAAAAATAGCAACCCAAGGAATGCTTGTGTCGCCTGCGAAGCGGCTTGATTATTATTTTAGAAAGTGGATCAAAATATTGGTATCAGTAAAAAAGTCTTGTCAAATGTAATTCATTTGAAATATCAGACCTCTTAATTACAAATTAAAAGATATGGTCATTCTCAAATTTTCTGAAAAGAGTGTCAATCATCTAGGTCAAGGTCACTACGTAAAAATTGGCAAAAAAAAAAGGTCTCATCATGAGAAATATTAAAGACCTATCACCTACCAATTAAGATATATACAACTTTAATTTCTTAGAAAAGAAGGTCAAATAGCTAGGTCAAGGCCAAAAGGTAAAAATTATGGTATGTGTAGAAAGGCATTTACAAGGAAAATACATGTGAAATATCAAATCCCTATCACCTACCAATCAAAAGATTTAGCTAATTTTACTTTTCTTGAAAAGTAGGTCAAATATCTAGGTCAAGGTCAAATATAATGGTCTGTGTAGAAAGGTCTTGTCACAAGGAATACACACAAAAATCACCTTTGCATATGACAAATAACCTTACGTGACCTTTGTCCAGTACGTGAAATATTATTATATTCTGATGATATCGGACGGTCGGAAAGGCAAAGAGATGGACATCACAGCGACTAAATGCTCCCGCAATCTTTCGGGGAGCATAGAAATTTGTCATTGTGAAGGCGAAAGGTCTTACAACCTGCATTTTATATGACGATAAACCATGTCTGGTAAACTGAAGGGAATGTGACGTCAAGAAAAGATCACATTAGTCTTAAATGACGAGGGTGAAATCCTATCCATGCTGCAAATTTACCTGTTCTCAAATGATGCTATTGAATGAGTTAAAGAAGACGTTTAAGATTTGTACCACTTGATGAGTGTCACTGCTGGTGGACCAGGAGTCCCAACGGGCACATGCAGTTAAGTGCGAACAACTTCGGTTGATGGTCTCTTCAACGCATTCAAAAATATCTGTCATTAAAATTTCTTGAAAGTTCGAAAATAGCATCATATTCCACCCATCCTGCTATATCTTTCGGTACATTTTTGGATATATTAATTTTCACACTCCTTGGCAATATTACATTGTTCAGATTGAGGATCAGTGACGAGGGTTGAGTATCGAAACGTGCATGTCTGGTCCATGCTGCAAATTTGTCTGTTCTGAAATAATGCTATTGAATAAGACGTTTGACATTCGTACCACTTTGTGGGTGTCACTGCTGGTGGCCCAAGAGTCATCGAGGACACATGTAGCCAAGTTCAATCCACCTCGGTTGATCTCCTTCAACGCTTCAAAATTATCTGTTGTCAAAATTTCTTGAAAGGACTATATATGGTTTATATAGGAAACCGGCCCCCTTTCAGAGCAAAATCTAAACTTTTCATGGAGTCATGAATTTGAACCAATATTTATTTCACAATGTAGGCTACTTATGAAATGATACATAACTTTTAATTTCCCTCTCAATTTCTTAGAAATTTGGCTTCAAAAATGGAATATTTTGCCAATTTTCTGGAAAAGCGTCATATAGGGGGTAATTTTCGACAAACTTCCTATTAGTTTGTATCGAGCGGGCTTCTGATCAACTGTTATATTTTGATATGTTGTTTCCTATGTACGTCTCTAACTGCATGCAAAAGGAAAAAGTTGTTCACAATCCCGCTCGATGTTATCTAAATGAAAGTAATCAAAAATTATGCTATTTTTCATGAAAAATTTACAAAATCACCGATTTTCATGATATTTATGCAAATTTCACAATGTCATAGAAAGCAAGGAGCAGTTTTACAACTAGATTTCTCAAAATATAGATAATTAACTTTTAAAAAATTACAACAAAATTTAAATTAGAAGAAATCGATATTAGGGGGCCACTTTACTATATAAACCATATATACTCCTTTCAAAGACGTTGGTCTGCATCATATGCCACCAATCCCGCTTCCACTGTCGGTACAATTTTGGACATAATTAATTTCACACTCCTTGACAATATTCCATTGTTTAGATTGAGGATCACTGTCGTTCAGCACCAGAAACGTGTATGTCTGGTCCATAGTGGTTCAACATGCCAAACATGCTTACTCCTTCCGGGCTTGCTTGGGGTCCGTCGATGTCAGGATTTTCTTTATCTCATAAAAACGATAATAACATCAGACATGCAATAAGTCAATTTCCGGGAGTTAACGCAGGACATTAAAAAGAGTCTCTCCATGCAAAGTGGAGCATATTCATGTCAACAATGTCAGAAAAAACTTATCTTATATGGGTATGTAATTCATGGCAAATTAGATTATACACTTAACATAAAATGGATAAGAAAAGAATGGCCTACATTAAATGAAGATTTCTTCAGAAATGTTTCTGACCTAGTTGTATTTATTAATAAATATACGAAAACACATGATGTAGCAGGGATACTCCGATAAATCTTTGCCCAGTCGTTGATTATAAATGGTCTATAATACGACCCCTAGGCCTTTATCCAGTGTAAAAAAGACAATGTATATGATTTGCAATGAACGCCAGAGAAGCAATGATGGATTTTACGAAGTTTGCATATACATTGTCGTAAATTTGTGTATTAGAGTGCTTGTGTTTTTAGTTGTATCATACCTTCCCTCTGGAAAAAAAATATTTCAATTGACTGCGGTCTTAATAGTTAAACTATATATGCATTATCTTGAAAAGGTTTCTTAAATGTGATTCTAATTTATGTTTTCGCTGAACATACGATGGTGTAAAAAAACCAGCATTTTAAAAGCGATTTAGTCTGCTTAATTTTGTTGTATAATCATTTGTTGATTACAAGTTCAGAAAAAATATTAATGAAGCGAATTTCTTATGTAATTTAGAGCGAGGTCTTATTGTGCCTTGCATGAAACATTAAACTGCAGTGTAATTTGCATTAATTTTTAAGCTGAAAGAAAATGCACTCCTTTTGATAAAAATGTATGAATTCGTTACATGTATGAGCAGAAGGGAAGTGTCAATTACATCATGCAATCCAATTTCATATCTGCTGATGTCATTTTAGAATTGACACTCTCACCGACCTAAGGGAAATTTTCTCCAGCGATTAATCCGTAGATTGTCAATTACATTTTGTATTAATCAATTCCGCTTAATTTCACTAAAGAATACAACCTCGTCTTTTCATGCATGATATTCAAGTGGTTTACATGACGTCACAAATGATGATGAATATAAAAAAAATATGAGACCCGTGCGCCACAACAATCACACGAGGACACTAGAAATGTCACTGAAATGCATTGAGTCCCCGAGTGCACATGTATCCAAGTTCGATCAACTTCGGTTGATCGTCTTGTCTCTTCAACGCATTTGAAAATTTCTGTTACAACATTTCTTGAAATTTCTAATATACGCAGCATGTAAGTACATGTATGTGTGAATAAATTGTGATCGATGTACGACATTGACAATTTCTACATCTTTTCAAATTATCTCAAATTTGATACGTATAATATATATTGAATTAATAGTAGATAAAGAATCAGATATGAAAACAATATAAGTTTCAAATGTTCTGCTTTTGCTCAATCCAGCATTTCCTCTGACCAAATTATCAAGAGAAAGGATCAATTACATCTTTTCGGTTCAGCCAAACTTGTTGTAGGGCCATTCATTCGTTATCAAGATATCTTACGACAAATAATAAGTGTGCTCTTTTCTGGTCACCCTTCAAAGCCAAAATGGAATCTCCCGTCACCAGTTCCAGTACAATATTTCAATAAACATCAGTAAATTAACAACCCCCTCCCCCCGAAAACATTCTAAAAACGACAATCGAAAGGCTTTCGACTTTTTGGGGAAAAAAAAACTGCCCCATGCGAAAAGAAAACAGGACAAAAGGAAGGAAACAACGACACAAGCCCCACAGAAGCACGAAGGACAACTTATATAATGAACCATCTCCAATGAAAGTGTTTTCCTGTCCTGTTTTGGTGAGCAAGTAGAGGAGTTTCGAATTCTTATATAGAAATATTCCTAGATCCGCCTATGCAATGTCAGTGTTTTGGTTTTGGTGTGTGTGGTTTTTTTTTTTTTACTATTTTTATAAGGTGTCCTTGCCTTTCAATTTGGGAATATAAATCAGCAAATTAATCAGTATTTGGAACACTTTATTATCAAAATATATCTGCATGTTTGTCCCTTATAAGGTCATTTTTTCTTGTTCCTGGATTTTTATCACGGCCATTTCTAGAAGTGAAGACATTTCGTGTAAAATATTAAATGTTGTATCAAATTGTACTTCATTTTGTGGAATTTTAGGTCACTTTTGGGGAAAATGGTAGGAATTTTGCGTTGTGAAAGGGCCGAAATTTGGCCCCAATTTGCTAGTAAAACAATCAATGAATGTTGAAGTAAAAAAATGGGCCAATCAGAGAGTTTCTGTTTGCATCTCTTAACATCAAACCACCGTGGTCGAAAACTGCTAGTAACATTCTCAGTTAGTACTTACGAAAAAGGAAGATAAGGAATCAATGATAGACAACGCAATAAGTAACAAGAGTAAAGAGACAAGAAAATAATGTTGACACACAGCTGGATTTAAAAGCGAAGCCCGCTTGCTCTTACGAAGCTTTAATGATAATACATATATACGAAACAAGTGGAAAAATGATCGAAAATAAGGACGAAAAGATGTATATTTAGGCTTTAAAAATCCTCAACTAAGAAAACTCTGCATAATGTGCGCAGTCATTTTGAAATGCCGGATGAATCACTCAGTATTTAAACTAAAGTATAGTATAGATGGACCCCTATTATGTAGCTATTGTGTAGATTCGGTTTTAACAGAGTGTAAGAGAGCAAGAACCATTAAAAAATAATCCATGTTTTGTCTAATTACTACATTGCTCGTTCATGGAATGAAATCCAAAACATTATTCCAAGGCTTTCCGAAATGCTAGCAAAAAAGCTAGAAAAGGTCCCAGAATATGCAATTGGCAAGGTCACATTTTCAAAATTAGATAATAATAGATCATGCCTATGTTTGCAATCTAAATTAGAACAGCTTTTTGATCTATGCATGTCTCATCTATGTTGTGATATGAAGAATAATTGGTAAGTATTCCATGAAATAAATTTGTTCTAGAAAATTATTTCTTAAATTAATCTTAACATTGTACAGCTCTGTTAATGTCTCTGGGTACTTATCTTTTAATGGAGATGGTTTGAACTGTGTACTATAAACATGAACATTTCGTAAAATTACAGCCTTAGATCCTGTGTTAGCAAGCTTTTCAAATAATTGAACGATGTTATCCTGGCTGGGTTTCGGTGTTCTAGGTGTTTGCGAAACGTATAAATTCTCTTCGTTTACAGATGAATCAAGAGTTTTCTTTTTGGATTTTGCTGACTTGAAATCTATTTCACTAATAGGCAAATATGAAGCATAATCTCTACCAGTGGCCGGTATTTCTAATAAGCAGCCTCCCCCTGTCAAAGTCTTTGAATCACGGATGCGGAAGGTTATGTCGATGTGGAAAAGTAGGGCACTACTTAGTTACATGTTTCACCGAGTCCCACCATACATTCACAATGATAGCTTTCTCTAGGGTCAACGTGGTGTTTTCCCCAGTCGCCGCGAGTACAGCACCTGAAAATATGAAACAGTTCAGGTTAAGATCCAGTGAGATACCGAAGCAACTAATTAGACATCTAAATATACGCAAAATCAAGAAAAAAATTACCGCCCCTACAATTTAAGTAAAAAGTTCATATTTGGCCATTTTCTCTTTGATATACAAATATATTAGATATAATAAATAAAAACACACACTCAAATACACAAATTTTCGGCC
This sequence comes from Pinctada fucata, assembly GCA_028142955.1. Lineage (NCBI taxonomy): Eukaryota > Metazoa > Mollusca > Bivalvia > Pterioida > Pteriidae > Pinctada > Pinctada fucata. The sequence continues at coordinate 43,643,626 of AP027102.1, read as the reverse complement.
CTTGGCCTTTATCAAATGGAAAAAACGACTTTAAATTCAATAGCATCATTTAAATACACAAAGTTTCGGCCCTTGGCCTTTATCAAATGGAAAAAAAGACGATCTGTTAAACGTCTTTAAATTCAATAGCATCATTTAAAACCTGATTAATTTACAGCATGGACCAGACATGCACGTTTCGGGTACTAAACCCTCGTTTGTGATCCTCAGTCTAAACAATGTAATATGGCCAAAAAGTATGACAATTATAATGTCCAAAAATGTACCAAAAGACGTAGCAGAATGTGTGGGATATGATTCTACAGAACCCACGTTTTACATGTTTTAGACAATTCAAGAAATTTTGTAACAGAAGATTTCAAATGCGTTGAAAAGACAGACGATCAACCTGTGTAACAATTTTGAGTAAAATCCATCCTTGCTTTCTCTGTCGTTCAATGTAAATGTTTATGTTAGTCTATGGCGTCATAATATTCGCGGCACAGGCATGCATTTCGCGTTACCCGCGAAAAGTTACACTTGATAAAGGCCAAGGGGCCAAAAATTTGAGTGGAAGAAATGTTTCAATCTATTGTACGATATAATAATCCATATATTTTTGTTAAAGAAATTGACCTGGCATGCAATGACCACATGCCACGTGTCATCCTGTCAGTGCCATGGATCTAAGATGAACAGTAAACCCTACATACACATCTTGAGTAAATAATTAATAGCTATTCTCTGTAAGCGTTTGTACTTTTATGAAGGACACATGGCACGGCATGTCTCAGATTTTGATGAAATTTGTACATAACGTAGAGTCTGTCCTTAAATTAAAAATTTGTTAAAAATTTTCTTAATATCGCATCCGGTTGCCATGGAAACGGACTTTGAATATTGAAAAAATGCATTTTTGGGCGTTTTTGAAGTCACATACATTATTTATGCAGCATGATCTAAAACAAACACTGATGAATTATCAGTACCCTATCATTGCTCTTTCAAGATAAGTAATACTAATGTTGGGTTTATGATCTTATTTCTATGTTTCCATAGCAACAACATAGGTACCCTATCAAAATATTCTTTTTGGCATTTTTTCAAAATTCAATGATAAATTACTTATATTTTTTTTTTGTTTTTCATGCAAATAAAACATAAGCATTCACATTGGAACAAAGTTTCTGTTCATTGCTATGGCAACATGACCTCATATGGCAAAAATGAAAGCAATTTTGGACGATATTTAGAGCTCTTTCATTACTAGATAATTGAATTTTAATTCAAAGTGATGAAAATTAATTAATGTATTTATGTAGACCTTTCATGACATGAAAGAATTTTTTTTTTACAAATATTCAGGAAATTGCCCGTTGCTATGGGAACGATTGTGTTAAATTGCACATAAGCCCACTTTGAGTCCTTGGATACGGGCATCATAAGTTCAGTAATGTGAAAGTTTTTTAATCTAAAATAAAGTTTAGACTTTGCTCTATCATATATGTAAAAAAGGTTGTGAAAGCCTGTTTCGTTTTTAAGGGGTAAAGGCTTCGAAAAACAACAAAAAATGCTTATTTTTGTAATGTATGGCCAAACTACTATAGCAACCATGAATTATTTGAAATTTTTTATTGTATTTTGATACAGGCTTACTTGATCTTTATTGATATTGAATTTGAACTTCCTGGGATTAATAATTAGTGTTTTATGAAAATAATAAAAAATGGTTGCCATGGTAACATATGTTCTCCATAACTTTTTCACGGTTTTTGAAAGAGCTCTTTGTGTTGGATATTTTTCCCACAATTTTTATCTGTTCATAATGATGCAAAATTTTTTAAAAGGACTCTGAAGTTGCAAAATAAGTAATATTTTAGACCATAGTTTCCGTTGCCAAGGTAACTTATATACATAGCAATAAATGAGTTTATCTTGAATTTGCTCATTTTATCAAATAAATCATATTTCCTTAAAATACAGTTGTATACCCATCAAGAGAGTGGGAAAATACAAAGTCCACTTATGAAGCTTGTATGGTCATGAGGATCATTTTAGCAGGCATACTCCCACGCTACAAGGACAGACAAAAAACGTGACTTTCTCGACTATGAGACTGAATAACTGATCGGTACAGTACCGACAACGTTATCTTACATGCAATAAACGAACGGAAACGATTAACGACCCAGATGTAACGAACGCATAACGATGAAGGAAAAACGAACGGTAACGTTTAACGTTGTGGGAATCGTTTCGTTTTAATCGTTATCCGTTTTTCGTTATCCGTTTTCCGTTAATCGTTTATCGTTATCCGTTTTTTGTTAAGCGTTATTCGTTAATCGTTTTCTATTATGCGTTATTCGTTTTTTTTATGTTCTTTTGTTATAAACAAAATGATAAAATATTTAACGACATTTATTTTTCAAAATCAACAACGTACATGTATATAACTAATGTACGATTCTTCAAATCATCATGCGATTTTTTTGCGTGTTGGTTTTCATATTGATTGTCGAATATTTATATCTTTTTTCATTGGCGCCTTTTTGTCGATTCCAATCAGAACTTGCTGAAAATGTTACAAAATACATGGTTTGGAGGATGGGTCACCTCCAGGATAGAGGATGCCGAATGCCGCCTCTGCGCCCAGTGAATCCATCTCTGTTAATATTCTTTTATATGCGCCGTGTGGTTAGAAGTTGTGCAAATGTACATTTAATGCATGCCGTACTTGTTATTATGAATACAATGTACGTGTACGTTAATACCGTCGAAGTGTGATCTATCGCCACAGTCACTTCAAAGAACTGCCCCTTATTGAAACGGAGCATATTATTAAAAGATGAATTATCAAATATATTTTGATAGAACATTTATATGAAGAAAGAAAAAAAAAGATCAAACAGAAAGAAAAGCGATCTTTATGATTTTCAACTTATCGAAATAATGCAATTATTGTCTCCTCGCTATCGAGGAAAAAAAAAGAGCAGACTGTATATACATTTTTTTTTTTGCATGTACATGTATGTCTATTTTGCCGGAGTCCGTAGACATAGATATGTACAGAATATTTGTGATATATATTACAAAATGATTGCATTGTAGAAAGGAAGAAAAAATCACATGGTATTAAGTGAAGTTCAATAGCCAAAAAGCATTGGAGAAATTATTAATCATAGAGAGATATACATTTCAGCTACGATACGACTTTTTTCTATTTTTAGTCCCCTACCGGCAACGCCGAAGGGGACTCTTAGTTTGGCGTTTAGTAAACTCTTAGTTTGTTTTTTTTTTTTTTTCATCTTTCAGAATCGATTCTTTTTATTTAAATCCTAGACTTTTAATATCTGTCAGATAATCCAATGTAACGGTTTCAATCTCCAACTTAACGTATGGTCACTAAGTACAGATACAGTTGTACAACGTCTATTCTAAGCCCCGCCTTCATTACCGTCAGTCATGACTGACGGTATACTGTAATCATTCGTAACCTACTAGCACGGATAGAATACCTCTTGGCAATATGATTGGTTGACAATTGCATAAAATGCAAATTTTCGTCTAGGTTATGCAGAACCTCTGTATAAGATTCTCTCACCAGGTCGGCTAAAGAGTCTAGATGACCTGACAAATAAAAGTCATATCGCATCAGTGTATTCTTCCGAAATATGCATCGGAAAGTCTTTGTACCGATACGTCCTATAACAATCCTATAACAATCGCAGATTTTCGGAAATTTCCGTCACTTGAATCGTAATAAAACGCGGAAAAGCCCGGAAATGTGCGATTGGTAAAATATATGCATTTTCTTCCGATTTTTCTAACTAGAATTTTACAACAATACAGTCAGCTAACTGACGGCAAGCTTTTTGTAAAAGCTAATACTTGTCCGATTCAGCTGTCAATCATTATCGATCGCATGGACTACTGTGTGATCAACCAAGCGTAGAGAAGTGTACGCTCGGTTCTTCAGATGTCACATGGCTTTGGTACTTGACCATGAAAATTAATAGTCATGGAAAATTGATGACGTCATCGGACTATTGGTCCTTCTTTTAAAAATTCTGATAACACGCTCTGATGACTTTCACACCTAGCAGGTAACGACACTTACGTTCCCTGCATGCATGTTTTAATTGACACGTGTGTACTTGTCAAAACAACGATTTCTAAATTGTGATGTTACTTTTAAGCCGGATTAGCGAAATAGAAGGTTTAAATAATTTTTAGATAATTTTTCATTATAAAATCCATAAAAATCATACTTTAACTATAAATTAAAAAAAATTACAATGTATGAAGTGATTCGAGCTTTCTCGTGTTTGTTTATAGTGTCCAGAGCTTTGTTTACATTGAACTGGGGGCAAGATTTGCCAATCCCCCCCATGATTTGCGCATGCGCGGGGTTAAAGGTCAAATTCTAAAAATAACCGTAGCCCGAAAATCCAGACAAAGATGAATCATGTAAAAAAAAAAAAGCCCAGCATTTTTTTTTCAGGATTGGAATAAAACGGTTAGACAATAAGGCCATGTCTTTGTTATTTTCTGTTTTGCGTCCTCGTGCTGGTAGTCACGGAACAAAACAAAATAAAAATAATTAAATCTTTTGCAAATTAAATGTATTTTCTACAAAAATTAAGTGTAAAAATGTAAAAGTACTGCATTGATCCAAGACATTACATTATCTATCATTATCTTGTTGACTTAAATCTATCAAGAATCAAATGAAACAAGTTTTGTCAGATTTCAAATAGCCACACAATATTGAAACTTTGTTTTATATGCTTGTTTGTTTTTCTCCCTGGCTGGCTTGTAGGTTTCTCAATTTAAAAAGGACGCAAAACAGAATAAAAACAAGAAATGGCCTAATGCCATTTATATTTATATACGCCCGAATTAAGGGGCGTATCCAGTGTGGAGAGCGGGAGTTTGTATCGGACCGATTTGAGACACGCGGTGCCGACTGGGGGGGGGGGGGGGGGGGTTGCGAGAGGGAAATACCGCGGGGAAGGCCCCAAATTCTTTGAACGAATCGGAAAAATGTAAGGCCCCTGGAGTAACATGATTTGAGCTGATTCTACAAATAAATCTGGCCTGTACATGTCCTTCCATTTTCTAATGTTTCGTACCTTTATTTCATTTTGGAACAAAAGCAAATCGATATCACAAGGGAGAAAGGGGAGGGGGGGGGGGGGCGTGGGGGCACGTCTCCCAACTCACACTTTAAAAAGCGGTATGGGTGGGGGGCACAACCCTATAATATTTAACTTAGCAAATATTCTTTGATAATTTGAAGTAAATCTATATTTTCTTTTATTATTTTTTTAAGGTTTTACTTCTACTCCGTAACTACAATATTATGGCGGATGAGGTTTTCAATTTTGTACTGAATGTAGGTGTATCCTGATTACACAACAGGTAAAGTGTTAATTAAATAAATTAAATCACAAGGTAACAATGTATCGTCTACCACATAGCCACGGACTATTTATCATTTTAAAGATACAGCGAGGGAGGGAAAATGATGATTCAAACTATACATAAAAACCATTTTTTTTTTTGCTTTCTTTCCATGGGGGGGGGGGGGGGGTTGCACCTCCGGCCTCCCACCCTTCCCCCTTTGCACTAGATTGAACACGGTTGTATCAAGTATATGTTACAGATTCGGTGACTTTTAATATGTTTGGGAATTTTTTTTTTAATATTTAATTAATTAACATGTAAGCTCCGATGACCGCATCATTTCCATTCAACTTAATTGTCTGACATATTTGCAAATTACATTTCAGATTATGATAATTAATTTCTTGTAAAAATGAGGAAAAGTATATATGTTCCGCTAACTTCAATACGGGTTATGGTAATGCCAGTGGCGGATTCAGCCGGGGGGGGGGGGGGGGGGGGGCACGGGGGCACGTGGCCCCCCCCCCCCCGGCAGTGCCCAAAGAAGGGGCACTTATGACATGCTTTTGGAAGCATTGAACTACTGTTTCCGTAATAAATCTGTGAAACTAGTCAAAAATAAATCCAAAACACCCCAGAAACCACCGATTTGAGTAAATTTTCCAAAAATTTCTCGGGGATAGATAGTCATGTCCATTGTCTGTACGTGGACGTACACACGTTTCGGAAACAACCTACATTAAATCATGTTCATATCGAATTTTCTTTATCTGAGGGATGAATCGGGAACTTTATATCCCATGCAAGGCATATTTAACACACATATTTCTTGACCAAATATTCGATACAACCTCCTATAAAACTTTCATTTTTTTAAACTCTAAATTTGAGGTCGTGATCAATTTTTTTTTAAATGAATAATTGAAATTGTTTTGGCCAGCTTTAAACGTCTACCTCCAAGAATTTTGAAAAGATAAAAATGCATGTTTTTCTTTATTCTTAGAATCGAAGTTATCATGATAACATTTTTGGTAAAGTCCCTAGGTAAATCAAAAATATAATCATGATAGAACTGCCAAGAAATAATTAAACCTTTCAATCTGGACGATGCAGGGAATGATCACCCGTGATCTCTAGTTTGTCAAGGAAATTCATCATTTACCAGGGAATTTTTTAGGGTCTGTATGGGGCCGAAATTCGGTAAAAAGAGGTACTTTTCCCCAATTTTAGACCTAAAAATTCCCAATTCAATCTTTCCTCCAAAACGAGAAATTCATTTCCAATTTACGTATCATTAACTGAAAGGAAAACGAAAGTAGAACAAACATGCTCTAGGAGGGATTCAAAATATAGACAATTGATATGATAAGGGATAATTTGCATGAATATATCTTTTTGTTGTTTGAAATTCAATCCCAATTTAGGTTAAAATGTTGCAAAATTCCCAATTTCATCGGCCCAGACCCCTGACATCAGGGGCTAGAAAAAACCCTGTAATATCTTATTTTCTTTACCTTTATACAAATATACAAATATTAACGAACAAGCGATCTAGAGTGGTTAGGGGGGTCAAGTCCTGCCTGGAATTTGCATAAAATGCTGATTTGTCCTAATTTTACGAGAATTTATGGCTGGACTCCCCTCCCTCCCATGGGCTGACCTCTCTGCCCTTTCAAAGCTTCTCCTGATCCGCCCGTTTCTTTAGGAAATTCAGAACATGTTGACTAAGAACTGCATGACGTACAAGAACAGTATAGCATCAGAAAATTTCGAAAATTTTCCAATATTTTCTATATAAATAATAATTATTGTTATTGACACTGACTGAATCGTTGCGCGCCAAATCCCTTCTAAATTCAGTTCAAATACGCTTCAGATGCCACCAAATTGCTTCATTTTTTCAAAATTTTCTCGGGGGAAACCCCCTCCCATACCCTCCCCCACTCGGCCCTTCGCGCCTCGCAAGTGATTTCCATAAAAATTGTATGTGCCCCCCCCCCCCCCCGGCAATTGGGGGTCTGGATCCGCCCCTTAATGCAATGTAGAATATTTCAGAATTTTTAGTGAATATTGATTTAAAATGATGCATTCTGGTTTACATTTGGCAGTGTCTGTTACTTTTGTAGATTTTTATCCTGTGCCTATGATTTACTAAAATCAGAAAACGGGGGGAGGGGTCTCCTTGCCATCTATGCGTGAACATGCTTTCAAGTACATTATATACATGTATAAGGGAGCAACAATTTGATTTTTGAGAGGGGGGAGGTAAGGAAGACTTTGCCAAAAAAAAAAAATCCGGATCGAGATTAAAGGGAAACAATTTTCCGGTCCGAAGGGCCGTCCAAAAAAAAATCCGGACCAAGAAATGCCCCTCATCCCTCTTCCGACATTTCCATATGCTTGGTATTTGTGTGTCATAAAGTAAGAACAAATAAAAATGAAACAAACTTTATTCAAAGGAATGAAATAAGCCTTTCTTGGTTGAGTATCATTTTAAGTAAGGTTTCAAATGCTACTAATGCCTTTCCAGAAATTGAAAAAGAAAGAAGAAATAATTAGCGATTTTCTGAGAAGAAATGCCTTAATATACCAGTCGTTTGCACATGATCTCTCTCCATGTTTGAATTATTTAATATGGCCCAAAAATCACGCTGTAAGAGTAATTTTCAGCATTTGAAAATTGAAAAAAAATAATAATCCTGCTCGAAGGGCCGGCGAAAAATAATTTTCCGGCTCTTAAAAATGTTTTGAAAGTTTTGTTAGAAAAACGAAAACTTAAGAAATTAATATTTGAGTCTTTCACGTGCTTTTATAAACCCATGCCAAAACGGCTTAGTTATCCATGCAGTACTGAACAAAACACTGCTTTTGTCTAGGAAAAATTGTGATTTACTTTTTTTTTTTACTGTACATTTATCGTTAAATATGAAATCTATTTGCAATGTTTAGGGGTTTTTTTTATTGAGAGGTTCTCTTTCTTTTTATTTATTTATAATTATCATATTTTTTTTTTTTTTTGATTTCTAACAATATTTTTACTTCGTTTCTTGTCCCATTTACATGTACAACATAATACATAAATTAGACAATATACAAAACAATCGCTGTGACTCTTTTATGTGTACATGTATATTCTATGACATTTATCCCTGTTCTGTACAATGTTGTCGAATAAACAACCCGGACGTGTCACTTTTCTTGGTAATATACCCCGAACCTTGTAACTACATGTGTGGTGACGGGTACGATTAAATGGGGCATTCTATGGGGCACCTATTTGCCAATAAGTACATTGTAAATAAAGTGATAATTTTATGTTGTGTGTATGTCCAGTATAGAAAAATTTCGACGCATGTACATGTAATGTACCGCATATTTTTTCTAGATTCACATACATTTATTTTCGAATTTTGATTTAAAAAAGAAAAATAAGTTTTTACTAGATATATTTTACATTATTATATGGGTCAACAATTAATTTGGAAAATGATTTTTTAGCACGCACTAAAGGGAGATTAATTTTGTTTTCAAACGGTGGCGGGCTAAGTTAGTGTCGAAATTCGATCCCATCCCGGCAATGAATGACCCTCTCCCCCTCAAACCTTTTGGCATTTTTGTTTATCTTTTTGGTCAAATATCGTCTCCTATCACCTGCAACGGGGACGCTGGATCCGCCACTGTCTGGTGGGTATTATTTTTCTTTCTTTCTTTTTTTGTACATTATTAAAATTGTTTGGTCGCCGGCATGGATTGGGAAAGCCATGCGCCTTGCGACATAGTCTCATTCCTATAAAAAAAATGCCCATTACATCGGCAAATCTCTGCGCCCTTGTGAGCTTTGTTCTGCGGTATCCATTTTTAAAATCTTATTTAAGGTACGTCTTGACGTAGATCTAATTGATTTTTCTCCGACATTCTTTTTTATCCTTGTTCAGCGCCTGAGATATAAATCTCCAATGTCCACTTACCTATCTTGTCTATTTACAGGTACTCGTGTATGCATTCGTCTGTAAAATTATCATGTCATATTGAAGTGGTCATTCAATGGGTACAAATTAAAGTAATAAAGCTGTACAGAAATGTCAATCACAGTTGAGTCCCTCTCCCTCAACGCAAAGACATTAGTTTAAATTGGCTGTTCTGTGATATATGCAAAAATTGTACTGAACCATTGCATTGGAAATAGTAAAATTTGTAATTTCACTACCCTAAAAAAAAACAAACAAACAAACAAAAAAAAAAAAAAAAAAAAAAACCAGAAAAATAAATAAATAATAATAATCATAATAAATTAAAATAAAACGTGCTGATGTAAGAATGAATTCTCTATTCACTGTTAAAAAGATTTGTCTGATGTATTAAAGCTTTTCGAAAAATGATTTTTTTTTTGGAATGGCCCTTTCGCGAGGAAAGATGGTCCATTGTTTTTGAGAATGGCCCATTGAAGTCCAAGTGGAAGGGGCCATAGTCCCATTGAACAAGTTTGCCTTTCCGATTACCGTTAAACGGTAACTGAATTGATGATATTTTACATACGCTTGAAATCAATATACACCTGTAATGATATATTAAGAGCAAATTTGATTGTGCAAAAGATTTACTTCTATATAATATTTCGTATGCGGATGTATGCATGGGTGGCTCTAGAAACTCTTCCACGGGGTGGGGGGGTGGGGTCAAAGCCGCCAAGAAGGGGGGGGGGAGGGGTGTTCCAATCATGCTTTGAAAAGAATATACATGTACTAAAAACGGGAAAATAAGTGATTGCAGCAAATTCTTCGATAATGGGAGCCATTGGTCTCCCACTTGATCCTAAAATCTGTCCAGTGTTATATTTTTGATTTTCCGTATCAGCGGATGATGAAGATCCAGATCGTCCAGAGAAAAAGAAAAAAAAAGTGATTTATCATTTTTCGTTTCCTTACGACACTCACGATCCTACTTTTTTGCATCTTTGTTTTCTCATCACTAAACTGTCGATCAACATTAATAAAATTCGTCATTATTGCATGTTCAAATTTTAATTGGCATGCCAATAACATGTCATGTTCTGTTGTAAAAGAACTGATCAAGTGTAGCGCTATATACATGCTATATTAGAAGGTATGTTCAAAATTCTTAAACGTGCATGCACACTATTTTGCAATAAACATGTGTATAACACTTTCGTACTAATTTAAATCAAAATATTGCAGTTTTAAAAACTGAAGCGGTACTTTGATCGGTGGCAACAAAGAGGCGATATAATTTTTGAAGCGCATGAGGCTGGCAGAGCATATTTTGTGTTGACGCCACACTTCTCTATCATTTTATGTGATATGTTCACGCATGCATGTAAATCTGTTTGTATAACATCATTGTAATGTATATTTCTCTAGACTAATATATTTTTGTAAAAAAGTGATGAGAATAAAGTATTGAATTGAATTGAATTGAGCATTGAACAGCTACATGTAATTAGTAACTGAGGCTAATTAGCGAAACTTGATAATAATAAATAAATTATTTAAACTTATTAAGAAAGGTGTTATATTTACGTGTAATGTACTTATCGCTGATTTATCATATTGATCTAATTGTTTCAGCAATGTTAATATACTGGGCCAGGCATTGTTTTCTGTACTTTACCTATATGTAGCTAAGATGCATATTAGCCGGGTTGTGTATGCTATGGAATTTCTTTGCATAAAAACGAAATGCACACATTTTTGTCACACCATACACTAATTTTTTTCATCAATTCATAGAGCAAACTTTCAAACAAAGAATCAAATAAATAAATAAATAAATAAATAAACTACCCTAAGGCCCCCTCCCGGAATATAAAATGGACCGTTTTTCCGTCATGTTCAGATCATAGACGACCAATGTTTAATCTGTTAAGTCTATTATTATTATTATAACAGTATATGCTGACCCGATTGTGCATTTAACTGCTTATCATTTGGAAACCCGGGTTACATGTCTGCCTGTAACTAACCCTTTAGTTGTCATTTGTATATGTGATTTTGGGGTGGGTGGGGCAGGGTATTCCATGTATATTCATTTTTGTCTATATTGACTAAATATACTTTGTCTAGATATCGAGAAATCGAGGGTTGTTTAAGAAACTGTACTATGTATATTGTCAATCCATGTATATTGCGCAGAACGTGACAGGTGGTAAATAAAGAAGCAAGAAGTGTTCCGACGACGGACACGCGGCCAGGGTTTATTTTATATATATTTTTAAAAGTTTAATATGGTCTTATCTGATTCCAACATCGCATTTATTCTAAGGTTTGAAGTCATGTCGAACATGTCATTTTTTAATATTTATTGCAGTCTCGCGTCTTCTTATTATTTATCAACTTCTTATTTGATATATCCGAGGAACGAAAAATGTATTCTTTCATGTTTTAAAGAATATGTCACGCATTTTCCGTGTTGTTAATTCACATATTTTACAGGGATATAATTGAATTTCCCAGCTTTCTATTTCTACAGATATTGCCCCGTTTATTTAACGTATAAATTCCCCTCTATTGACGATTATTTATAAAATGAAATTCTTGAATTTGTCATCTCTCTAAGCTATCATGAGTATACGTTATATATGGAAACAGTCCTAACGATTAACGGATAACTTAAAACGGATTACGATTAACGAATAACGGATAAAGCATAACGCATAACGAAAAACGGATAACGATTAACGGATAACGATTAACGATCCAGAGCACCCCTAAACGAACGGAAACGATTAACGATTCAGAGCTAACGAACGCATAACGCAAAACGATTACGAAAAAACGAACGAAAACGATTAACGCATGTAAGATAACGTTGTCGATACTGTACTTCTGTAATGCTTATTTAAGAGAAAAGGATAAACAACAAGGATAAAGAAGTAACCGGGCATGCCACAACTCGCTTTACCGGTAGTCAATAGAGTACGGCTAGTAGTCTAGTTGCCAAATGGCTATTTTAGGGTGAACCCCAAAAAATGTTACGCACGAAATGTTTTTGCATGAAAGTGATGTTAATACCCTCTACTTTGATAATCCGGCTGATGCCACCCTGGCATCCTTGGGCATTTCGAATTTTTTTGGAAAAAAGGTCATTTTTCAACGAAAACCGTTGAAAATTGGAAAAACGCAATTACTTTGTCCATGTTGTAGCTAGAACAACAAATTTGGTATCAAAAGAACAGCAATGCCATTGCCTTTAAGTCCCAAGCTCAGTATATCAATTTACTCGTCCATAAAATGATGAAAACTATGGATTTTCGATGAAAAATCGGTGAAAATTGGAAATATGTCATATCTTTTTTCATACCGTAGATAAAATAACAATTTTGGTACCAAACGCACAATAAATGTAATGCCTTTCATTTTAAATATCAGATTAGCAATTAGCAAGTACGAAAATGGGGGAAAGAATGAATTTTAAATGAAAAAACGCTGAAAATTGGGATATTGCAATGTTTTTTCCATGCTGTGAATAGAAAAACAGCAAGAAAAATTATTCCATTGCTTTAAATTAAGAATTCCACTCAAGCAAATTGAATCTTCTTGTTTTGCTTAGTTTTGTTTTTGCTGAAACATGTTTTGAATTGTAAAAAAGAAATTCTAAAACAACAATTTTCGTATCAAAATGATTGCATATTGATAGTTTTAGATTTGCACTCTCTTATTACCCTTTATTCTTCTCTAGATATATCATTCCAAATAGTATAAATATCCTAGCATCATCTTACAATATCACGCAACATTTCACGAAAAGAATGTTCCATTTTAATTGCATAATTCATACATGGCTTATTTAATGTTTGATGTCGTGTTTGCTGTTCCCTGCCCGTTTGGTTTCTCTTGCTGTGTTTGTCTTCTATGTATTTTTACTTGAGGTGTTTTGATGTGTTGATATTGGTGCTGCAACCCAGTTTTGTTGGATATCACCTCCTTTCTTATTGCCCTGATTTTTCATCAACATGAAATTGTAATTCTTGTGTGCAACTACTTCTAACAACAAAGAACCCCTCTTACATGGTGCCTCCTTTGCATCGTACTCTGACAATTTTCTACTCCAAAACATTTACAGAATTAAAGAAAAATGAGCACAGAATTTGTCACATCTGTTTGTTACACAGCTCAGATTTCATGTGCGACTACAACAAATCTAGAGGTTCAGACGCAATTGGCAAAATATTATCACAATAGGTCTCAACATTTATTTTAGATTTAGTTCTTTCAGCAGATCCAGGTTTGATTGAACTGCATCTTAAGAATGTTTCCTTATGCATGGCTAAATATATTTCGTTTTTCTTGACATTTTATCGAAATTCTTCGATTGATAAAATTGGTGGTAATGGTCATCCAAAAATTTTGAACTCTGTGAGGAGGTTGTTATACACCATAATTGTGCGTTCTTCGAGACCTCTGGGAAATCGGAATAGTGGGAGGGTTGTGCGCACGTAATCCAGGATAACCATATCGTCTGCTATTTACGTGGCAGATGGCCGTCCTTAGTCGGCACCGATTGCCCATTGGTCTCGTTGGCTTATGTTTAGTCTTTTATGTTTCATGTTTCTATAATGTGAGTTGGTGTTCCTTGTCCCTTTTGCGTCTCTTTCTGTGGGTGTCTGTTCTGTGGTTTTTTTTATTGCATGGGTGTTTTGGGATTTTGCTGTGGGTGCTGCAACCAAGTGTTGTTGGAGTTCCCCTCCTTTCTCTTATAGCCCATTTCATTCAATCGTACACTGGACCTGACATCAGATATACTGTCTAGATTCTCTAAACCATAGTAATTATTTATGAATACCATGGCCACCTTTTCAATATCTGAATTAACTTCTCTCAAATTTGACACGGAACACCACTTCACAAGCTTCCCACAGAACAACCTTTGTCTCTCCAATACCATCATATGTTTATGGTATTCATCATCATGATCTGTTCGCAATACCTACATATTTAGAATAATGTGTAGAATGCGAGTTCTTAATCAATCGGATTGCTTTCTCGATCAACTGATTGCAAGTACATGTAATTTCAATCAGCTGCACTTCAGTCAGTGACAGTAAGTGTTTTGAATATACCTCCCTGACATTGTCGCCATAGCACTTTCTATATAGACATAACGTCAGACAGTGCATGAAGTTTTTATATTTTCATTCCCATGCTTCATAAACATCGACGGCGGGTGCGGCTAGCCAACAGGGGATGCTTACTCCTCCCGGGCACCTGGTCCCACCTCTAGCTTGCTAGGGGTCCGTCGATGTTTTATTTTGCGCTCTATTGTGAGTGCTTTTGAGATTATCGTCAGGATCTTCTTTAACTCATTCATTACATGAGATGTAGCTTTCTTGGCTGAATCTTTTATGTCATTGTGATCGTAAGTATGAGTCAATTGAATATTATTTATATTTGCTCTCTGCAAAGTAATAGCAATTTCAAGTTCAGAAAATATGGCCAGGGGCGCCGCTGGAGAGGATTTTGGCTGTGCCATGAAGTCACTTTAGTTGAAAGCATCACTGATGAGGATTTTTCTATCCAAAACACGTGTCTGGTACATTAAAATTGGTTTAAAACTTTCTTCAAGAAGGTAGATAGCTGGAACACTTATCATTGAACATCTGAAGTGTTTAGTTATTTTTAGAATTAATTGACCAGAAACAATCAAGGTATTAATTCTGCCATTTAATGGTCAGTTGATACACCAGAGCCCTGCATACATCAATCGATCATCAGCTCCTAGGCATTCTTGTCGAATAAATAACCTGGAGCTTATTTTAAGAACACATTTCGAAGTTGCAAAACTGAAGTAATCTTTTTAACATTGAACAATGTCACCACTAAGCAGGTCTTTAAGATGAACTTCAATAATTGAAAACAACTTCACAACCCTGGCAGAAATCATCTATGTTAAACATCTTTAAATTCATTAGCATCATTTAAAAGCAGATTAATTGACAGCGTGGACTAGACATGCACGTTTCGGATATTTAACCCTCGTCATTGATCCTCAATCCAAACAATGAAATATGGCCAAAATGTGTGATAATTATGTCCAAAATATAAGACGTAGCAAGATGACTAGGATATGATGCTAAAGGACCAAGGTTTCAGAAATGTGTGACAATTTTGTAAACAAAAAATTTAGAATGCGTTTGAGACAAAGAAGGGGATCTCCAACAACAGCAGGTTGCAGTACCCTTAGCAAAACCCCCAGTGAAAAAAACACAAAGCAGACAAGCACAGAAAGAGATGCATAAGGGACAAGGAACATCAACGCACAACACAGAAACATCAAACACAAAGGACTACACATAAACCAACGAGCAACCGGTGCCGACGTAGGACGGCCATCTGCCACGGAAATAGCAGAAGGTGTGGTTATCCTGGATTACGATTTGAAGAAACGACCAACCGAAATTGATCAAACTTGCCCTCGGGGACTCCTGGTCTACCAGCAATGACACTTATCAAGTGGTACAAATGTTAAACGTCTTCAAATTCATAAGAATAATTTACAAGCAGATTATTATGTAATCAACAGCGTGGATAAGACATGCACGTTATGTATCATAGACAGTAGCCGCTTCCTTTTGAACAATATGTATAACTTGACCCACATCTTTTAAAAGCTTGCTACAAGACTCCATGTACTAGTAATTTTTTTATAACTGTTGACTTGAATACACATATCTTTGTTCAAGATTTTCTCTAAACGTTTTGCATTTTTCAAAGTCCCAACTTTGTATGGAACAAAACCTTCAAAAATCAAAGTTTTCTCCCTCATTGTTCTTCTCCCATTTTATTTATGAGCAAGTTGCTTAATATGAATTCAGAATAAAAGACAATAACAAAAACCTTTATTTTAGTACCATAATTGTAGAACCTCATACTACAGTTTGAAATAGTCATTGCATTTTGCAAATTTTCAGCGATTTTTCATCCAAGAGAAGCTGTTTTTCCCAATTTTTCGTACCAGCACATTGCAAATCTGACTTCTGTATTATTTAAAATGAGAGGCAATAAATTTATTGTGCGTTTGGTACCAAAATTGTTTATTTAGGTACAGAATAAAAAAAAATATATGGTGTTTTCCCAATTTTCAACGATTTTTCATCGAAAATCCATAGTTTTCCCCATTTTATTGACAAGTAAATTGGTAAATTGAGCTTGAGACCTAAAGACAATAAAATTGTCGTTCTTTTGGTACCAATTTTGTTGATCTAGCTGCAGCATGGAAAAAGTAATTGAATTTTTCCTATTTTCAACGGTTTTTCTTCGAAAAATTCCATTTTACCCCAAAATTTCGAAATGCCCAAGGATGCCAGAGTGGCATCCGCCGGATTATCAAATAAGAGGGTATTGACAACACTTCCATGCAAAAACATTTTGTGCGTAACACATTTTTGGGTTTCGTGAATGGCACCTAGACTATAGCCAAAAAGGGATGCTTACTCCTCTCGGGTACCAGGTCCCACCTCCAGCTTTCTAGGGGTCCGTCGATGCTCAATTTAATTCTCTATTGTGGGTGCTGTGGAGACTGTCGGCATGATCTTGTTTATCTCTTACCGATATACGACACATACAAACTCAAGGATCCTCGAGCAATTTCAACGGATAACAACTTGAATGTTAAAAACATGTTTTCATTAGCTTATATGCCTTTCTGTAATTTATTGTAAATCTGTTTGTGTTTTATATAAAATAATTATATATAAGAGATGAGTGCGAATAAAACATGTTCATATTGGCTATCCTAACGAGACTAAACTCTCGAATTAGACACTAGGTCAGATGCTCAATCCCTGGAGAATAAGTTAATAAATTCATACATACATGACAAGTATAGGAAAAAAAAAGAAAAGTCTAAACAGAAAGCGGGACATTCCGTGTTCCTCTTAACCAACCGTCAGTTGTGCTGCATTTCAAGGCACACTCAATGGTCATTCGTATTGCTGCATATTCAAGAAACCTGGTGTGTCATTGGTAACGGTTTAGGACCATTCTTGCGCATCCCCTGTTCTAAACAGAAGGGAGGAGATCTCCAACAAGACCCCGTTGCAGCATCAACAGTAAAACACCAAAACACCCGATGCAAAAACACAAAAGACGAGTACAGCACGAGACGGAAAAGAGACACACGACATGTAAACATCAAACACAAAAGACTACACATAAACCGACGAGACCAATGGGTAACCGGTGCCGACTTTGGACGACCATCTGTCACGCAAGTAGCAAATGGTGTGGTTATCCTGGATTACGTGCGCACAACCCTCTCACTTCTCCAATTAACCAAAGGTCTCGAAGAACGTACAATTGTGTAAAACAACCTCCTCACTGTAAGATGACATCTCACAAACAAGACCGCAAAACGCAGAGGCCCCAGAGACACATATGAATATGTAAATGGATGTAAAAAGAGGGCATGCGTAATAAAGTCCGTGCTCTGCCGGCTGTAGCGAGCTCATGTATGTAATCTAACACTCATTGAGTTTGAATTATATAGATATTTCAATTTATTATGACAAATGTATCATTTCTGACTCTATTGAAGACTTTAATTCGTATAATACTGAAAAGCGGATAAGTTTTAAAGGAGAAGGTACTTTAAGACCCCATATCGGCCCTGTTGTTTCCTGAGAAATTCAAATCGTGAAAATTGATCAAATGGGTTTATTTTATATATCTACAAGATCAATAACATATATACATAAAATGCGCTTTTCATTTTGATGCACCCCTACGAAATTATAGCTCATCAAACCAAGGAAGGATTAACAAATCCGGATTTTTCTCTTGAAATTCACATATATTTTCGATAATTTCATATAGAGCAAGACGATCTGCTAAAAATAAAAGTAGAAAAATGGATCAATAATCTCCATATCTGTCGATTAAAGGTGAAAAATTAGTAGCAGACGCTCTTGCTCTAGTTGAAAATTAATGATTTGTCTTGCGTAGAATGTATATGGAAAATGCATGGACCACGTCGGCACGGCGTCATGACGTCATTATAATTACGTCATTTACTTTACACCGCAGGTGCATGCACTGGCGTGACATATTCAAATCAGGAATCGGTTTTCTCTTGAAATTCGGTATGATTTATAACGTTTGTAGTGAAAACAAACAAAAAAAAAAAAGGCTGAACATTGATATATTGTACTTACATAGAGGGTAGGTGTTCACCGAGCATGTCGCATAAAATCTCCGCCGGTAAAATAACTTAAATTTTAGGAGTAAAATAGTAAAAAAAAAATAAAAAACCGAGCAAGTTAACCAGAATTTAGATTCGTTGATTCAAGGATCACGAATCCACTATAAGTGATAGGGATGTAAGAAAATGCAGTCGCATGCAAGGCCAAAGTAACATACATGTATTTGAGAATTCTCCCAATTTTACTCTCAGTTTATTGAAACCATATCCTCTGTTCCTTTATCCCCCCGATCCGAATTGAAGTATGGTTGTAATTCAGTCTAACAGTAGATGTGATTGTTTAAAATAAAATTACGATTTACTACTTTGTATTCGACTATGAACACCTACTCCATTATGTATTATAAATGTAGTCCTACGTTTATATTTATCCCATCTATGGAATTTTTTTTTTTTTGCAATCTGATTGGTCGAGAAGAACAGATTGTTCGAACCAATCCCCAACGTGCACACCATCAAAATAAATTTCTGTAGACCGTCAGCAATTCAGCTATTTCCGTATAAATAAATTCGCATATACATAAAAGGAGTCGCGAAACAGAAATTTTCAGCAACAAACAAACAAACAAACAAAAAAAAAACCCCAACAACCCCCCCCCCCAAATACTATGCGTTGCAGTAATAAGGTTTGTCACCGACCGCCCACGGAGATAAAGCCCATAGAAGGCTATGCTTCGCCTCGCATTTTATTGGCATGATCAACCCGACAAATCTCTTTAGACGGTCAAGATCATGGGCGGATCCAGGATTTTATTTCAGGATTGGTCCGTAAGTCCGAATTTTTCAGAATAGCTAAAAAAAAAGGGGGGGGGGGGTAGTTACACACCAGACAATAAAGTCCTTGATTAATGACTGTCAGTTCTATTTTTCATTACATGTATAAATAAAACAGATAACTGGCAGGCTATATAGCGAGAAAAAAGCTTAAATTCTTGAATTTTCACATTATAGTACTACAATCTTGAATTTTCACATCATTGCACTTGATTAATGATATGTAGATACAAAAAATGGCGAGCGATATCGAGTCAGCGAATTGTTTTTTTTCCAGAACAGGTCCTCTATTCGTGTCTTTTTCAGTTTCATTACTCTTAGTGCCTTTGTTTATTGACCAAAGTGAAATGTATATGGGCTTTTGGGGAAAGCGCAGCATCTTTTGAAAATAACATGTGTAATAAAACTTTTGCAAGTGGAAGTGACCGACCCCCCCCCCCCCCCCTCTGGATGTGCGTTTGACTATGTTACTACAGGATATTATTTTAAACTTTTCTTCATTCGGCTTGTACATGTGTGTGTGTTTATTAGAACATTACATTCGCATACGAAGGAAATAGAATAATCTGGGATGTTTAATGATCATAATCATAATCTATCGCATTTTCGGACCTGATTGCTTAAATTGTGTTACCGTTAGAGACTGCCGTACAATATGATCTAAAAGCAGTGGCGTAGCTGGACCCGAAAGGAAGTGTACGCCCAGGCGAGGGGTCTGGGGACCGCCTAGGTCCCCAGTGGGTCCAGGGCGAATCCCTGGTGGGGGGCCCAGGGGGGCGAAGCACCCCGGAAGCTAACGGGTTTTGCTGTTTTAAAGAGTGTATTCAAAGCTTGAGAAATATCAGTAAATCACGAATTCTCGAACTTTATTTCTTCCAAAAAAAGCAAATAAAATGTGTACCAGAGGTACATTCTCAAGCAGACCTCAACAGAAAGTATGTAATTGGATAATGTCAGGTGAAAGTTCAAAAGATGAAGTAACGGTTTGGTTCCCCCAAACCCACAGTACAGCAATACACGGGACGTTCAGAACACAAAATTAAGATTTCGCTTTTTCTTATCAGCAAAAATGTCAATAATCTTCTCAACGTCAACATCAATAGCGCTGTGGGTGTGTAGAACAGCAAGATTCTGAAGCCTGGTCTGGCCCATAGTCGATCGCAAGTAGGTTTTAAGTCTCTTTAAACAGCTGAAACTGCGCTCAGCGGTAGCGGTTGAAACGGGGGTGGTAAGGAGAGCCACCAACACGTTGAATACTGAGGGATAGAGATGTCTGTTTGTGCACTTAATCGTGTCACAAACAGACACGGGTTTGTGTGCGGCCATGTTCCATCGGAGTGTCCATCTTTGTACTTCAGCCCGAAAGTCGTCACGATCGCCGATGATGTCGGCATTATAAGCATCAAATGTGACGTTAAAATGCTCTTCGTCAAACTCGTTCACTTTTCTCGGTAGAAGATTGAAGGCCTTGAATTTTGGTTCTGCAACAATAAGCCTCTCTTCTAATTCCATTAGAAGATGGTCCACAAAGACATTGTACAATGTGACTTTCCAGTATTCACTTGGTGTGTCGGCAGGAGCGTTGTTCCTGTGTTGCTGTCTGCCTGCTCGCCTTGGGATACAAGGTTGAATGTCGAAAGCCTGTGCCAGATCCACTGCTTCTTGGAACAAAGCATTCCAAACCTCATCATCTGTGCGTTCTCCTTTAAGTTGTGCAATAACTACTTTGCACTCTTCCAAAGCTGCAAGCATATCGCATGATTGGTCCTGAAGAAAGACAGATAGGTGCACTAATAATCTGAAGGCATGTTCACACACAATGAGCGCAATGATGAATTCGAATCTGGATACTGCAGCAAGGTGTAGACCTGCCTTCTCGTCTGAATCCTGATTGAGGTTTTCCAGGGAATGGACGACAACAGGAAACGCATGTTTGAATGTGGTCAGCGCATCGGACCGACTCACCCAACGGGTTTCACAGAGAGTCTGGAGCTTCGTCTTCTTGTCCATAGCCGCCTGTACATTATCATTCGCTGACAACTCGTCAAGATATGCTTCCAGTCTCTTAGCACTATAGTCAAAGGCAAACCCAACCTCCTGGACCGTGGCCATCAATGTCCGAACACAAGGAATTTTGCATGCGTGTACGATCGCCAGATTCAAACAATGCGCCTTACAATGCACATACACTGCATCTGGAGCAACTGCCTTGACCCTAGCCTGCACTCCATTATGCTTCCCTGACATATTTCCCGCGCCATCATAACCCTGGGCCCTTAGTTTATCAGTGCATAGATTGTTCATTTCGAGAAATTCGAAGAGTAAGTTTGCTATCGTTTCTCCGTCCGTTTTATGGGCATGGACAAAGCCTAAGAACGTTTCTTTAACAAACACAGCTTCATCTGAGATTTCGACATAGCGCACACAAACAGACAACTGAACTCTTGTTGACTTGTCAGTTGTTTCGTCTGCTAATAGGGCAAAATATGGTGCCTCCCGGCATTCCTTTAGAAGAACTTCTTTACCACAGATTTCAATTAATTCGTTTTGTATATCGGGCGATGTATATTTTGAGTTGTCAGCTGCATTCGCTAGATGATCAGCCAAAACTTCATCAGACTTAGCACAAAGATGAAGGAGCGCAAAGAAGTTACTTCGATCCTCCGTATGGCCTCGGATGGCAATGTTCTGTTTAGCGAGAGTCAATAAAACTTCAATGATACATTTTAGTATGTGTCTGTTTCGACGCACAGTCTCTTCGTGACTGGCTGAAATGGACTTCAATATTGAAGGTGTGTGGTGACCAGCGATCGATAGGAAGTCTTCTGCTGTCAATGAATTGTCGATATGCGGCTTACTTTCAATGTGCCGTTTAACTAGATTTGAGAGATTAGACCAGTCGCTGACTGGGGACTGCAATCCAAATGATTTTATTTTGCTGTCTGTTGGTCCAAACAACGCACAATATGCACAAAACAAACTATCGGTCTTTTCAGAATAACGGAGCCATTCATGATCCTGGAACCACTTCTGGTTTAATTTTCTTTGTTTTTTACCGATGAGCCTGAAAGGAGAAAATTTCCTTTTGAGACTTTTTTATGAATTTGTTTTTGGTTTTGCTGTATTTAGATACCATAATGGACTGCGTATTTTCGACTTTTTCGTACACTTTGTACAATGATGTCACACCAAAAGTTAGAAAATGAAAGGTATAAAGTTTGTAGGAAGGTACTTCATTAAAACATGATCATGTACAGTGACCCCTTCCATCGATCAGATATATGACCAATTCGTGATCTTTTCACCCAACTCGAGAGGTTTTTATTGATTATTTGCATTGGAGCACAAACCATGGTACTTTGAGTGGAAGATCCGGGTGTTACGATAGGAACTAATGAAACCCTTTCATATGACACCTAGGTCAATGACCTTGTGATTTTGACTTTTATGCTAAAATAGCATATTCCAATTTTGTTGCCGCCGGGGGCATAGTGTTTCACAAACACATATTGTTGAATACTGTATATATTCTTGATGCATCATTTCTTTTATTTATGAATTGAATACACTTTTTTGTTTTTATTTGGAAATAAAATGAAGCGGGTCACGTGTAAATTGGCGCTTCACAATATTTACACGTGACCCGCTTCATTTTATTTCCAAATAAAAACAAAAAGTGTAATTTAATCCATATATATTTCTACTTCGCTACGACATTATCCCTCAGGCGCCTCTCTGATGAACGTTGGCCGTGTTTATTTCAAGGGAAGCTTTCTCGGTAATCTTATCACGTGACCTAGGTGTTTGTTACGGAGAATGTTATGCATTTGTTTTTAAATGGTCCACAACAGAGAAGAATGAAGTAATTCCGACCATACGTTTCACTAGGTAGATGAGAAATCCTAAAGGTAGAAAATATGCGGTCCGTAATGGTATTACGGAACTGCCGCAAATCGGGAGTGTAACATTCAAATCACAAAAATTGAATAAGAATTCAAATACTCATCCTTTAATTTTACAGAACTAAAATCATATTTCTTCGTTTTAAAAGTCCTTTATATATTGGTTTAATTTTTGTTTCTTAATTTTGCAACGATCGTAGTGAAATTCTCAGTACATGCGGAATTGATTTTTAAATATATGTATAATTAAATTAGAATTAAAACACCTGTATGTACATATAAAATATAAATGCATTACAAACAATACATCTTTATTTAATTCAATTGATCCACAACATGCAATAGCATTGACACTCAAACGGTAACCACTAATCGACCAACTAGGTTTCCCAAATATATACAGATCAAAACTGGCTTATGATTTGCATTGACGATTAAATACTAAAATAGAGAGAAGCCAAATACCTTCCCATCATGATTTTAACACTAAACATCCCCACCCTACCCAACGCCGTGCGAATGGTCCAAATATCCGACTACCGACTAAGGTTTCTCCAATTCACTAGAATATCCTTTATACAGACGGGTCTCTCCCCCCCCCCCCCCCCGCCTTGAAAAGCCATGCAAATCGCTAGTATTAGAAACAGAAATTTCATGTTACCTTGATGGGAAATCGTATGTGCTGCAATTCACCCACTTGGATTTCAAAATGGACAACTTAATGCATTCTTTGTTTATGTTGCTGTAGACTTCTGGATTCCCTAAGTCAGGGTACGGAGGTGCAGATTGCGATGGAAGCGATACAGGTTCATGTTTTCCTTTTGAGAAAATCTCGGGCTTACAAATGTCAGCAGTTACAGATGCATCTCTGGGTTTAAAAAAGTCATCAATCTTCCTATTTACGTTTGCAGCCATGTGGAGTTTGACCGCAATGTCACTTATACATACATAGGATATCAACTATTAAACATAATTATACAAACCGTATACTGTTTATGTTATCCGGATTTTCATTAATAATTTTAAAAATATTAAATATGTCGCCTCATCGGCCATCGGGATATCATGTTGACAAGGTATTATCAAACTAAAATTATGATCACGCTGTTTTTATTTATTTATTTATTTTTTTGTCAAATTCATGTGTACGCCCGGGCGTTTTGGCGTTAAGGCAGCTACGCCACTGAAAAGGGTTCCGAATCGCCCCCCCCCCCCCACTTCTCCCTCCCCACCACCACCAACATCACCAACGTTTTCCGCGTTTAAATTATGAAATAGCATATCGATTTTATACAAAAAAAAATATGCCAGCGATTCGATACAAAAGCAAAACAATTACAAACTGTTCATTAAGTGAACCAAGTGCATTTTTGGGTGTTTTAAGGTGAAAAAAAAAACCCAAACCAAACCATACCAAATACACATTGTTTTGGAAAAGTACATCACCCTGATATACATTAGTTATTATGTATTTTAAATTTTGATAGCTTTCTCGCAATCTTATGACTTCTCGTTAATACATCAATAAATCGAAATTTACTCACAGGGCTACAGTACACAGAGTACAAAATAAATCCCCCCCCCCCAACTTATAATACAAAAACAAAAAATGTTAATGTATTTTAAAGGGGTTGTATTAATATTGTAATCCTTGTGTACTGTAGCCCCTGTTATTCATCGTGATTTTATCGAATTCTTTCAGTGGCGCCATCTATAACAGTTTCTTGCAACGGCTGTGATAACTGTATACGCATTCGTATTGTATACGCAAACTGTATTCGTATATTCCTAATTCATTAATTGCAGCTAGATATATAAATGTACATATATTAAACAAACTAAGATTCATTTTAAATGTATGCTTATTGGCGTATTTAGATGGGCGTTTTCTGATAATTATACTAAGTAAGTCAATATACCCTTACAGCAAGGGGTGTGTAGACCCCCCCCCCCCCCCCTTTAAAATCGCTTGCTTGCTTTGCTCCTCAGATAATTGTCGATCATATAAAAATATAGCTTTTCATAACAATCCAATAACCATGATAAAAATTTCAAATGGCTATTTCAATACTGCCTTTATAAAGCAAAACGGTCAATCGCCGTAAGATAATTTTCCGTCCACCTTCAGGAACGCACTGGACCCCGTGGACAGGGACACTAGTCGTTCTCCCAGACTCTTTGACTTTCTGATATTCACTATATCCCCCATCTCAAATGTTTAAAAGAGGTAATATCTCTGTCTTTTCGTTCGTTTGAATGACTGTGTAATATATGCACGGATGTAATTTTTAAAAATATCGTAATTCCCTTAAATTCTAGAATCAGTTGTAACATTAAAATGAGACAGTCTCAAAGAATAACCCAGACGACTTACAATACTTTAATTATCAATCGTTTCATGGCAAAACTTTAGCAAACGAGGTGATCATAACGTCACATGACGTCAAAGTCAGTGAAACAGATAGCTTACCTACATGTTTTCAAATTGCTATAAAATCGCAACGGAATATCTCAAAATTTAAACTGATTTACATTCTGTAAATCTTGTTTTTTCATTGTTCAAAGTTTGCTTCATTTCTCAGATAGGGCAGATTTTGGTCCATAACGTACCTTCTCCTTTGATCTAAACTGATTGAAGTATCCGTAAGAAATTGCTTCGCGGTAATTTCTATGAAATTGAGCTGAAGGTACTCTTTTGGACTGTCCGGATTTCTCTTACGTAAGTAATAACCCATGAATTTCGTATTACATATGGGATATTATTGACTTAAATTGTATTATAAGGTAGAGCTGATGGATATCGAAAAATTATAAATTGTTTAAATTCCACCCACGTTAACGCAAATTTCACCGCGCTGACAATTTTTCAAGAAAACCACAAAATGGCACTACTCCAGAGCGTTTGTACTCTCTTACTTGAAAACGGACATTATACTTTTTCTTCAATATCTTGAAAAACCTTTCTCAGGAGCACATTTGACTTTGTGTTTGAAAAAAGCGTTGATATTCAGTATCTCTGATATTTTGAACCAAACTTAGATGATTTTCGTTGTTTTTATGTAAGATCGAGAAAATTTTCAATGATCTCTAGTTTGTTACCTATGGTGAAACGTCATCAAAATCAAGTTTTTTACAAAGTTTCTAACCTGTTTTATTGTATCTAAACAAAGATAGCTAAAATTAAAATCAAATGAGTGCATTTTAGCACTTTTTGTATTTTAGTTACAAATGTGCTATTTTTAGCAACAAATTTCCAGAATTTTTTACCCTGTTTTCCAGATAAGCAATGTCTTGATCTTCATCACTGACCAATTAATTTTTCTTCATAGAATGATTAATTGACATGGATTCTATGATTAAATATGGTTTTCATAAAATCGTTGAAATTCCTTATTTCTGAAATGACATGTCTTAAGCATACTATCGGGGATGCTAACCACTACTGGTGTGCTATCCACTACTCCATCGGGAGATTTGTCATCGGGTATTTAACCCTCGTCAGTGATCCTCAATCAACCGATGGCCGAAATACGTTAAAATTATGTCCAACATATACCGAAAGACATAGCAAGATGGCTGGGATATGATGCTAGAGGACTTTTCAGGGCAGATTTTACACCTTATTCTTACAGCCTCTTTCAATTAAATGAAGGAAATGACCTCTCATCTTTTGTCATCACGGGAAGTTATGCCGAGTATCATTTTGACCTTTAAAACATCAATAACAGATTTATATTTCCAAAACAACCGATACCCATCCATATCTTGATAACAAAAACATCATGTTTAAGGTGTTACAAGAACACATACACATATACTTTGCTTTAAGAACTCAGTCTTAAGGAGACTTAAGGGTAATGGGACCAGTCTTTGGAGTAAACACATACAAGAATTTGCAAAATCAAGAGGAATTATCTGAAAAAAGAGTCACAAATTTTAGTGTCCGATGTAATGCTGGTGTAAATTCTGATGAACGAGAAAGAAAGAACACTTTCCGACAGGGCAACCAATGTTTTCGGAATAAGTGCCTCCTAGCCTCTAGGTAAAACTGAAAACGGTGAACCATTAAAAGAATTTTTGCCTCCACCAGAGGGAACTGTATCAGCACCTAATAAGCAAAAGACCCAGTTGATAAAGCTTTAAATGGACGTCAATCACACCAAGGAATCCCTGCTGGAGGATAACAATTTGGATCGGACAGAAATCCGGAGAGAAAGACAAGGGACTCACTATCCATAGTTTTGGACAAAAACAGAATCTGTATCCTTCTTAATCACCAAAGTTTAATCTGAACTTCAAAAATATTGTACGACAGTATATTCCCGTAGCGGTATCAACCAGATTTGGATTCTAAGAATTCAAAGGAACTTTTAGAACATCTGAAATCCACTCATTCTAGTAAAAAGAAGGGAGGAGATCTCCAACAAGACCCCGTTGCAGCATCAACAGTAAAACACCAAAACACCCGATGCAAAAACACAAAAGACGAGTACAGCACGAGACGGAAAAGAGACACACGACATGTAAACATCAAACACAAAAGACTACACATAAACCGAACATAAAAGTTCATTCGATAAAAGCCTTTAATGTTTGGACACTTTACACTACAATCCAACATATGAAATTGAAAGAAAGACTCGCAAAAATCACAAGTAATGCGTTTACAAGCAAGAGCGCAATCGCAAATACACATTTATTGTTGTTCACTACGACAAAACCTGCTTTGTTAAAGAAAAGTCCGATTCTGAAAATAAGTACACTGAAAAAGATATTATTCAGATGTTAAACCTCCTGATGGACAACATTTTTGTGATGTTCGGAGGAAAGGTCTTCCAGCAAACTGTCGGAATTCCAGTGGGGATTAATTGTGCCCCACTCCTTGCCGACATTTTTCTTTACTAGTACGAAGCTGAATTCATTCAATCTTTGGTATCTGAAGGGAAAAGATACTTACCTTCTGACTGCAATTTACTTATGGATACATAGACGATGTGTTGTCCATCAATAATCCAAAATTCGCGGATTACCTCAGCAGTATCTTTCCGTCGGTCGTTGAAATCAAAGAAACTACAGAGACAAACAAGCCAGCATCCGATTTGGACATAATGTTGTCCCACGACACTGATGGTCAAATGAACACCTCACTCTATGACAAGCATGACGACTTCCATTCAGCATCACAAACTTTCCTTTTCTGAGTAGCAACATCCCTCCATCGCCTACTTATGGCGTGTTCATATCTCAGATGATACGCTATGCAAGAGCAAGTACCAAATATACAAATTTTATTCTGAGAGCTAGGCGTCTTTCAGATAAGCTTCTCATGTGAACAACTAACTTCGTCACCGAGGAAATTCTTCGGTCGATATGGGGAACTCGTCATACACTGTGATATCCAACTCTCCAGAATGGTGGATGATATTCTGTCATAGTACCGTCCAACTAAAGATCATAATTTATATCTTCCAAAATGGAAGTAACCGGATGCGAAAATTCTAATTGAAGCGACGAGTGTTGCATGCAAGCAGGAGATGCTGACTCTTCCTGGGCACCTGGTCTCATTCCATTCGGGAGTTCGCTTCTTTTCATGTGGTGGAGGGTTTTGTTTGTTTGCTTTGGTTCCTGTTGTATCCTGATTTTGTATGCCTTCGGTTTATGATTTTCTGAATTATCGATTTTGTAATGCATATAGGGATATAGTAATTATCAATATTTGTCATGAAAGCCTCGAAATGTCAAGTACAACACTCAAGAAATCATACCAAAAGCTGGATAGCTAAGAGAGATATTTCTGTCATTCTGTCGAAAATGGTCCTCAAAATCCATTATCTGTTGACGAGATCATTGCGACAGAAAAATACATAGCTGGTTATGCATGTAAAGGGAAACGACGAGTGCGTTAGTTGACCTCTTCAATGACAAGGAAAATTCATGTGAAAACTCAACTGCCAAAACCCTCTGTAGCATTAACTTATGACTACTATCAAACGCAATGTTTCAAGCTCAGAAGCTTTCTTTGAATTAAGTGAAATCCCGCTATACAGATCAACTTATCAATCAGTATAATAAATGTACGCACACTAGGCACAGCGGTTTTACTATGTTTTACTATTACAAAATAAACACCATTAAGATAGATACCTTTAACGAAGTCAACAAGATACTTCAGGCAAAGTCCCAGTCATATCTGGTGATCCTATCTATGCAACATGGCCATAACGAGGGGATTATTGCAGGGAAATGTCGGTTATGCATGTTAAGTACCCGAAACGTTCATTCCGGTCCATGCTGCAAATTTATCTGCTCTTAAATGATGCTATTGAATTCGAAGACGTTTAACATTGGCCACTCTGGAGACAAATTAGTAACATAGTAGGATCCGAGGATCAGTACTCAAGGCCTGAGAAAATTGATTGATTTATTTGTTTGTCATCAGATAAATGCCCAAATTTTTATAAGCAGAAGATGAGAGGTCTAAATTAAAAATATCGACAGAAAATTATGACGAAAGTGGTGGCGACCGTTTGACTGGATGAGCTTTTAGCCCCTGGTGGTAAGGTAAAACGAAGAGCTAGACGATATGGATGATGGTGGATTAGCTCATGATTTGATAAAGAAGCAGAAAATGCCGTCACCCTTTTAGTCAACACACACAGATTCCCAATCGGAACTTGATCTTCCTTATGGAGAAATAAACTGTCTTAATGCCGAACAAAGGCTTAGCTTTTTAAAATATCATCATGGAAATTCTAGCAAATATAAAAAGAGAGATTTGCCTTTCCAACCATTGCGTATGATAATTAGAGAACAACTGGAACAAGGAAGTCATTTTTGATTAAATGGCTTTAAAAAGTTATTCTGTTTCTCTTTAATTCAAATAAATCTATAAAGGTTATGTGTCCTACAACCGCAGCAATGCGAATTTGATTTCTGATGTCACTACTCATGATTTCCTAAAAGTCCCTACGACTTGTAAAGCATCTGAACTTGCCCCATCAAACGGTATGGCTGCAGAAAAACCGAAACGCAATTGTAGTGGTGTGGAGATACTTGTGATTGACGAAAGATCCTTTATAGGCTGTGGTACTATAGGATGTATGGAGCATATGGATAGATGTGGAATGAATAATGGAGAGAGCTTTTTGTCTTTGGAGGGTCTACCAGCTGTTATTGTTCTTGGAGATGGCGTGCAACTTCCTCCTGTTTGTGACTACCCAGGTTAAAAGGAACCTCTAAGCTATTCTGCTGCATTACATGGATTCCTTCTTTGGAGTGAATTTGACTCTGTTGTATTTTTGTCAAATATTGTCAGACAATATGAGCCCCAGGCTTATTTCAAATTACTCTGTAATTAAGGGATAACTCTACGAAGCTGGAGCAACCACAGCGACTACATACATTTCAGTGGGAAAATATTAAAGAAAAAATGTGACCAAGATTCAGTCCAATGTATGGATACTGTAGTTTTATTTGTGATCTCGGATGAGTGTCACTGCTGGTGGACCAGGAGTCCCCGAGGGCACATTTAGCCAAGTTCGATCGATTTCGGTTGATCGTCTGTCTTTCCAAAGCATTCAAAATTTCTGTTATAAAAATTAGTCTTGAAATTTCTAAACCGTGGGTCCTGAAGCATCATATTCCATCCATCCTGCTACGTTTTTCGGTACATTTTTGGACATACTATTTTTCACACTATTTGGCCATATTACATTGTTTAGATTAATGAACACTGACGAGGGTTAAGTAACCGAAACGTGCATGTCTGGTCCATGCTGTAAATTTATCTGCTCTCAAATAACGCTATCGAATTTGAAGACGTTTAACACTCTACACATGATCGCTTGCAAGTAAGCTATTTGTTCAGGGTTATATTACACAACGGCTGAAATCATCATTGAGAAAGTTCTTCGGTTGCTACATGGATATAATAAAAGCATATCAGATCCCCCTTTCCAGAATGATCAGTGACATTCTGAATTATAATTTGATGGCTGTCATCATCTCCAAACAAGACCTACTAAAACGGATATATACATCAAAATGTACATCGAGACAATAATCGAATTTGACAGGTTTCCATGGAGCTGTTGCGACGGGTGTCGCATGCAATCAGGAGACGCAACCTCTCGCCAGGCACCTGGTCTCACTTCGGAATGCTGTTCTTTCCGATGGGAATTCTCACGATTTGGCCCTGCCTTCTCCACTTTGAGACTGAATAACTGTTAGGTACTTCTTTGATGTTTACTATAATGGCAACATACTATACAACAACTGATAAAAGCAAACTAACAATATCCTATTGCTAAAGTTCATGCTGAAAATCAATGTCCTCATGTGACTCTGTCGGTGGTCTCCTTCCGTGTTTATATATATATATCTGCAAATCATCTGAAATAATGTTTTTAAATTCAATCTCGACGCAAAGAACGGTAAATTCAACAGATCAGAAGGCATAGACATAGTTAACGAAGAAAATCAACAGCCGCTGTCTCTACCAACAGTTCTATTTGTCTCTTTCGAAAAGCACGAAGGTCCTCCATTTATTTCTACAAATCAGTAAAATGGGCCAATAACACCCACTGATAGACGCATTGATAGCCGATGTCATCAATGTAAAAAGAAACAAATCCCACTTCACTAAGGATGAGGCACATCTATTCATCGCTGTCAGGGTATGACGATAGGGAATGGTGAGCCCTACAAGTATATTGTTATCCATCCTGGGACATGTGAATTTGAATCAAAGACTGCAGGCGCTTTATTTGTTAATATTCTCTCTCGAGCTAAAACAGCAGTGAACGATTCCAAATACCAAGACTTTGCTTGGCATCGAGAAGTTATCTATAATGTTGACAGGATGCTACATAAAGTCAATATAGCGACAACTATAGCGCGGGAGGCAAATTGAAAGCCTTAGAAAATTAAGTCTTGAAACCAAGGAAACGTTATACCTGATTTTCTTCTTTTCTCGACCTTTTGCATTACAACAACGTACACGTAGCTTATATCACAAATAAATGGATATCAAACAACAATCTGGGGGACATAGTAGTCTCTAACACTTAGTTTGGTTGTTAATACCTATTCTTACAGATGTATTACAAAAAATATTTTAAGCAGCATTACCAGACTGACTCCTTTTCTGTATAAGAAACGTCTATGGAATTTTTATTCCTTCTTAAACATAAAACTCTTATTCTTGACTGTTACATGGACAGATATGATGGTCATGCATGCATGAAATTTGATCTCAATGAGTACACTTTAGTTGGCCCCGTAGAATGAGATCAGGTGCAAAAAAAAAAGATTGTCAATATTGGAATATATGTTCTATTATAAAATTCTATTGAACCAAATGCGTATTTTAACAGGTTATGTCTCGAGAGTGAAATTTTTTAATTCAAATAATGTGAAAAGTAACAAGTTGACCTTATATTTCCACTTAACAACCTGCTTTGAACAGAGCCAAGCCACCAGGGAGGAAGATAGCCCTCAATGTAATAAAAATGAAGATATATTTTGTGAAGGAGAATTTACATATATATTTCAAACCTAGTGTCAAAACACAAAAGCATGGGATAAGCATCCGCATCTTCTATTGAGAATTTCGACGTAATACAACTGTTTTTTTTTTTGTCAATTAAGCTCCAACTAACAGGCAATCTAATATATAGTTCAAACAAACGAATGAGGATTTAATTAATTATTCTCACTTTCCATGAATAAGCTCTTTAAGGTTCTTGTTATGATGTTAAATAACTTCCTTTTTACTTGATTCTGCTTCTTTCTCCAATCATGAGCTTATCCACCATCATCAAAATCCAGATACTCTAGCTCTTTGTTCTACCTTGTTTGAGTGCAGAAACAGCAAACATACTTCAGAAATTTGACATGTTTGTCTTTTACAAATTTCAGTTCTCTGAAAGTATTTCTTTGTTCAAGTACGTATGGTACACAGCGACTTTACTACGTAGAAGATGTACATTTTGTATTTTCATTGTGTGATGGTGCATGCTTCGGTTTTTCTGTTAACAACAACAACAAACTTCTGTCTATTAAAAATTACAATCAGAAATTGTACAACAAGTATTTTGAAGGAGAATTAGATCTATCTTCCTCCTGCATTTCTTGTTCTTTATTATACACCAATGATGAAAAGGCTTATCCGCCCCTCATTAATGGTTAGAACGTACAAAATTTATTTAAAATGAAGTTGTTTCCTCTATCCTCTTTTCCTTAAGTGGTATACCCTCTTCGCTTCATTCATTTAAATACCATGTTGGCCCATCAGAAGATATCCGAATGTTTTTTCTATCATGTTTTGGATGGTGTTTCTGCGGTCTAAGTAAGAAAAGTCGCAATTTTGTCATTCAGAAACAAACCTCAGGTTTCAAGACGTTTAACAACTAGGGAATCAACACAATAAAACAATTTCACATTCTTTATTCTAAAACATAGGTACATGTACCCGAACTGTGCATGTCTGGTCCATGCTGCAAATTTATCTATTCGTATATGATGCTATTGAATTTGAAGAGGTTTAACATTGTTACACTTTTAACTTAACATCCATTTTGATTAATGAGCAGATTTAGAACCAGATATTTACATTCTTGTGGGGGACACGCTGGTCTCTATTAATATTGTGACAAATATTGATAATGACCATGTGCCTGTATACAGCACAAAAATCGATAATTCAGAAAATTAGAAACCGAAGACATACAAAATCAGGATAAAACAGGAACCAAAGCAAACAAAAACCTCCACCACATGAATAGAAGCGAACTCCCAGTGAGTGAGACCAGGTGTCCTGGAAGAGTTAGCATCTCCTGCTTGCATGCAACACCCGCCGCTTCAATTCGGTAGAACCGTCATATTCGAATGCTTTATCTATCATATGTTTTTGATGGTGTTTCTGTGGTCTAAGTAAGAAAAGTCACAATTTTGTCATTCAGGAACAAACCTCAGATTTGAAGACGTTTAACACTCAGGGAATCAACACAATACAGAAATTTCACATTTTTTCTTCTAAAACATAGGTATCCGAACTGTGCATGTCTAGGCGATGCTGCAAATATGTGTTATTTATGGTGATCTGTATAAAGTAATGCAGTTATATCGTCAGAATCTTCTTTAACTCATTTATGTCACACTTATGCCCTTTGCCGTGTGGAGCTCGTAAAAAGTTCCCCGCGAGGGGTTTGACAGTAAGTGTTTTGAATATTTCTCCCTGACATTGTCGCCATAGCACTTTCTATATAGACGTGGCCTCAGACAGTGCATGTACTTTATATATTCTTTTCATTTTCGTGCGCGAACATCGACGGCGGGTGCGGCTAGCCAACAGGGGATGCTTACTCCTCCCGGGCACCTTGTCCCACCTCTAGCTTGGTAGGGGTCCGTCGATGCTCAATTTGGTGCTCTATTGTGAGAGCTGTTGAGATTATCGTCAGGATCTTCTTTAACTCATTTAGGTACGGGTGCATTTACATCTACTCTGCCTTGTTTTGTAAATTTTCAGAATCATCAATGACATAATATATTGTGGATATTCTGATTACCTTAGAGATAAAGTAAAAATTCAATTGGGAGGGTGACATTTGATAAGAATCAGGTCAGGTTATTTTCCTACAATTCAAGCCCTTGCAAAATCAAAATTCAGAAAGTAAATTCGATGGGCATACAAATTCTTGTAAAAAAGTCAAAGATAGGGAGGATCTCCAATAGTGAAAACAGGATTATAACACATTTTCATGAGAACAGAAAAAGCAAAAAGACAGTACCAACGATTGTTAAACATCTTCAAATTCATTAGCATCATTTTAGAGCAGATAAATTTACAGCATGGACCAGACATGCACGTTTCGGGTACTCAGTGATCCTCAATATAAATAATGTAATATGTCCAACAACTGTGAAAACTATGTCCTAAATTTACCGAAAGACGTAGCAATGTTAGAATGCGTTGAAGACGTAGCAAGATGGCTGGGATATGATGCTACAGAAACCAGTTTTTAGAACTTTTCAAATGCACTGGAAGAAACGACCAACCGAAATTGATCGAATTTGCTACATGTGCCCTCGGGGAATCTGGGTCCACCAGCAGTGACACTCACCAAGTGGTACAAATGTTTAACGTCTTCAAATTCATTAGCGTCATAATATTTCATTTTTGAAATCTCCTATCCCTCTTTCAGTTCCCCTATCAGATTTAAATTATTGACCTATTTGCTAAATCAGCGGTGGTTGTTTCCACCTCTACTGTAGCTTGCTAGGGGTTCGTCGATGCTAAATTTTGTGCTCTATTGTGAGTGCTGTTGAGATTATCGTCAGGATCTTCTTTAACTCATTTAAAGGTTTGATGTACCTAATAATTATCTAAAGGCAGATTATGCTTTAGACGATACAGCAAGAATCATTTATAATTTAGTTTTAAGGTCAGGTTGGCGACTTTTAATAGAAAAGAGGTTGAAAAAAGATGGATAGGTCAAAATGTAGAGGAACAACTCCTCGAACTATTCAGACCAAAAAATCAAAATTTTCCCGTCTAGTTTTTTGTCTATAAACGTCCATTTTTGGCCTATTTCAACATTATTGTCTTTTTAGAGAATACCACATCGTAACTTTACATAACTCTGCAATTAATAAAATTTCAAAAATTCATATATATCCTTATTTTTCGACATCTGTATAGCTTGTGCATGAATTAAAGGCTATTTTGAGAAATTATGATACAATAATTTATTTCAAGGAGAGTATTTTCTTATAAATACTATGTTGCTGGTTGTCATGGCAACAACTCGTTATTTTTGTAATAGCTAGAAGGTCGCCAGTTGCACAATTTTTTTTCTACGTATATATCTATGGTATTGCTTTATCCTAAAGCAGTCAAATCAATATGTACCCCGATTAGTTTTTGAGCAAAATGACTGTTTCTATAAATAGCACAATAGTTTATTGAAAAAATCAACAGTTTGACCCCAAAACAAAGAGCTTATCTGGAAGTTCGAACTTCTAAATATCTCACTTTTAAAGAGTATAATTGATAGTAAATATTCTGATGTTTGAATCTTTGGTAGCAGAACTCGAGCAAAACTGTCAAATGTTTTCCTGTTTTCGGCGATTTTGCGTTAAAAAATATGCATTTTTCCACAAAATATCCATTAAGCAATTAAAATTTCAAGGAGTATTATTTTTTTCTAAAATAATGTAACAATCTTAGCTTATACCATATACTGTATATTTCGGTTTAAAATATTATGTGATATGAAAATTGAGATATCTCCCTGTAGTCGCAACCCTAACCTTAAAATTAAATAATTATATAGATCTTAAAAATATAAGCAAAATGGATGGTTTCCACGTCCGCTTTTTATTTGACTGCTAAACATTGTGACTTTCAGTTTGACAGTAAGTGTTTTGAATACTTTCCCTGACATGGTCGCCATAGTAATTTCTATATAGAAATGGCCCCAGACAGTACAGTTCATGCTTTTCATATGTTTTCATTTTCGTGCATGATCATCGACGGCGGATGCGGCTAGCCAACAGGGGATGCTTACTCCTCCCGGGCACCTGGTCCCGACTCTAGCTTGCTAGGAATCCGTCGATGCTCAACTTTGTGCTCTATTGTGAGTGCTGTTGAAATTATCGTCAGGATCTTCTTTAACTCATTTCCTCTCATTTTGGGCTTCTCTGCTGTACATGTAACCTCTTTCAATTGCATTGTAACATTTATTTTTTTTTCTGAATGTAAGTTCTGATTGTCTTCCGAAGAAGAAGCCGTTGAGCTTCCAAAATTTGAGTTCTAATTTTATGTTAGTGTCGTGAGTCTCTCGCACAACTTTTGTGCTGTCTAGATCTTTAAAATATTATATATTAATACAAAATCATTATCACAACAAATACAATAGGACATTAAGATTAAGTCATCAAACAATTTTGGGTTAACATCAAATTATCTTTTAAGTAGATTGTTCGATTATCAAATTAGAAAGAAATAAAGATTGTTTACAGGAAAATGGCTTCACACATCGTGTTCGGAATGGACTTCTGAGTAGCAAGATTGCAGGATTTTTTCAAGCAAAATAATTTTTTTTGATAAATGGACAAAAAAGTCAATGTGACTTCAGGTCGTAAGCTTTTGAATTTGGCCAATGAAACCATGAAGACTCACTAGAAGTCAGAAAAAAGGAGAGAAAATATGGGTCTTCCTTGTTGCTTGAATATGCGACCTTGCTAGAAAAGAAAGGAGGGGATCTCCAACAACACTAGGTTGCAGCTCCAACAGCAAAATCCCAAAACACCCAATGCAAAAAATACAAAACAGACACCCACAGAAAGAGACGCAAAAGGGACAAGGAACACTAACTCACACCATAGAAACATTAAACATAAAAGACTTCATATAAACCAACGAGCAACCGGTGCTGACTTAGGACGGCCATCTGCCACGTAAATAGCAGACGGTGTAGTATCCTGGATTACGTGCGCACAACCCTCCCACTATTCCGATGATTTCCCAGAGGTCTCGAAGAACGCACAATTATGGTGTAAAATAACCTCCTCACTGTTAGATGACCACACACAAACAAGACCATAAAACACAGGGGTCCAAGCAACACAGATGGAAATGTAAATGGATATAAATAGAGGACGTGCGTAATACAGTCCGTGCTCTGCCGGCTGTAGCGAGCACATATATGTTATCACCCGAGGAGTCCGACTGACATTCGGAGAGGACAGTAGGTCGGGGCCCTGTCTTCTCTAAAGAGGTTTGGACAGGGCCTGTAATGGAGTCCCGTCGTCACAATAAAATTTTATGATTTCATAATAACCGATCGGCAAAAAAAAAAAAAAAACAACAACAACAAAAAAAAAAACTTGGTAGAGCACAAGAAGCAGGTACTCAAGGTCCTCTACCAAGTTTTTTTTTGCCGATCGGTCAACAAATATGGTCGCCGAGGGCTCTGATTGGCTGATACATTTTCGACTTCTCTGCAACCATTGCACTGAATTTCAAGAAAACCTTACAGGAAGCAAGTATGTTCCTTCCATGCCGATCGGTCAACAAATATGGCCGCCGAGGGCTATGATTGGCTGACACATCTTCGGCCTCTCCTCTTGAACTGATGCATAGAATTTCATGAAACCGTATAGGAAGCAGTAGACCATTTTAATATTACCGCTAGACTTGCATTTTAGACACTCAAAGACCTTTTGACTTTATGACTTTTTTTTATTATGAAGTCATAAAATTAATTTTTATTATGAAATCATAAAATTTTAGTGTTTTTCGACGTCATAATAAAAAGTCACGTCAAATGTTGTGATGTCAGGGTTGGGATGTCCAAAATTCAAGTCTACTGCGTCAATGTGATAATCGTCTATTACTCAAGGTCCTTACCTTTGTGTTTTTCATGCCGATCGCTCAACAAATGTTGCCGCCGAGGGCTCTGATTGGACGATACATTTTCGACTTCTCTGTACAGGAGGAAAGTACTGAAGGTCTTCTACCAAACTTCAACCTGGAGATCTAAAAAAGGACAACAGAAAATAAAAAGATATAATATAAAATAATTGAGTAAAAGCGAAGTTATACAAATTTGAAGTTCGCAAGTATTGAGTTCTTGTGCAATACAATTACTATACAATGCTAAGGTCTTATATGTCACCAACTATACGAAAATGAAGCTTGATTTCAACAAACTAATAAACACAACACATTTGATTGGAAAAAAACTTCTGACTTCTATGTATATTCTTGTTCGTTTACTAGTAAGGAAACAGGTTATTGCCATGTCAACAAAAAAATCCAATA
The DNA here is from genome assembly GCA_028142955.1 of Pinctada fucata. Lineage (NCBI taxonomy): Eukaryota > Metazoa > Mollusca > Bivalvia > Pterioida > Pteriidae > Pinctada > Pinctada fucata. The sequence goes on along the minus strand of AP027102.1, from coordinate 43,604,527 downwards.
TGGCGGACAAAATTGCGGATAAATGGACTCCAACGAAGCACCTGTATGAGTAAAACATTGATTTTTGCAAATTTCAATTTCAGGATTTTGAAAATACAAACATATGCTTCCAAAGTATATACTGTACCATTTGATAACAAAAACTAAAGTGTGTTTACATGGTATTTATGTGTATATTTATTATCATTGTAACAGCTTTTAATGTTGTAAAAGACGGACAGATGATGAATAATGTTGTTTTATAAATGTCCAATTTTATTTGCAGCAGTCTTCATATTAATTTAAAAAAACTCTAACAAGAAATGACACAAAGATAAAAGAGAAATGAAGAACAAAGTTAAGGGTTTTTTTCGCTGTTTCCAATTCATCTCTTTCCCTTCGGCATGGATGGAACAGGTGATTCATTTTGTCTAAAATGTTGAGATGTTTCAACAATTTAATTATTATTTTTCAGTAAAATATATGTTCTAATTGCGTTTTATTGAGTTATTACAGAGATCGACATGCTCGGTCAGAGGAAATGCGAGCCGATGTAATGACGGTCTCTCATTTATTTCTTAAATTCGCGCGATATCTGTATATGAATATATATTCAAACTAAAAACTGTGAAATATAGTTCAACTTTGTGAAAATAAATAATAATTTTTATTTTGTTTACATCTAAGGCCATTTCTAGTTTCTTGCTTTTATTAGCATCAAACACCGCCGCTAGAGGGCGTTGCATGTACCGTTCCCAGGTAAACTGAAATGGCGACCTCATTATAGATCCGCCCCTTTTACATGTATTTATATGGTGAATCCAGAGAAGTTCGAATGTAATTTATGCACGGTCACAAAGTTCGATGACCATATTTAGTGTATAATTTTTATTTTGTTTACATCTAAGGCCATTTCTAGTTTCTTGCTATTATTAGCATCCAACGCCGCCGCTAGAGGGCGTAGCATGTACCGTTCCCAGGTAAGCTGGAATGGCGACCTCATCATAGGTCCGCCCCTTTTACGTGTATTTATATGGTGAATCCAGAGAAGTTCGAATGTAATTTATGCACGGTCACAAAGTTCGATGACCATATTTGGTGTATATGAATATTCTGATAGCAGACGTTCATTTTTTACCGCTGAAACTAAGTTGAAAAGAAGAATATGCGTAAGTTCTACACTATGCAAAGCGCATTCGCTGGTTTTATCATTGTTTTTTGAAATATGAGACATCCTTCTGTTCATAGCTACATCGATTTTTTGTGAAAACCCCCGTAATAATAGAATATTTTGTCATTTTATGAAACGATGTGACACAAAGAACGATAACTCGAGCTTTGACCTTTTTTATTGTCGGTGTTGACACGAGCACCTGATTCGGTGATTCCCACTGAATCTCGATAATCTGGATGAATTATTTTGAAACTTGTAAAAGTTTTCAACAACTCTAAATCTAATCTATACAACTATCCAAAGCCCAGTTTTCCATAATTCCCCACATCGTTATGTTGCTGCGCAATGTACGTTGTTCGAATTTCCTCTGACTCAGAGGAAATTCTGAATTATTTCACTAAATAAAACAAATACTAACCTTTAATACACAACAATACACAACAAACAGCAACATAATCCAAAGTTTAACCCAATAGAAATTCAGACCATAACAATGATATTCAATACTGTCTACATAAACTGACACTGTATTTTATTTATTTATTTTTTTTTATAATGTATTATTTTCTTGGCAAGTACCTAAAACTAGTAAAATTTGCCAAAGTGGCCAACATCAGATAAAGTTTTCTTAATTCTTTAAACTGTTCATGTTTTCATTATTACGAAAAATAGATTTCCTGACCGGTTTTGTTTTTCTTTTTTCTTTTATACAAAATGTCAAAAATTGCAATACACGAATTCATAGACATTGAAATGGAATACAAATTAAATAAGGGAGATCCTGAGAGTAAATTACTCGAACTTGTAGGAAAGGTAAAGCTTGATGAGACTGAACACCAAATATAAGTCAAGGTCACTTTTAAGGTAAAGGTCATGTATTAGGGTCAAACATACAACAGGCAACAGGCGGCATACCTGTTCTTGAACAGTGCTATTTTAATTAATATGAACTTGTTTTTCCCCTATATTTTAGTGGCAAGCAGAACATCAATCCCTCTTGAAATTTTAACTCATGGTACACACCAAAATCTGTGAAAAAGACTTCACAAATGGTTTATTAATTGACTTGACTTATATCATGTCGCAAAAGAAAACAAATTTGAAGTGACCAGTGCTTTACCTTCTTGGATATCCAAACTTTTGAACCTTAATCCCATATCAATAAATGCAAATGCTTTAATCGCAAAAACACACAGAATTCTGAAGCAGGTGAAAGAAAAAAGAGGTGAAAAAAATCAGAATTTAAAGAAATAGTGTTTTGTGTGCCAACTTCAACCATTACTACCCCTTCAGAGCCACCAGAAGTGGAGGTACATGTGCCGTCGTTCGTAGAGCCCATCCCTTTTAAGCAGAAAGAACTGCAAATTAAACAAAATGTTTTTCATAAAAAAACAGATGTCTCCCCCCTCCCTCTAAGTTACTTTGACCTTAGGCCAAAATGCAAAATGATGTGAAACCTTTGAGTCATGGGCAACATCATACTAAAACATGAAAGTGATTCATTACATTGTTTGATGTAAAGCCCAAACATGATTGGCATATGCAATTTCATTATGAGCATATTTAAAGAAATTGACTTCGGTCACATGACCTTGGATACAGGTGATCTGAAATCTACACTCACTGACGAAGGTTAAGTACCCGAAACATGCATGTCTGGTCCATGCTGCAAACTTATCTGTTTTTAAATGATGCTATTGAATTTGAAGACGTTTAGCATTGTATGGATCATGAGCAAAAAAAAAAAAAAATGAATAAGTGATTGGATACACGGTTCAAAATAAAAAGCCTAAACGTTATTATGCCCCCGGAATCAAAGATTCGGGGGCATATAGTTTTTGGCCTGTCCGTCTGTTTGTCTGTTTATCTGTTTGTCTGTTTGTCTGTTTGTCCGAAAAACTTTAACATTGGACATAACTTTTGAATTGGAAGTGATAGGGCTTTCATATTTCACATGTGTATTCCTTGTGACAAGACCTTTCCATTGATACCAAAATTTTTGACCTCGTGACCTTGACCTTGACCTTTGACCTACTTTTCAAAAACTTTAACATTGGGCATAACTTTTGAATGGTAAATGATAGGGCTTTCATATTTCACATGTGTATTTCTTGTGACAAGACCTTTCCATTGATACCAAAATTTTTGACCTCGTGACCTTGACCTTGACCTTTGACCTACTTTTCAAAAACTTTAACATTGGGCATAACTTTTGAATGGGAAATGATAGGGCTTTCATATTTCACATGTGTATTCCTTGTGACAAGACCTTTCCATTGATACCAAAATTTTTGACCTCGTGACCTTGACCTTGACCTTTGACCTACTTTTCAAAAAACTTTAACATTGGGCATAACTTTTGAATGGGAAGTGATAGGGCTTTCATATTTCACATGTGTATTCCTTGTGACAAGACCTTTCCATTGATACCAAAATTTTTGACCTCGTGACCTTGACCTTGACCTTTGACCTACTTTTCAAAAACTTTAACATTGGGCATAACTTTTGAATGGGAAATGATAGGGCTTTCATATTTCACATGTGTATTCCTTGTGACAAGACCTTTCCATTGATACCAAAATTTTTGACCTCGTGACCTTGACCTTGACCTTTGACCTACTTTTCAAAAAACTTTAACATTGGGCATAACTTTTGAATGGTAAGTGATAGGGCTTTCATATTTCACATGTGTATTCCTTGTGACAAGACCTTTCCATTGATACCAAAATTTTTGACCTTGTGACCTTGACCTTTGACCTACTTTTCAAAAAACTTTAACATTGGGCATAACTTTTGAATGGGAAGTGATAGGGCTTTCATATTTCACATGTGTATTCCTTGTGACAAGACCTTTCCATTGATACCAAAATTTTTGACCTCGTGACCTTGACCTTGACCTTTGACCTACTTTTCAAAAAACTTTAACATTGGGCATAACTTTTGAATGGGAAGTGATAGGGCTTTCATATTTCACATGTGTATTCCTTGTGACAAGACCTTTCCATTGATACCAAAATTTTTGACCTCGTGACCTTGACCTTGACCTTTGACCTACTTTTCAAAAACTTTAACATTGGGCATAACTTTTGAATGGGAAATGATAGGGCTTTCATATTTCACATGTGTATTCCTTGTGACAAGACCTTTCCATTGATACCAAAATTTTTGACCTCGTGACCTTGACCTTGACCTTTGACCTACTTTTCAAAAAACTTTAACATTGGGCATAACTTTTGAATGGTAAGTGATAGGGCTTTCATATTTCACATGTGTATTCCTTGTGACAAGACCATTTCATTGATAGCAAAAAGTTTTGACTTCGTCACCTTGACTTTGACCTTTCACGTACTCAACAGAAATGGTGTTTATACTATCAAAGATGCCACCGGGGGCATTCGTGTTTCACAAACACAGGCTTTTTTTTTTCTTCTTAAATGAGTTACAGTTTTCCTGCAATCAATTTTCCTCCGTATGTAAGTTGATACATGCATGTATAATTCAGAAATGAATAGATGCGCAGTTTTATGTAACGTCCTGTTGGCAGTTTACGCATAGATAATTTTTTTGTTAGTTGTGACGTCATCATACTTTTTTTTTACGCTGGCCTTTGTAAACTACTTTAAGGCTGAATCTCCACGAGGACCAACGATATTGATATATCTTGTGTGCAAGTTGGTTAACCAGCAGAAATGGATGTAACTTAGACGTTTTTATGCCCCCGGAATCAAAGATTCGGGGGCATATAGTTTTTGGCCTGTCCGTCTGTTTGTCTGTTTATCTGTTTGTCTGTTTGTCTGTTTGTCCGAAAAACTTTAACATTGGACATAACTTTTGAATGGGAAGTGATAGGGCTTTCATATTTCACATGTGTATTCCTTGTGACAAGACCTTTCCATTGATACCAAAATTTTTGACCTCGTGACCTTGACCTTTGACCTACTTTTCAAAAACTTTAACATTGGGCATAACTTTTGAATGGTAAATGATAGGGCTTTCATATTTCACATGTGTATTTCTTGTGACAAGACCTTTCCATTGATACCAAAATTTTTGACCTCGTGACCTTGACCTTGACCTTTGACCTACTTTTCAAAAACTTTAACATTGGGCATAACTTTTGAATGGGAAATGATAGGGCTTTCATATTTCACATGTGTATTCCTTGTGACAAGACCTTTCCATTGATACCAAAATTTTTGACCTCGTGACCTTGACCTTGACCTTTGACCTACTTTTCAAAAAACTTTAACATTGGGCATAACTTTTGAATGGTAAGTGATAGGGCTTTCATATTTCACATGTGTATTCCTTGTGACAAGACCTTTCCATTGATACCAAAATTTTTGACCTTGTGACCTTGACCTTTGACCTACTTTTCAAAAAACTTTAACATTGGGCATAACTTTTGAATGGGAAGTGATAGGGCTTTCATATTTCACATGTGTATTCCTTGTGACAAGACCTTTCCATTGATACCAAAATTTTTGACCTCGTGACCTTCACCTTTGACCTACTTTTCAAAAACTTTAACATTGGGCATACCTTTTGAATGGTAAGTGATAGGGCTTTCATATTTCACATGTGTATTCCTTGTGACAAGACCTTTCCATTGATACCAAAATTTTTGACCTCGTGACCTTGACCTTTGACCTACTTTTCAAAAACTTTAACATTGGGCATAACTTTTGAATGGTAAGTGATAGGGCTTTCATATTTCACATGTGTATTCCTTGTGACAAGACCTTTCCATTGATACCAAAAAATTTGACCTCGTGACCTTGACCTTTGACCTACTTTTCAAAAACTTTAACATTGGGCATAACTTTTGAATGGTAAGTGATAGGGCTTTCATATTTCGCATGCGTATTCCTTGTGACAAGACCTTTCCATTGATACCAAAATTTTTGACCTCGTGACCTTGACCTTTGAACTTTTAACCCAGCGACCTCCCATACATGTACTTAACAGAAAATAGTGTTCATACTAACAAAGATGCCACCGGGGGCATTCGTGTTTCACAAACACAGGCTTTATTACATGTGCCGTCGTTCGTAGAGCCCATTCCTTTTAAGCAGAAAGAACTGCAAATTAAACAAAATGTTTTTCACAAAAAAACAGATGTCTCCCCCCTCCCTCTAAGTTACTTTGACCTTAGGCCAAAATGCAAAATGATGTGAAACCTTTGAGTCATGGGCAACATCATACTAAAACATGAAAGTGATTCATTACATTGTTTGAGGTAAAGCCCAAACATGATTGGCATATGCAATTTCATTATGAGCATATTTAAAGAAATTGACTTTGGTCACATGACCTTGGATACAGGTGATCTGAAATCTACACTCACTGACGAAGGTTAAGTACCCGAAACATGCATGTCGGGTCCATGCTGCAAACTTATCTGTTTTTAAATGATGCTATTGAATTTGAAGACGTTTAGCATTGTATGGATCATGAGCAAAAAAAAAAAAAAAATGAATTAGTGATTGGATACACGGTTCAAAATATAAAGCCTAAACGTTATTAGCATAGACAATTTCAGCTTCACATGATTAGCATATACAATTTCATTACCAAAATAAGAAGCTACCTTAACCATGTGACCTTGGGACAATGTGATAAGAAACATTTAGTCCTTAGAAATAACATACTAAAATATGAAAACAATTGTAAGAAGGGTTCAGGAGATATAGCCCAGACAATATTAGTACATACAATTTCATTAAAAAGAACTAAATGATCTTGACCTTGGGCACATGACCTTGGGTCAAGATGATAAGAAACCCTCCAATCCTGAGCAACAGCATACTATAGTATAAGAGTGATCCAGTATACGATTCCACAGATATAGCCCAGACTCAATAGCATTTACAATTTCATTAAAAAATGTAATACTTGACCTTAGTCATATGACCTTGGATCAAGGAGGTGTGAAACCTTTGGGTCATCAGCACCATCATACTAAAATATGACGTGATCTGATCAGGGTTCAAAAGATTAAGCCTGGACATAATACATGTAACAAATACAATTTCATTTAAAATATACTTGATCGTCTTTCTCTTCAACGCATTCAAAATTTTCTGTTACAAAATTTCTTGAAATTTCTAAAACGTGGGTCCTGTAGCATCATATCCCACCCATTCTGCTACGTCTTTTGGTACATTTTTGGACATAAATTTCATACTTTTTGGCCATATTACATTGTTTAGACCTAGGATCACTGACGAGGGTTTAGTACCCGAAACGTGCATGTCTGGTCCATGCTGTAAATTTATCAGGTCTTAAATGATGCTATTGAATTTGAAGACGTTTAACATACTAACTGACCTTGACTTTGGTCACATGACCTTGAGTCAACGTGATGTGAAACCTTTACGTGATAAGCAACAACATACTAAAATATGACAGTGATCTGATAAATAGTTAAAAGAGATACAGCCCCAATGGGATAGCATGTACAATTTCATTAAAATGTACTTAGTAACTTTGACCTTAATCAAATGACCATGGGTCCAGGTGAAACCTTCTGGTCATGACTAAATACATTTTTAAACTTGAAAGCAATCCAGTATGCGGTCCAAGGGATAAAGCCTAAACAAGAATGTATCTACAATTTCATTAAAAATGTAGTAAGTGACCTTGGCCTTGGGTCAATGTGATGTGAGGCCTTCGGGTCATGAGCAAAAACATACTAAAATATGAAAGTGATCCGGCAAACGGTTCAAGAGATATAGCCCGGACAAGAATGTATGCACAATATCATTAAAAATGCACTAAGTGACCTTGACCTTGGTCACATGACCTTGGGTCAAGGTGATGTGAAACCTACGGGTCATAAGCAACAGCATACTTACATATAAAAGTTATCCGGCAAACGGTTCAAGGGATATAGCACAGACTGGAAAGTATGCAGTTTCATTAAAGATGCACTAAGTGAACTTGACCTTGGTCACATGACCTTGGGTCAAGGTGATGTGAAACCTACGGGTCATAAGCAACAACATACTAAAATATGAAAGTGATCCGGCAAACGGTTCAAGAGATATAGCCCGGACAGGAATGTATGCATAATTTCATTAAAAATGCACGAAGTGACCTTGAACTTGGTCACATGACCTTGGGTCAAGGTGATGTGAAACCTTCGGGTCATAAGCAACAACATACTAAGATATGAAAGTGATCGGGCAAACGGTTCAGGAGATATAGCCCGGACACGATGTGTGACAGACGGACAGACAGACAGACGACGAAGGTAAAACCAATATGTCTCCTCCCCGTTGGGGGGGGACATAATGAAAGAATTAAAAGTCAAAAAATCACAAGAGCAACTTGAAGAAAGAAGAAAAAAATGAAAGACCTTACCGAGATAAATAAACAGCTTAAGAGGAAATATGACCGTTTAATCAGTGAAAAAGGAGCAGAAATTTCTGTTAAAAAGCTAAAGAAAGAAAGTCAGGCGATTGAAAGTGAATTAAAAATAGCTGAAAAGACACTTGTAAAGTCAACAGGAGAAATAGAAACTCTGTCATAACGTGCATCTAGATATCGGACTATGTATTATGAAAAAAAAGGAGGTGACCCAGCTTAATAAGAGAATTAAATCTGAAGAAAGAAAAAATTGAAAGGCTTTCAAAAGAAATTACAGAACTTCAAAAATAGCATAAAGATCAGGAAGCACTGCTTAAACAATTAAAAGACTCTGCGGAGAGCATTGAATATCTACAAATTCTTCTAGAGGATACACCTGATGTGAAATTATATAACGAAACAGAACGGAAATACACTGATAAGACGTTTGAGTGTGTTATGACATGGACATAACGTCAGACAGTGCATGCATTTTATATACTGTGTTCTTTATCGTGCATTAACATCGACGGCGGGTGCGGCTAGCCAACAGGGGATGCTTACTCCTCCCGGGCACCTGATCCCACCTTTAGCTTGCTAGGGGTCCGTCGAGATAAACGTAGTACTCTATTGTGAGTGCTGTTGAGATTATCGTCAGGATCTTCTTTAACTCATTTGTGTCACACTTATGCCCTTTGCCGTGTGGAGCTCGTAAAAAAGTTCCCCGCGAGGGGTTTGACAGTAAGTGTTTTGAATATATTTCCCTGACATGGTCGCCATAGCACTTTCTATATGGACATAACGTCAGACAGTGCATGCATTTTATATACTGTGTTCTTTATCGTGCATTAACATCGACGGCGGGTGCGGCTAGCCAACAGGGGATGCTTACTCCTCCCGGGCACCTGATCCCACCTCTAGCTTGCTAGGGGTCCGTCGAGATAAACGTAGTACTCTATTGTGAGTGCTGTTGAGATTATCGTCAGGATCTTCTTTAACTCATGAACCTAACGAATGTCAAAGTACCAACTGAAAAAGTAGGTGGTGTCATTACAGAGGTAATGGCTATGTGCGGGAAAACACCAAATTGTGTGCCGTCTGCATCAACCGTCAATCGAATAGTAGATGCAAAGCTTGCAGTTTCGCAGAAGTAGATGAGTGATGTCCTAATGAGTTAAAGAAGATCCTGACGATAATCTCAACAGCACTCACAATAGAGCTCCAAATTGAGCATCGACGGACCCCTAGCAAGCTAGAGGTGGGACCAGGTGCCCGGGAGGAGTAAGCATCCCCTGTTGGCTAGCCGCACCCGCCGTCGATGTTCATGCACAAAAATGAAACTATATTAAATACATGCACTGTCTGTGGTTCTTTCTATATGGCGACAATGTCAGGGAAAAATATTCAAAACACTTACTGTCAAACCCCTCGCGGGGAACTTTTTTACGAGCTCCACACGGCAAAGGGCATAAGTGTGACACAAATGAGTTAAAGAAGATCCTGACGATAATCTCAACAGCACTCACAATAGAGCTCCAAATTGAGAACAAAAAAATGACTTTATACACTGACGAGACCAGTAAGTTTGGAAAATCAATACAAACATATGTGGTAACTGATGACTCCCAGACATCTTATATTCTCGGGTTAAGAGAGATGCTGAACAAGAGCGGCCAATGTACACTTGACACGCTTAATAATATCCTCAGAGTCATCAGTGCGCATTGCTACATTAAGGAGAGAAAAACTGATAAGAAAATTGGATATCAACTGTAAGCCAACATCAGTGACACTATGAGTGACAGAGCAAGTACAAAGAGAAGTCATTCAACAAGTTGTTGGAGGCATTTAGGTCTGAGATTTTGTCTCAGGTTATTTACAACTGGGAAGATTTGGAGGAGGAAGCTTTGCTCAAAGCTTAATAACTTTTTCTGTGGATTGTATCTACTGGTAGGAATGGCGGACTCATGCGAAGCCAGTTTACGCAAGTTTGAGAGTACTTACTTGGAAGGGAAAGATACTAGTTCTGGAACCTGTCCAGAACTCAAGAGATACCACAGAAGTGAAAGCGGAACTCTGAGATTAATAAGGACGTCAAGTAAAGCCTTTGCAGTCGGAGAAGACGAAAAAAAAAATGGAGTTAGTTTACCATGGAAGACATTTCTTCAACAAAAACAAGAGAAGAACAATATCATCAGATTTAAACATAATAGATTTAATCTAGTGTTCGTTTTAGGACAAGCTGTATATTTCCATCACAAGGACATGATAAACTTTCTTGATAAAGTACATGGCATATCCAATGATATGTTGAAAGCTGTTGCTTTGAACTGTAAAGAAGCTATGTATATAGCAGGATCAAAGGCACTTGGTTTAATTTCAAGATTCATCAGTGCACCTTTATGGAGGATGTTGGAGGAGAAAGGACATATATTGGAAATGAATCAGAACTATAAGACTCTAGTAGACTTTCTGCAGAAAGGAGCTATGGATCCTGAACTCATATCAGCTTTCATGACTGGTGAAGACACTCCGTTCAACACACCACTAGACTTACAAGTCAAAGTACATAACCACCTTTTGTCTACAGATGCGTTTGTTGGTGACATTGTTGCCCCCCTCTTACAGCATTTATTTCAGACAATTGCTGAACTCTTAAACAGAATGGTTTGTGACCACCTACCGAGGGGGGGGGGGGAATACTGGAACCCATCTGTACAGCTGATTGAGGAAACAAAATCAGTAATGAAACATACAAAACTGCATGAGTTTGTCTTCGGTCAGCTTGACCAACTTCTGCGTTATCGACCAAATGCCACACTTCTTACCAATGAGTCTTTCTTGATCTACTCGCATAATAAGACGAGGGAGTGGTTTGATGGATTAGAGGAGCAAGAAAAAATCGTTTGATAGAGAAATCACGCAAGGAAGGAAAGGACATAGGAAAGACATTTCATCGGAGACTCAAGGACATACAAGCACAGAGGAGGAGACAACAAGAACTACAGGAAAAGGAGAGAACGAGAATACAAGAAGCAGAAAACTTAACTAATGACATCTGTTTCTATGGTCTATGGCAAAGTGAAGGTCAGATGAATGAAGCATTGAACCGACTTCCTGCAAAAGACAAACGGAAAGCCATAGAAGCCCAAATCAAGTTCAGGAAAACGGTGTTGCACCAAAAACATTTGGACAAAAAAATATTCAGCTTCTCATGCAAGAATGCACAAGGAAAGTAAAGTTTACAAAACCTTCTGAAACTCATACAAGATACTCTTAAGGATGCTACCAAGGAAGTAGAGAGTGACAAAATTCCACTTCTTGTTGGAAAGAGAATCGAGCACACTTTCAGTGACAATGTTACATACAAAGGCCATGTCATATCGGTAGTTCCTGGTTTCCCGGAGTGGCACAATGTACAATATGACGGTGACAATGCTGTGTATGTATATAATCTGTTTCAAAATTATGCGAGTGGAGATATGAAGATATGTGTTGATCTCTAAATATTTTCACAGTTCTTTTAAATGCAGTGTGTTTCTTGCAAATATATGTACATATGTGATTATGTGTTTTCTAATACATTTGAATTGTTTCAGCAAAAAAGTATTGATCATTCTACAGCTATTGTGTAAGCAACTGGCCAATAGTTAGTAGTTTTCTAGTAAATGTTACTGTTCAAACATTCACAGTTTTGTGATGAAATGTTGGTGCCCAGAATGTTGTTATAGGCTGATAGTTCATTCCTAAATCTATACATGTTATATGTTCAGTTCATTTTCAAGTTTAAGATGCTGCTACATCTAAGGTTGACTTAAATATCATAAAATTCATGATGCTCCAGTTTCATTTTTGATTTGACCCACATGTCTTTAATATTGTTGTGTTTATAATGTAAAATGCCTCTATTCAGTACCTTTGCAATTAGTGTCAGCATTAAATGTATCAGCATCAGCATGTTTCATCAAAGCTTTTGAGCTTTTATAGAAAGTTAAACTTCAATATCTTAAAATTTTATGAGTGGACATATCTTAAGGTTTGACATGAAAGTATAAGAAACTTAATTTTGTAATTTGTATATATGACCTTGGAAAATAAGGTCATGGTCACATGGTATGAGTTCCTTTATCATGATTATTTGTAAATGTTGTTCTGACAAAAGTAAGTGGGAAAATTAGTCCTGGTGAAATGTATATTGAAGCTTTACTGTATTTACTAATCAATCTTTATATTTTGGAATTTACTAATTAAATAAGGTAGTATGCTTTGTCTAAAAATACATAAAATTTGCTAAAATTCATATATAAAGCATGTGAAATAAGGTTAATATCTTAAGAATATAATCATAGTTTTAAATTTATGTATTATAACAATTTATGTACTAATTATCTTTTCTTTTGTTCCAGATTATTATTTTCGCTGGGGGGGGGGTATACTTCTTTGTCCAAGCATCATAACACCATACGGAATTGGATTTTAAGAATGCAGTCTATTTGAATGGAAAAAGGAAGCCTTGACAAAAATTTTGATGCAAGTTGCATTTCTGAATCATATCTACAGGCTGTGTAGTGACAGGAGGTTGCTTCTTTTCAAAATATGAAATATTCCCATTTTTTTAGATTAACGAACCTCATGTACACTACTGTCCTGTTCACTAATTCCAGAGCACCCTGTTTTCCCGATTTTCTCTAAAATATGATATTGTCATCTTCCAAAAAGATATCAATTTTATAGTACTCCTTTAGTCGTAACAGAAAATACCATTGTTTTGGCTGTGCGTTAGGTAAGTTAGAAATAGGACGGTAAATAAAAAGTCTACGGGGATTTTCTATAGTAAAATCGCTGAAAATGTGTGACGTCGGAGGCTTTGACGTCACTGTTTACTATTGTTGACACGGAGAACAATATAATTAACATGGGAATTTCCCGTAGACATTCTATTTTTTCATATTGCGGTTTGAAGGCAGCTGATAGGGTAAGCTGAAGTTCATTTCCAGTTACGACTAAGGCATGGTCCATTTGATATTCAGGGGGGGGGGGGGGGGGGGGGGGCTTGGGTTTTTTGTCGGAGCAAGATTATTTTTTTCGCCCCGGACCGGGGCAAAATTATTTTTTTCTGGCAAAGTTGGAGCAAGGAAATGTTTTTAACAAAGTGATGCGCATATTAAGAATGTTTGTGTTTTATCAATAGAAATTATTAATATTTTTACTCAAAACTCTAAATATTAATAAATTAGTTCATTTTTATGCAAGTATTCAACTCACTTTTAAACAGAGAGATAAAAGATTTTTACAATACAATTCTCAATATTTTATATAAGGTACATGTATATAACATGTATAAGAGGGTCTGAGGGGAAGGTCTCCTAGACAATTTTTTAAATGTTGTTAAGAATTGTAAATTGGTGAATAACTGAAGTTCTCCTTCCAAGCTTACAAGAACATGACTCTATGGGATACATGCAATATGTATTAACAGCAATATATAAATATTGATAATTTGGTAATATGTTTAAACTTTAAGGAAGCCCTTTTTCATTCACATACATGTATAACTTTTGATATCTTCAAATATCTGAACTTAAAATGCTATTAGTAAATAATGTTTTGATAGAAAACTATGGCGAGTGAAGTGAGCCAAAAATTTTTGATACAATTTGAAAACTGCAGCGAGCGAAGCGAGCCGGAAAATTTTCAAGAATTTTAGCGAAATTTTATGGTAATTCTTCAAATTCAGATTATTTGTAAGAGCAAGATTATTTTTTTCTTTCACACCATAAGCAAATTTATTTTTTTCATCAAAATTGAGAGCAAAATTATTTTTTTCGAAAAAAACCCAAGCCCCCCCCAGAATATCAAATGGACCGTGCCTAAAGGAGGTCAAAACTCGGAAATAATAATTTATAGCAAAATTCTTCAGACGACAGTATAAATCGCCCAAACAGGGTGCTCTGGATTTAGTGAACAGGACAGTAACTAATATTTCTTAATGATAGAGTTAACATATGACAATTTGGCTTTTTGATTCTAATAATTTATGACTGGATCTGTCTAAAAACATGCTTTTTTGGCAAAAATGGCCCTATCTCAAAATAAGTGGTGGTTGCTACTTTTATTCTGATTTGCGTCCTTTATAAATTGAGAAATTAAGTTACCAGTCAGAAAAACAAACAAGAAACTGAAAATAAATTTTATTGAAAACGTAAAATTTACTCCAAAGGGTCTAGATAAAGGAAAAAAGAGCCATAAAAAGTTTTATTTGAAAATGTGCAGGAACGACCCTAATATTGTCGATTTCTTCTGCATATACCTGTATTGTAAAAGCTTAATATATTGTGGCTGTACCTATTTTTGGAACTCCGACGCGGACTCCGACTTCAAAATGTCCGACTTCGGCGGACTCGTAATCTTTATTCTTCAATATCATGTCTGTTTTACAATATATAAAAACGAATCTCTCTGAATATTCATACCTTTGCATAAAGACTTCATCTGCACCGTAGTTTACTAAATAGAAACCGATATTATGTACTATTTCGTTACCGACTCGGACTTCTGGACCCTAAAACTAGTACTTCGAACTAGTACGCGGACCTCAAACTATACATAAGAGTTATCCGTCTTTGCCCATTAGATTTTCGAAGGCAATGGGTAATTTTTTTTTTTAGATCAATCTAAATATATTCGAAACGACGACGGGACATAGGGGTGGGATTGGTGGTTGGTTAACATAATTGAGAGTGACACAAATTTAATTTGGAAGGTAAAAAGTTATTACATTATAGGATTTTATTACATTATGGGTCGTGACAATGCATATTTTCAGTCCTATCTCTGTATTTTGCTTATCTCTTAAAGGGGAGGGGGGGTTGATTGAATCAAAGGACGAAGAAAGATATCTGAGTTCCAAATATACATGTATGCTTACCAGTCCACGAATAATTAGAATGATTGTGATCAGGCGTCATGGGCGGATCCAGGAATTTTTTTCAGGGGGGGTCCTAAGGTCCGAATTTTTTGAAGAGCAAAAAAAAAAAAAAAATAGAAAAGAAAAAAGAACGCAAACGCAAGAAAATAGTTATTGATTGATGATGTTAGTTCTGTATCTTATTATTATTAAAACAGGTGACTGGAAAGTAACGGCGAGCAGAAAGCTTTCACATCATAGTACTTGATTATCATTTCTATTATGTGATTACAACATATGGCGAGCGATAGCGAGCCAGCGAATTTTTTTCCGAGAATTGAAATAAAATCCACTATTCGTGACTTTTTAGTTTCTTTTCGTCTTCTAAGTGCCCTTGTTTATAGGAAAGCGCAGCATCATTTAAAAAACAACGTACATGTATGTACATGTATATTTGTAACAAACTCTGGGAACGGCAGCGAGCCGGAGAAAAAATTTTAAATGCTAACGGCAGAATATTATCAAAATGAAAGATTTCTAATATAAATTCATGATATATTTTCAAAAATTATGACAACAAAAGGGGAATTGGGACTTAATCTTTTGAAATATTAATAATAAAAAAAGTTTTGAAAATTCCAGGGGGGGTCCGGAACCCCCCGACCCCCCCCTCTAGATCCGCGCTTGGGCGTTGAGGTGACTGCTGCAGACACAAATAACGAACCCTAGGTAGGCGCGTAGCTGCCATGTAAGCCAATGAGCCCGGGCTTGCACATTATAAAAAGAAAAATACAAAAAATGAATAAATGAAAAACAACGAAAATAGAATAGATTTGAAAAAAAAAATTTCAGATAAAAAGTCGGATAAGAGAATGATAACAGAAGAAAATGGGGGATGGGGGGTTTTAAGCTATGAAAGAAATGAAAGAACGAGGGTAGGAGGCTTTAAGGGGGTGAATCGAATTTCTATCGAAGGGAGATGGGGTTGTAAGCTAAAAAAAAAAATAAACGTAAGAACAGGGAAAATGAGCATTTATTTTGCTTCTGGGGAAAGGGTACTGCCTTTTAGATCCGCGTTTGAAATATGATATTACTGAATAAAATTCCAGGAAATTCGAGAATGAATTGCAACTCCTCAATCAATTTTATGATCACTGTGAAATTCATGTTATCAATGTGAAATACTAGCTCATGAACGAGTCCCAGAGCAAGCGCGGATCCAGAAGGGGGGTGGGGGGTCCGGACCCCCCCCCCCCCTGAAATTTTCGAAGCATAGCTAATTTTTTTAAATTGATGTACATATTTAAAGAGATTAAATCCCAATTCCCCTTTTGTTGTCATAATATTCGAAAAATATATCATTAGAAATCTATATTGCCGTCAGCTTTTCAAAATTTTTCTCCTACACACATGTACGTTATTTTCAAATGATGCTACGCTTTCCTATTGTCTTTTTCTGACTTTAAATTTTGAGAAAATTTCAAGTGAGAACTCACTTGAAATTTTCTCAAAATTTAAAGTCAGAAAAAGACATTATATACAACACTTATATACATTAAACCTAAGTCAATAAACAAGGGCACTAAGAAAACGAAAAGAAACTGGAAAAGACACGAATAGTGAATTTTATTCCAATTCTCGGGAAAAAAAATTCGCTGGTTCGCTGTCGCTCGCCATTAGCTGTATTTACATATTAGAACTGACAATAAATAATCAAGTACTATGATGGGAAAATTCAAGCTTTTTGTTCGCCATCGCTCTTGCTCTCCAGTTACCTGTCTTATTAATAATTAGAAAGAGAACTGAAAAAAAAACTTTATTTATTTATTTTTTTTTTGCTCTTCAAAAAATTCGAACTTTATGACCCCCCCCCCCCCCTCCTGAAAAAAAAATCTGGATCCACCCATGCAGTGGTCTGATTTTATTGAAAATTTGTGGCTTTTGACATTAGAGTTATTGAGAAAATCCCCCACCAGAGCTCTGCCTTGGACCCGCTGCCCCTCCCACCTCGCCAGATCGGGCTTGCACTTCCATACAGGGTTCTCAGTTAAGTAAGCACGGGCACAAGGTGTGTGTAGAGAGGGGGGTCGGAAGTTATCCGCCTCCCTTTTCCAAGTTTTTTTTTTATAATCACCCGATGGTCCATGAAAATGGAATATGTAGAATCAACCTAATGAGCATCCAATTTATCCGTCTAAAAAATAATAAAATCTGAGTCACTCATAATGAAATATAACTTGTACATTGAATATTAACTACATGTAGTTAGAAAACATAAGTGTCAATCTGTTCAAATAAGTGCACGTAAAAAAAAAATCAAGTATATACTTTGTTTCAACGACTATCACATTTGTCAAACAAATCTTCATAGAGAGAATTTGGTATACAATTTCCTCACTATTTTTAATGGTTTCAACCAGTATTTTTTTATTTTCAATTTTCTCCTAATCAATAAAGGGTTCCTACCTAATTCCATGTAAACCATCATAATAGTTGTCGACTTTTTATCTCTACGAATCTTCTTACAGAAATCCAAATGTAGCTTTTCTATAGCCAGGGCAGAGTGAAATCCCCATGATATAGTGAGTTTTTCCCCCTTGTTTTTTGCCGAATTTCGGCCCATTCCCAATATGCCAAATTGTTTTTATGCCCCCCGGAATCAAAGATTCGGGGGCATATAGTTTTTGGCCTGTCCGTCTGTTTGTCTGTTTATCTGTTTGTCTGTCTGTTTGTCCGAAAAACTTTAACATTGGACATAACTTTTGAATCGGAAGTTATAGGGCTTTCATATTTCACATGTGTATTCCTTGTGACAAGACCTTACCATTGATACCAAAATTTTTGACCTCATGACCTTGACCTTTGACCTACTTTTCAAAAACTTTAACATTTGGCATAACTTTTGAATGGAAGTGATAGGGCTTTCATATTTCACATGTTTGTTTAATGGTTTAATGGTTTATTTGCCTTGAGTCTTTAGACTCATCAGCCTAAACATATATTTACAAAGTATAAATATAATAATACAATATAATTTCTTAAATATCTTACATTATCCAAACAAGTCGTTCAAGAAAGTGAGCAGTGGAGGAAGGACAGAGAGAGAGAGAGAAAAAAAAAAAGTTTCTGAAAATTTACAAAGATTTTTTTCTTTGGAAAGCACAAGATAGATATCTAGATAGGCAACATAATTTCTTCTTATTCTTAACACTTAGTAATTGTACAAATTTAAACATAGATGGTCTAACATAATAATATCTCTTTATAAACTTAATTCTTAAATCTCTATAAAAAGGACAAACAAGTGTGAAGTGGTACTCATCTTCCACTTCATTCATTGTGCATTTTTGACAAATTCTATTTTCTCTGGAAATATTTTGATACCTGCCTTTTTCTATAAACAAATCATGCGATGACAATCTAAATTTTGCAAGTGTAAATATGACATTCTCTGGTAAAGATTTCCGAATATAATATTGCAAGAAATGTGTATCATATAAATACCTGTACAAAAAGCATTTTGAAGAAGAGTTAAAGTATCCGATCATTTCTTGTATAAACTGATCATTTAAAACAGATTTCAATTGTTCTAGAAAAATATCAGGGTTAGCAACAGATTGATTGAGCCATACATAACCAAATCCAAGAGACATAAGTAAATTTCGAACATGTGATAACCAACTCACTGAATCTATCCTGCTAAGCATATCATCATATACAGATTTCAAAATTATATTGTCACTATTCAAAAGCTTTATCCAATATTTAATAATTCTATATTTACGTGTTAAAATCAATGGAAATCTACCTAATTCTGAATAAAGCATAAAATTAGGCGTACATTTCTTAACTTTTAAGATCCTTTTACAGTAATCCATATGTACCTTTTCAATATCTTTTGCATCATTAAAACCCCAAACTTCACAACCGTAATTAAGAATACTGGACACATATGTATCAAAAACTTGTAGTCTAGTTTCAACATTTAGAAATTCAGCATTACATATTATCAAAATACTATACATACATTTTCTACCTTGAAGACTGAGCACATTCTGAGTACGAGTAAATTTACCATTATACAAGAGAGATATACCTAAATAATTAAAACAATCAACAACTTCAATTTCATTATTGTTATAGTACCATACAGCTTTTTTAGAGATCCTACCAGCATTTCTGAAAACGACTATTTTAGTTTTATTAACATTGACCTTAATATCCCATTCATTACAATATAAGTGAAGATTATCAAGTAAATTTTGCAAGCCATCAATGGACTCTGAGAACAGAACAGTATCATCAGCATACATGATAAGAAATAATGATAAATCTCTTAATTCAACACTTTCACAATTGTTGTATAACATGTAATTTTCAAAATCGTTTATATAGAGAGAAAATAGAAAGGGAGATAACCCCTCGCCCTGCATCAAGCCTTTGGGTACATTGAAGAATTCAGAAGTTTCACAATTATACCTCACACATGATTTAACATTGCAATACAACGATTTAATTATAGTATACATTTTACCATGAATCAAAGACCTACCTAATTTATACAAAAGTTTCTTTCTATTAATACTATCAAACGCTTTTTCATAATCAATAAAACAGCAGTATAACTTTTTCTTTTGTGCAAGTAATTTATCAATTAAACAATGGAGAGCAAAAATAGCATCTGTTGTTCCATGACCATGTCTAAACCCAAATTGGGCATCAGATATAACATCATTTTTATCAGACCAATCAAGTAATCGAAGATTAAGTAAAGATGTAAAAATTTTTGATAAACAGCTAACAAGAGTAATACCCCTGTAATTGTTTGGCTCATTAGAGTCACCTTTTTTATGCAGAGGAACAATAATTCCATGGGACCAGCATTCTGGAAATACACCTTTTGAGAAAATACAATTAAACAATTTGCACAATAATGGAATAAAAACATCTTTGAATTTAACGAAATATTCATTCAGCATATTATCTAATCCAGGCGACTTATTCAATTTTATTTTCTTTAATACATTCAAAATTTCACTCTCACTTATATGTGCATCAAGTTCATCAAAAATACAGTCATTTACATCAGATTCATTAACATCAGATCTATCAGAATTGTCATCACAATATATACTTTTGAAATGCTCATAAAAATCACCAGCTGTCAGACTGGATTTGGTGTTACAAGAACGTTTCTTAAACAATCGATAGAACTGTTTTGGATTGCTACATCGAAGATATTTCAATCTATCACCTTCTTTTCTAACATAAGACCTTTTAACCTTTCGTTCATATTGCTTGTACAACCTTTTATGCTGAACAAGTACTAGTCGTTTTTCATGTGATCTATCACTATTAAAATTATGTAGTGAGGTAATGTACCTTCTATACAATTGCACACACTGAGTATCAAACCATGGTTTATCTTTTTTTTACAGGTGATTTAGGTACATTTGGTTTATTATCTTTCACAAAAAAACCTTTACTACAGTATGGAGTGAAAATATCATTAATAACAGATACAAGGCGTTCAACTCCGAGATCAATACTCAGTTGATCTTGTTCTATCTGGTTTACAGTGTCATTTAAAACATTTTGTTTTTCATACAATACACGCTTCATTTCATCTATACAATCATCGTTCCACCTGTACACCTTTACAAATTTACCTGTGTCGTCACTACATTCAGTATGATTAGATAATTGAGCATGGTCATTTAATTTACAAGAATCAATTACAAATCTTACAGGCGCATGATCGGAAAATTCGTTAAAATCACAAATATGAAAATCAGATACAAGTTCAAAACAGTTTTTCTCCACTAAAACGTAATCAATCACACTACTACCCAGATGATTAAAAAAAGTATATTGCCCTGTTTTATCACCTGATTTTCTTCCGTTACAGATTCTCATACCGCTAGCTTTACACAATTCGATCAAACGTCTACCAAAAGTATTGACAATACTATCTTCTGAATGTCTCTGAGACATAATCTGATCTTCGTCATAGATAAAAAGGTCAGAAAAAATATCGACAAGATGTTCTGGTACACGATCGTGTTCAACAAACTCATTTTTACGTCCTACCCTGCTATTCAAATTACCTGTAATAATAACATTACCTACAGAAGAATATTCTGCAATATCGTTCTCAATAGAATGAAAAAGATCAACATCGTAAAGATTATAAAAAACGTTATTTTCATGCGGTATATACGAAAAACATATGAAAATATCAGAATGAGAAAGATCAGAAATCTTGATCCATACCAATGAATCACCTACACATTTGACAAGGGATACATGTTGACCAATGACTTTTCTGTACAATAACAGTAAACCCCCGCCCGAACCTTGTGTATTCCTTGTGACAAGACCTTTCCATTGATACAAAAATTTTTGACCTCGTGACCTTGACCTTTGACCTTTTAACCCAGTGACCTCACATACATCTGAACAGAAAATAGTGTTCATACTAACAAAGATGCCACCGGGGGCATTCGTGTTTCACAAACACAGGCTTTATTCCTTCTTTCTTTCTACTTTGATCATTTTCTTAACATTTTATTTTCATTTGTTTATTTCTTCATTTATATTTTTTGGCAAAATGATGTGTACGCTGTTGCGTACTTGCGTATGGGCAGAACGCGCCAATATAATAATGTATTAAGAGATAAATCAGACCTAATATCTCTGTAGCAAGATGGGGAAGAGTACTTTAAAAAATTCCCATTTTCCATTGGTTTATTTTATGTTAATTTTGACTAAATAAACCAATTTTTAAGAGAGAATATATGTCCCATGTACGAAATATCACTACTTGAATGATAATCAGAGTGAATAATTTTCTTTCATCCAGAAAATGTCCTATCCTTTTGGCTAAATAGTAGAATACATAAGTCCTCCGTTAAAAGATAAACAAAGAACAATATAAAGAATACACAGAAATGAACTTGAAAACAGTAAAGGTCAAGGTCAACTACAGTTCACTAGATAGCTTTAATTTTGTTCAGAGTCTGCATCCGACTCGTATTGTTTATTCTCCATCAGAGTAGCTTGTTTAAAGTGGGTGTCCAAGTGAGTCAAATCATTATTAAGTGCTCATGATAACATTTACTAATCATTCGAGTCAGCGTCGGAGGTATTCAAGTTCTATTTTGAACTCGGCATCCCTGAAGTCGGTCTAATTCTCAAGTCGGCGTCCAAGTCGGTCTACCTCTGAAGTCGGTGTCCGAGTCGGTCTACCTCTGAAGTCAGCGTGTCCGAGTCGGTCTAACTCTGAAGTCGGCGTGTTCGAGTCGATGATCTAAGGCACGGTCCATTTGATATTCTGGGGGGGGGGGGGGGGGGGCTTGGGTTTTTTTCGAAAAAAATAATTTTGCTCTCAATTTTGATGAAAAAAATAAATTTGCTTATGGTGTGAAAGAAAAAAATAATCTTGCTCTTACAAATAATCTGAATTTGAAGAATTACCATAAAATTTCGCTAAAATTCTTGAAAATTTTCCGGCTCGCTTCGCTCGCTGCAGTTTTCAAATTGTATCAAAAATTTTTGGCTCACTTCACTCGCCATAGTTTTCTATCAAAACATTATTTACTAATAGCATTTTAAGTTCAGATATTTGAAGATATCAAAAGTTATACATGTATGTGAATGAAAAAGGGCTTCCTTAAAGTTTAAACATATTACCAAATTATCAATATTTATATATTGCTGTTAATACATATTGCATGTATCCCATAGAGTCATGTTCTTGTAAGCTTGGAAGGAGAACTTCAGTTATTCACCAATTTACAATTCTTAACAACATTTAAAAAATTGTCTAGGAGACCTTCCCCTCAGACCCTCTTATACATGTTATATACATGTACCTTATATAAAATATTGAGAATTGTATTGTAAAAATCTTTTATCTCTCTGTTTAAAAGTGAGTTGAATACTTGCATAAAAATGAACTAATTTATTAATATTTAGAGTTTTGAGTAAAAATATTAATAATTTCTATTGATAAAACACAAACATTCTTAATATGCGCATCACTTTGTTAAAAAAATTTCCTTGCTCCAACTTTGCCAGAAAAAAATAATTTTGCCCCGGTCCGGGGCGAAAAAAATAATCTTGCTCCGACAAAAAACCCAAGCCCCCCCTGAATATCAAATGGACCATGCCTAACTCTGAAGTCGGTGTCCGAGTCGGTCTTATTCTGAAGTCGGCGTGTCCGAGTCGGTCTAACTCTGCAGTCGGCTTGCCCGAGTCGATATAAATCTGAAGTCGGCGTGTCCAAGTCGGTATAAATCTGAAGTAGGTGTTGGAGTCGGTCAAGTATTCAAACTTCATATTCAGAGGTCCGCGTTCTTGAAAGAAGATTATACACATGCATACAATTTAAATCAGTTTTGAAGTCAATATTCGAGTCGGTCAGTTTTGAAGTCCGCGTCGGACAAGTATATTACTTAGAATTAGGTGTCCGACTCGATCAGCCTGTTTAGAAGTCCGAGTCCGCGTCGGTCAAGTAAATTACTGAATCTAGACAATGTCGGTCACCATAATGGGTATTATCACAACGATTTCAAGATGTACGTGTCAAATATGGAAGAATTTGAAAAAAAATTAATCACTAGTATTTGTCGGAATCAGCTGATATTGGTTTAAAAAAAATATATATAAAAACGTATAATGTACAGCTTACTTGGAAGTCCGCGTCGGCGTCGGTCAAGTACTAGTTTTAGGGTGCTAGGGGAAGTCGGTCGGCTAATTTATAACAGAATAAACATTTTATCAGCAGTTGTCATATATGAGAATCTTCATAATATATGTGGCAATAAAATCAACCAGGTAATTACGGTCAATGAAATAAAGCAACTAAGAATTATGCAAAAACATGTTTGAAGTCGGACATTTTGAAGTCGGAGTCCGCGTCGGAGTACTAAAAATAGGTACCACCATATATTGTAGGTGGCGCTAGTGAAATGTATAAGAGCTGCGCACCCCAAATTCAAATTTTTTCAAAGGTCTTTAACTGCGAATGTTAATGTTAGATTCGTCTGAAAATGTGAATTTATACAAAAGAGAATGTATACTTTAACATGAAAAGAAAGATTTTGCATACCAAAATTTTGTCAAATTTTGACGACGTCCCTTTGCCTTAAATTATTCTCGTTGCGCCACCTACAACATATTCCAGTTAGCAGAGCTGTTGAATATACAGATACACCCACGGATCTATGTGCTGCTACTGTCACGATTCATTTCAGTATATCTTTGACATATATGATCGTTTCGCTGGTTGTATTGAAGCATCGAGCATTAAACTTAAGGGATAAACGTACTTTGTTTCGTGGTTCCGACAGGTATATGTTGGATATACTGTTGGAAACGCAGTTATACCGTCGGGGCTTGTCACACAGTACGTTTATTCCTATTCTAATTCTAATTCATGTGAAATATTTTAACTTTTTATACCCCTCAGAGGGTCTCACGTTTCGGTTTAGAGGTGACGTTGCTACGGAGGGTGAACAACGACCAACAGAAATTATTGCGCTGCAAAATATGAAATACAAATGCTTCGGATTTATTACAATGGCGAAAAATCAAAGTGTTATCAATTATAATCTTACTTGCTCTGTTGTTTACATGCGGAGAACGCCATTTACAAGCTCATACCTTGTAGTTTTACGTCACAGTATGACGTCACAGGAGCGAAGAACAAAGGGAAGCATGACGTCATACGCAAAAAGTGCACTTAAGCTTGTAACGCGCAAATGTACGTATGAACACATTTTAACGAGGCCCTGGACAATAAGATAACTCAAAAACAGAAATAGAGATTTTGATTAAATTCATATCATAATGTCATTAACTTATATACAAGAGTTTGGTGAAAAATGAATCAATTTCACCGCTTAGTTTTTCGGGGGGACCATCTCAAAGATTTCCTTGTTTTCTCCATATGATTTCATAGAAAAACAAGATTTTTTGCATTAAAATTGCAATTTATAAAAAAAAAACTGAAATAGAGAATTTGATAGGATTATCATATGTTGAAAAGAGAAACATAAGACAAAATATATCAGGTTCTGTGGAAGTTTGACCGCCTGTGTGAGCTTCAGGGAACATCTCAAAATCATATTTTTACATATTTGCCCTATATTTTGAAATAAAGACATCATAAAGGATGAATATGTCCTTATAGTTCTTGTTTACGGCATATAATATTTGTTAGTATATATTTCTCTAGAAAAAGACAGCAAAATTCAAACGTGAAAATATACCAGGGGCGATCTCAAAGCATATTTTGCAATTTTACACATATTAGGCACGGTCCATTTGATATTCTGGGGGGGGCTTGGGTTTTTTTCGAAAAAAATAATTTTGCTCTCAATTTTGATGAAAAAAATAAATTTGCTTATGGTGTGAAAGAAAAAAATAATCTTGCTCTTACAAATAATCTGAATTTGAAGAATTACCATAAAATTTCGCTAAAATTCTTGAAAATTTTCCGGCTCGCTTCGCTCGCTGCAGTTTTCAAATTGTATCAAAAATTTTTGGCTCACTTCACTCGCCATAGTTTTCTATCAAAACATTATTTACTAATAGCATTTTAAGTTCAGATATTTGAAGATATCAAAAGTTATACATGTATGTGAATGAAAAAGGGCTTCCTTAAAGTTTAAACATATTACCAAATTATCAATATTTATATATTGCTGTTAATACATATTGCATGTATCCCATAGAGTCATGTTCTTGTAAGCTTGGAAGGAGAACTTCAGTTATTCACCAATTTACAATTCTTAACAACATTTAAAAAATTGTCTAGGAGACCTTCCCCTCAGACCCTCTTATACATGTTATATACATGTACCTTATATAAAATATTGAGAATTGTATTGTAAAAATCTTTTATCTCTCTGTTTAAAAGTGAGTTGAATACTTGCATAAAAATGAACTAATTTATTAATATTTAGAGTTTTGAGTAAAAATATTAATAATTTCTATTGATAAAACACAAACATTCTTAATATGCGCATCACTTTGTTAAAAAAATTTCCTTGCTCCAACTTTGCCAGAAAAAAATAATTTTGCCCCGGTCCGGGGCGAAAAAAATAATCTTGCTCCGACAAAAAACCCAAGCCCCCCCCCCCCCCTGAATATCAAATGGACCATGCCTTATTTGAATTTCGAATGCGTTGAAGAAACTGTTCTATAAAGTAATACGTGTAAGTATAGTTATTTATAGATTAAAAACAATTCTTGTCTCTTTTAACAAATTTCCGGTAAAAAAAATGTCCAGCTTGAAAACAGGCGGCCTGGATATCCGCTTAGATACAAACAAACCTTCCTAGCCCGATAGAAACTACTATGTCTGGTATTTTTCCGTCTCATTCTGTGCGTGTCTGCTTTGTGTTTTTGCAGTGAGTGTTTTGGGGTTTTGCTGTTGGTGCTGCAACCGAATGTTGTTGGAGATTCCCTCCTTTCTTCTAAAAACGTAGTTACTCCAACGGTCCTAGCGAAAGTCAGTATTCAGAATCCTCAAGATGTACGACTGATTTTAAAATGCAAAACTTAGAAAATGAAAAATGGCATCAAAGCACCTAACATTGAATTATAAACCAAAAATCGGTTCTATCGAGCAATTAGGAATAAACCTTTCCAGATTTGCGAATTTCATCACAGCAAAACCTTCTTACAAATCAAACTATTGCTGTGAAAAAAGCAAATTTTTAGGCAATATCAAAATCCATCGAATATTGCGTTTTTTAAAGTATATTAATCTGACGACAACCGCAAATGATAACACCCTTACTGCAATTGATACTTTCACAACTCGATGGTACGAGACATTCTTTTGACAAAAATATAAGGTGATTGCAATCATATTTTGTAACACAGGGCGCCTATTTCATCACAAATATGTGGAATTATTAAGAATAAATTAATTCCGATACAAGCTGAAAGATTTTTGAATGTTTTACAAAAGAATTTTGTTATTTGTATGAAAAAAAGGGTTTTCCCCAAAATTGAAATGTACAAACATAAATGTATGTTATATATTGACAAAATACTAAAATCAAAGACATTTATGAGGACTGGAACATACATTCAAGCACAACTCACTATTGAAGCGCTTGCTATGTATGAATGAATCACCGATTTCAAAAAGCTGGTTTGAATAAAAAGTTTTAAATTTGGCATATTTCGCAAAGAAATCTATACCGAAAAATTATATCAACAGAAAGTGCATACCTTATATTTATTTTATAGATCATGAAATTATCATTTAGGGGCTGCATAATGATGTGGGGAGAACACTACATCTGAAACTTACTTTTAATTTTATCAAATTTTCGTAAAAAATCAAATTTATTGGCCCAAAACACACATACCTACTTAGAGAAGAATATTGATTTATACAATATTAGAAAAAGCATTTCAAACACTACATTTTCATATATTCTAATCTTCCAGATTTTAAGACATACATATTTTGTAGATATTTTCCCGTTTCAAGTGATTTTCCCTCACAAAAATCATGTTTTCCCCAAAAACACCACTTTCGCACCTAATTCAATTCTTACGACACCTTACATATGAAAGAATGCTTTAAACTTTTATTACATGAATTTATTAGCCATGTACCTTGAATGTCAATTAAAGTGAATTTTTCATACCCTAGGTCACCGTACTACCAGTTTTACTCATACCCTGTGAGACAGCCTATGTGAGATACATAAGTTGTCTCATAGGCTCCAATTGACCAATGATAAAAGAGGATCTTATTGTGACGTCAAAGTAACGTTCTCAGAAAACACTCGTTACGGAAATTGTTCATCTGTTCCCTCGTTCCTCTACGCTCCACTCGGAAAAAGACGAAATTTCCATCACGAGTGTCGCCGAGTGTGGAAGGGTACGGTTGCATGTTGTTTTTTTCTTTTTTTCAACATCGTGTGCATGACATATTTAAGAAATAAAAAATGACAAGCCGGGCTCTATTGTCTCATAATGCCCGAGCGTCCTCAGCCAATCAGATTTATCACCGAGCCGCGTGAGCGGCGAGGTGATAAATGTGATTGGCTGAGGAAGCTTGGGCATTATGAGACAATAGAGCCCGGCTTGTCCTTTTTTAGTTCTATTCTAATGATGACCAAACTTAGACCTTTTGATTCTTGGTAAAAACCAGTTCCTGCCGGTTTATCTGCTTTCAGAAAATGGGTAGGCGTGGCTTATCGC
The DNA here is from genome assembly GCA_028142955.1 of Pinctada fucata. Lineage (NCBI taxonomy): Eukaryota > Metazoa > Mollusca > Bivalvia > Pterioida > Pteriidae > Pinctada > Pinctada fucata. Next base: position 43,575,884 of record AP027102.1, on the reverse strand, counting down.
TATAGGGCCTATATTGGAGAATAGAGCCCTGCTGGCGTCTGTTGTCTTAATAGGGAAAAAGAATCAAGTCATATTAGAATCATATATATAAAACATTATCTATTTCATTTCAAATTCACTTAACCTCCAGTACAATAATATTTGAAATTTGATGAAAAAAATCCCGTGTCTTCATAAAAAAGTCAAAAACCGACTCACATGTTTCAATGAAACACCGTGAAATTTAAATTAAAATTGTTTAATTTCGGTGAAATCCAGTGCTAGTTTGTCTGTTTCTATTTTATGTAAGATCTCATCAACCATGCAAAAATGAAATAATCAATTTAAAAAAGAAGACGAGAATGGATGGAAAGGGATCAGGAATGGGGCGCTAAGGGGAAACAGATATGGTGGATAGGGTGACAAATATGGAAAAAACCATATCCGTATCAAGAATGACAAATATAGAAAAACCATATCACCATAAAGAATATAAAATCATTAATGGAAAAATCATCAAACCAAGGGCATACAAAACCTGAACCAAGGCAAAGAAACAGAAATAAAACAAATCTTTCATATGAAGAGAAACATACTCCTGTGAAGGAATGAGATCAGGTGCCCAGATCAGGTTGGATTCCATGATGTCGAAGAATCTTTGGTCATCAATCGAGATGCCAAGTCTCCAATCGTGGTGTGTGCGTTCGAAAAGATGATCTTCTTTAATGTCGAATGCGTTTTCGCATGGCTCGCATAATGAAGGTCTACCATTATGTAGAGCATAAGTTTTGTTCACATGTACGACCATAGGTTTGTGTGCATTGCCCAAACATACATCACCGATAATAGTTTTTTTCCCTTTCCTCTATCAAACCCCCGATTTGAACAATGCATGTGTCGGGCCATTCGCAAATATCGTCTACTCAATCACTCGGTTTATGCCTAAGAAGTATTTATGGATGGATATGATCCATTCTTTTGTATCATTCATGCTCATTGCTATTATTTATATACTTTGATATCTCCATTCATACAGTTTATTTCGTTTTGAAACTTCTCCACTGCGTAAGCTTGAACACTGTTATTGTTTACGCGTTGCGTCACGGTTGCGATGTAAGCTCCATCTGTCGGCAGGAAGAAATAACAGGGACGATAACTGAAAATAGTTATGTATACGTGACTCTCTTTATGACATCATATAACAACCTCGCGCCATCGTTAGTTTTTGTTTCAATTCTAGTTTTAAAATATTATTGTGTATAAAGATGATACACGTAAAATGAAGTGATTGAGAAAAATAATCACGACGTTACAACTGAGACAGGGTAATCTCATTCTCGTGCAAAATATTTGCTACATCCACGACTCGGCAAGCCTCCTCGTGGATTGCACATCTGTAATTTGAAATTACATATGGGATTTCACAATTTCCCAAATAAAGTACATTGTAATTTGCTGCATGTACTGCTTTACCCTCTGGCTTAGGTAAACAAGTCTGAAACATTTGACGTCCCTGCGACATATTTGGCGTCATAAGGTAACCGCGACGTTGTATGATTACTGCTGGTGGACCAGGAGTCCCCGAGGGCACATGTAGCCAAGTTCGATCAACTTCGGTTGATCGTTTGTCTCTTCAACGCATTCAAAATTTCCTGGTACTAAAATTCTTGAAATTTCTAAAACGTGGGACCTTTAGAATTATATCCCACCCATCCTGCTTCATCTGTCGGTACATTTTTTACATAATAATTTTCATCCTCTTTGGCCATATTACATTCTTTAGATTAAGGATCACTCACGAGGGTTTAGTACCCAGAACGTGCATGTCTGGTGCATGCTGCAAATTTATCCGTTTATAAATGATGCTATTGAATTTGAAGACGTTTAACATATAAATAGTTGCTGTGCTTCATTACAGAAAAAGTATAATGTGACATTATACTTCATACTTATAAAATCATACATATAAAGTATAATGTGACATTATACTTTATACTTATATAATCTGGAAATTCCCAAGCCAATACGATTTCTTCATACGACTTCTCTAATATGTACACCACACTTCCTCATGACAAAATTAATGATAGATTATCTAATCTCACTAAATGGTGTTTTGATCGAGAGCGAAAAACTTGCATTTGTTCATCTGTATCGAAGGGTTTCTTTTCCTCGACAGACTACAAATCATGGACAGGTAGTGACCTGTGTAATGCCTTGTCCTTCCTCTTGGACAATATTTATGTTAGATTTGTCGAGGATCTATACAAGCAGGTTGTAGGAATTCCTATGGGTACTTACTGTGCGCCTCTTGTTGCAGATTTATTTTTATACACTTATGAATAAGAATTTATCCAAAATCTTCAAAAGCAAAGAAAATTTGATGATCTGAAATGTTTCAATAATACTTCTAGGTATCTGGATGATATTCTAACCATTGACAATCCTGCTTTTGAATCATATAAGAATGAAGTTTATCCATAGGAATTAACACTTAACAAGGCAAACCTTTCAAATACAGAAACACCGTTTTTGGACCTAAATATTAAAATTGTAAACGGAAAGATTCATACAAGTGTATATGACAAAAGGGATGATTTTGGATTCAACATAGTAAATTTCCCCTGGCTTGACGGCGATGTTCCAAGATTACCGTCATACGGCATTTGCATATCACAGCTCATCCGGTACGCTAGAGCATGTACTGATATTTTGGATTTTCACAGTAGAAATTTACAAATTACCAAAACACTTTTAGGTCAAGGTTTCCGCTTTCATAAACTAGTTAAGACTTTCTGGAAATTTTACAAAAATTACAGTCAACTTCTTTTAAAATTCGGATCTATACATGCAACAGAGTACATTACTATGGGTATTACACAACCTGTCTTTTATGGTGATATGATAAACAAAATAAAAATCAAATTCAAGGAATTGTGGTCCCCCGCTTTTGGGTGTTTGTCTTTAAAGAAATGCTTACAGACATCCCCCCATTCTTTAATTTTAATAATATATCTCATATATTATCAACATTCTAAATATGAAGGATTAACTCCAAGAAAAGGTCAAAAGGTACAAACTTTTGTTTTGTTTCCAAGGGACAGGGCTTATGAAAAGGTATGCACATGTGAAATATTTAAGACCTATGATTTAAATTAAAATCAAAAACTTATGGTTGAGGTTGAAGTTTTTAAATGTGGGTCAACCTCCATGGACAAGGTAACAAGGTCAGAATGTTGTTACCAACAAAAAGGTCTCATCACAAGGAATACACATGTGAAATGTGGAAGCCCTATCATTTTCCATTAAAAAGTTATGGACAAGGTTATTGTTTTTTGAAAAGTAGGTCGAACTCAAAGGTCAAGGTCACAAGGTCAAAAATTTTGGTATCCATGGAAAGGTCTTGTCACAAGGAATACACATGTGAAATATCAAAGCCCTATCACTTTCCATTCAAAAGTTATGGTCAAGGTTAAAGTTTTTAATAAGTAGGTCCAAGGTCAAGGTCACAATGTCAAAAATTTTGGTATCCATGGAAAGGTCTTGTCACAAGGAATACACATGTGAAATATCAAAGCCCTATCACTTTCCATTCAAAAGTTATGGTCAAGGTTAAAGTTTTTAATAAGTAGGTCAAAGTTCAAGGTCACAAGGTCAAAAATTTTGGTATCCATGGAAAGGTCTTGACACAAGGAATACACATATGAAATATCAAAGCCCTATCACTTTCCATTCAAAAGTTATGGTCAAGGTTAAAGTTTTTAATAAGTAGGTCAAAGTCCAAGGTCAAGGTCACAAGGTCAAAAATTTTGGTATCCATGGAAAGTTCTTGTCACAAGGAATACACATGTGAAATATCAAAGCCCTATCACTTTCCATTCAAAAGTTATGGTCAAGGTTAATGTTTTTAATAAGCAGGTCAAAGTCCAAGGTCAAGGTCACAAGGTCAAAAATTTTGGTATCCATGGAAAGGTCTTGTCACAAGGAATACACATGTGAAATATCAAAGCCCTATCACTTTCCATTCAAAAGTTATGGTCAAGGTTAAAGTTTTTAATAAGTAGGTCAAAGTTCAAGGTGACAAGGTCAAAAATTTTGGTATCCATGGAAAGGTCTTGACACAAGGAATACACATGTGAAATATCAAAGCCCTATCACTATCCATTCAAAAGTTATGGTCAAGGTTAAAGTTTTTAATAAGTAGGTCAAAGTCCAAGGTCACAAGGTCAAAAATTTTGGTATCCATGGAAAGTTCTTGTCACAAGGAATACACATGTGAAATATTAAAGCCCTATCACTTTCCATTCAAAAGTTATGGTCAAGGTTAATGTTTTTAATAAGCAGGTCAAAGTCCAAGGTCAAGGTCACAAGGTCAAAAATTTTGGTATCCATGGAAAGGTCTTGTCACAAGGAATACACATGTGAAATATCAAAGCCCTATCTCTTACCATTCAAAAGTTATGCACAAGGTTAAAGTTTTTGTGACTGACGGACAGACAGACGGACGAACCGGTTTTAATGTCCCCGCGCTTTCGCGAAAGCGGGGAACAAAAAGGATCAAAGTTAGGCAGCATAACCATCGAAAATGCGTCAGAATAATCAAACGCCTTTTATACCGTGGATATGATCCTAATGTCACCAGACGGACACTAGGCTTGGTACTTGACCAATCTACAGTCTTGTATAAGCGCATCCTTGAGACTTGCACTCTGACTGACTGTTCCTATTTCTTTGAATTGCTCAGAATATAGAAATGTTTGTAAATTACGCCATAACGACGATTCGAAGCAGAGATTTACAAAAATCGTTTTCCTCATCTTATTCGAGCGTGTATCAGGGTCATACAGCTGCAACGCTTTATCATACAAGTCCACGCCACCCATTTTCCTATTGTACACGTTGTTTACTTGTGGACCTGTCCTCTCGACTCGTGCATTTTGAGTGGATACCTGTCAGTTATCAAATGTCAGCGCCATAATTTATTACAATATACATGATTGTACTGATTCATCTTCTCGAGACAAGTGTAAGTGATACCTTACTCCCCCTTATCGGATGTCCTACACAAAACTGCATATCCGTTGCGTTTCGCTCGGAGAGTATATTTTATATACAATTAATTTTGAGAGTTACGTTATTAAAACAAGCAGTTTAATTGCAAAAGAGTTAAAGAAGATCCTGACGATAATCTCAACAACACTCACAATAATGCACTAAATGGAGCATACACGGACCCCTATCAAGCTAGAGGTGGGACCAGGTGCCCGGGAGGAGTAAGCATCCCCTGTTGGCTAGCCGAACCCGCCGTCGATGTTCATGCTCGAAAAGTTTGTCCTGAAAAGTCTCCGCCGCGAAGCTCGCCGGACACGCAGTTTTGTATGATATCCGACAAGGTGGAGTAAGGTATTGTGTACACTTATTTTGAAAAGATAATACTGATCAAATCGCATGCAGTTAATATTTATATTTTATTGTTCACTTAAGATATCAAAATACTTTTTTTTAAATCAATAGATTCATGCAACGTTTCTTAATAAGAATTGTTTGATATATTCAGGTGTTCCTGTTTGAAAAGCAAGACCGAAGAAAACGAGATGGAAATAAAGAAAAGGAACTAGAACTAAAAGAAGATGAAGTCGAGCTCCATATAGAAACATTTAAGATGAAAAGAGCTGACATAAAACAGCAGTCGGACACCCTAATTTTATAAAAACTATAATTGAGAAGAAATGAATATAATATGTCATACATTTATGAATAACATTTTTATTAAGCATCTCTCATAGAATAAATGCAGTTGTCATGAACTCGCTTTTCATTTATCATACTTCACATTTCACGAAACATGTATTTCCATTGACTTCCAAATTCGTGAGATCATAGAAAAAAATTAATTAAATTTAATAAAAATTCAACTGGAAAATATGTACAGAATCTTGAAACTGTTTGTAAAACGTAACAAATAAATCAACAATCAAATCGATCAGACCTTATCTGGATAGATACGCATATATAGCCGGGATTCAATTCCAACGAATCACTTCCATAAAGGCAGATGTTAAAATTGGTCAGAAGAGCAGCAACAATGTAATTTTTACTTACTAGTTGTAACAATACGGAAGTGTTCCAATTCTACACATTCTTTAAGAAAATTTCAAACACATTTTCATGCACCAGTGTTTCGAATATTAAGTCATCAGTGATGAATTTAGCCAAATTGTTTTTCATAAGCCGTCCGAATTCGTTTCACTAGCGCCTTCTGGTTTTATTTTAAATTTAAATTTGTGCTCAATGTGGTGCTCTATTCTGAGTGCTGTTGAGATTATCGTCAGGATCTTCTTTTACTCATGAACTTTACAGAGAGTGCACGTCTCCAAGTTCCCTGTAGGGTCGATGCTAATGAATTTGAAGACGTTAAACATCAGTAGCATATCCAAATAAAATCTATGTTCAAAATAGTGAAACTTCAGATTTTTATGCCCCCGGAATCAAAGATTCGGGGGCATATAGTTTTTGGCCTGTCCGTCTGTTTGTTTGTCCGAAAAACTTTAACATTGGACATAACTTTTGAATGGGAGGTGATAGGGCTTTCATATTTCACATTTGTATTCCTTGTGACAAGACCTTTCCATTAATACCAAAATTTTTGACCTTATGACCTTGACCTTTGACCAACTTTTCAAAAACTTTAACATTGGGCATAACTTTTGAATGGAAAGTGATAGGGCTTTGATATTTCACATGTGTATTCCTTGAGACAAGACCTTTACATTGATACCAAAATTTTTGACCTTGTGACCTTGACCTTTGGCCTACTTTTCAAAAACTTTAACATTTGGCATAACTTATGAATGGTAAGTAATAGAGCTTTTATATTTCACTAGTGTATTCCTTGTGACAAGACCTTTACATTGATACCAAAATTTTTGACTTCGTGACCTGGACCTTGACCTTTGACCTACTTTACAAAAACTTTAATATTGGGAATAATTTTTGAATGGTAAGTGTTAGGGCTTTGATATTTCACATGTGTATTCCTTGTCACAAGATTTATCCATTGATACCAAAATATTTTAATTAAGTGACCCTGACCTTGACCTTTCACATACATGTACTTACCAGAAAATAGTTTTATACTAACAAAAATGCCACCGGGGGCATTCTTGTTTCACAAACACAGGCTTTATTTTTATTTTTTTTTTTTTGGAATTAAGAAATGCAAATAGGCATATATGTCCATGCTGTAAATGTATCTGCTCTAAAATGATGCTAATGAATTTGAAGACATTAAACAATTATAATCTTCCCAAATGTCCACTCCACGCTAATTCTTATTGCCGACGTTTTCTTGTTAAAACATGCCTGGTTTACAGTAATCACTCCTCCATTGTATGGTGTAATGATGAAAGGGGTAAGAGGGTAGGTAGGGTCACCATGAAGCGAGAGGACCTCTCCATTAAGAAATGTCGTATACCGGCGCAATGTAGAAAGTTCTATGGCGACCATAACAGAGAAAAATATTCTATGATATGTTCTAAGGATTTTTGTATGAAAAAGGTAGACTAAGGTTTCTTTTATGAAAAAGGTAGAATATCAGAAGAATCTTTATTTTATACTGTGAACATTTTATTGTAATCTCATCCGACCAAATTGCTGCAGCTACCTAGACAGATGCTCTTACAAAATAGGGGATCCGTCTGTTGTCCGACTTTTTAGCATCCGTTGCACCCTGATAGATGATAAACAAATGATATAAGTTTAATAATGTATCAATTTAATAATCAACTGTGAAATCAAAAAACGAGCAAGCAAAGATGAGATAATTGATTATTTCCAATACACGGAGTCGAAGAGTTTTCTCCACCTTTGGCTAACTCTCCCCCAGCGGGACCTTGGACCACTTGTTATGAACCTTAAATGGAACGAGGTCTTAGTTCATCAAGAAGTATATTCATCTTTGTAGGTGCTATGCTTTTATCAGCCAAATGGATGCCGAGTGTGAGTGCACTTAGTGAAGAACAAGGAGCTGAAAAGCAGTGATAATTAAGAACATGCACCTGCAATAGGGAAAAGTATTTAGCTAACTATTTATTTTACAAGTAAAATAGAAATGCTATTGAAGAAACATTTAGGGAATATGAATTATAACAACATACCTTTTTGTGTGCAAACCAAAGGGTAGCTTCTGCTTTAAGAAATAAAATTTACCAAATTACCTGGAATTGCATAAAGTGATTTTGGGGTTAAACGGTTGAAGAAGTTAAATTTATGTGCTATCACCAAAATCAGTTATTACTAAACAAAGGAGGGGATCTCCATCAACACCAGGTTGCAGCATCCACAACAAAACCCCAAAACACTCAATGCAAAAACACAAAGCAGACAATCACAGGAAGAGACGCACAAGGGACAAGGAACGTCAACACACAACACAGAAACATCAAACACAAAGGACTACACATAAACCAACGAGACCAATGGGCAACCGGTGCCGACTTAGGACGGCCATCTGCCACGGACATAGCAGAAGGTGTGGTTATCCTGGATTACGTGCGCACAACCCTCCCACTTTTCCGATTACCCAGAGGTCTCGAAGAACGTACAGTTGTGGTGTAAAACAACCTCCTCACTGTCGGATGACCACACACAAACAAGACCGCAAAACGCAGGGGCCCAAGCATCACAGATGATTATGTAAATTGATATAAAAAGAGGGTGCACGTAATACAATCCGTGCTCTGCCGCCGCGAGCTCATGTATGTTATCACCCGAGGAGTCCGACTGACATTTAGAGAGGACAGGTGGTCGGGGCCCTGTCTTCTCTAAAGAGGTTTGGACAGGGCCCGTCATGGAGTCCCGTCGTCACAGTCAGTCAGAGTGCAAGCTTGTACAAGACTGTAGATTGGTCAAGTACCAAGCCTAGTGTCCGTTTGGTGACATTATGATCATATCCACTGTATAAAAGTCGTTTGATGATTCTGACGCATTTTCGATAGTGATGTTGTCTATCTTTGATCCTTCTTATCTATCAACATGGACGGCGGATGCGGCTAGCCAACAGGGGATGCTTACTCTTCCCGGGCACCTGGTCCCACCTCTAGCTTGCTAGGGGTCCGTCGATGTTTAATTATGTTATCTATTGTGAGATTATCGTCAGGATCTTCTCATTTGTGTCACACTTATGCCCTTTGCCATGTGGAACTCGTAAAAAAGTTCCCCGCGAGGGGTTTGACACTAAGTGTTTTGAATATATTTCCCTGACATTGTCGCCATAGCACTTTCTATATAGACATAACGTCAGACAGTGCATGAATTTTATATATTTTCATTTCCATGCTTAATCATCGACGGCGGGTGCGGCTAGCCAACAGGTGCTTACTCCTCCCGGGCACCTGGTCCCACCTCTAGCTTGCTAGGGGTCCGTCGATGTTTAATTTTGTTATCTATTGTGAGTGCTGTTGAGATTATCGTCAGGATCTTCTTTAACTCATTTGTTAATAATGTCACCATAAAATGCAGGTTGTGAAATACCCAAAGTAATATACTCTGTTGCCTGTATAGATCCGAATTTCATCAGAAGTTGACAATAATTTTTGTAAAATTTCCAGAAAGTCTTTACTAGTTTGTGAAAGCGAAAATTTTGTCCTATAAGTTTCTTGGTAATTTGTAAATTTCTACTATGAAAATCCAAAACATCAGTACATGCCCTAGCATACCGGATGAGCTGTGAAATATAGATACCATAGGACGGTTATCTAGGAACATCACCGTCAAGCCAGGGGAAATTTACTATGTTAAATCCAAAATCATCTCTTTTGTCATACACACTTGTATGGATCTCTCCATTAACAATTTTGATATTTAGGTCCAAAAATGGTGTCTCTATGTTTGAATCGTTTGCCTTGTTTAGAATAAATTCTTGGATAAATAACATTTTTATACTTTTCAAAAACAGGATTGTCGATAGTAAGAATATCATCCAGGTACCTAGAAGTACCAATGAAACATTTCACATCAGCATTTTTTCTTTGCTTTTGAAGATTTTGGATAAATTCCTTTTCATACGTGTATAAAAATAAATCTGCGCACAATTATTACCCATTGGAATCCCTACAATCTGCTTGTAGAATTTCTCAACAAATCTTACGTAAATGTTGTCCAAAAGGAAGGACAAGGCAATACACAGGTCACCACATGTCCATGATTTGTAATCTGTGGCGGAAAAGAAACCCTTCGATTCAGAACTACAAATATAAGTTTTCCCCTCTCGATAAAAACACCATTTAATGAGTTTGGACAGTCGATCATTTGTTTTGTCGTGAGGAAGCATGGTGTTCATATTAGAAAAGTCGTATGAAGATATCGTATTTGCTTCAAAATTTCTTGATTTCATTTTGTCAATCACATCCCCTTAATCTTTAATAGACCAAAAGAAGTTAACGCCATTCCTGTTCATGACAGTTTCACAGTATTTTGCCATGTGTTCCTTTATAGCCGTGAGTGCTGACGTCAGATTCCTAGACAAAATTGTAGTTAAGCAGTTGCTAGAATTAGCAATGTATCGAAACTTGTAAGGAGACTTGTGAAGTTTTGGTATACAGTATATTGTAGGGAGATCCAATTTAGAAATAGGGATGTTAAAAGAAGAAATTTCACTGTTATGTTTGTTCAAAATATTGGGAACACTTTCGTTGCTTTCGATATAAGTATTAGTTGAGGAAAGTTCCGAAACTAAAGTTGATATGTAGTAGCGTTTTCAAATAATTATGGTGTTGTTAGCTGCTTTGTCTGCAGGCGCGAAGACATATTTTTCATGTTAATTGCGTAACTTGGATTTGAAATATCTTTCAGATTTAGAAATTGGATTTTCAAAAAGATGAGATTTTTTGTGGTAGTTATCTATTCGAATATCGGTAATATCCAAAATGAGGTTTTTCCAGTCATTCAGAGCATGCGATTCGACTCCTTCCGATTTACACCATCGTTTGGTATAGTTATCTAAAGCTTCCTTTAGCACTTCGCGACATTTAATAAAATCTATCTTGAATGGGATTCTATACTAAGGTCCTTTTTTGAGAAGACCACGGAGCTGCCTGTCTTTGATAATTGAAAAGTCACCTGTAATAATATGACCAGCGGGTTTATATAGATATTCAGACGTTGCAAAGTCTCAAGAAGCAGGACATGATTCAAGTATTTTAGGATCTTGTGTAACTTTGTGTAACTTTGTTGTAGTTAAAAACAAACTTTCGAATAAGTCTCTTATATTTGTAACAAATAAGAGGAGGTTCCAAATTTTCAAAATATTGAGGAATGGCACTTTGTACGCGATGATCCCGAGATATTAGAGATGTTCAGAAGATCAAATCCTTTGTTAATAAATGGAATTTTTATGAATCGTCTTTTAGGGGAGGTGTTTTTAACCAAAGGATATAGTTTATTTTGTGCGAATGCAACAATGATGTTTAGCCTGAATCATTCATAACTGTCACCGAATTTCAATGTCACCCGTATGGGTGTAAGTACTCTCAATTACTAGGCAAAGTTAATTTCACCCATTACAAGGCAAAGTTAAATCTGTTCTTGTGATCAAACTCTCAAACCCAATTAGTTTTCAATATCTTACAATCTTACACTAGTCAGGACGAATGCTGGCCCTGTTCCACTTGTCTACTGACTGGATCGAGCATTAAGAATGCACTTAATTCGTAAGCACGTGAGTCGAGGAGAAAAGACAGGAGTTTCGTGTCGTAACGGCTTTATCAAGTACAATAATGATTTAAACCAGTTAAAATACATTAATATGTGAAATGAATCTTGACCGATTTCAATGACAAAGTTGCTTATATGTCCGGCATTAGAACTTCGTCTGTTGTTTACAGTTCGCAACTCATCTCCGATGTTTAATGACAAAATATTTCTTGTCTACAACTTGATTTTTTAAGTTTTCGGTCTAAGGACGACTTTGTAACACTGCACTCTTCTTGAAAAACGTTGTTTCCAAACTGGATCGATAGGCTGTTTGAAAGTCTTTTCTCTATAATCATTACACACTTGATACATCAACATCAATTACAATCATCATTATTCATGATAATCAACATCAATAATAATAAAAAAAAATCATCAGCAATACCTGTAATAAGCTATGTGCATTTCATACATCCACCCATGCAGGTGTGTGGCGAGTGTACAAGTCTTTAGCGTCTTCAAATTCATTAGCATCATATAAGAGCAGATGAATTTACAGCACGGACTAGACATGCACGGTTCAGGTATTTAACCCTCGTCAGTGATCCTCAATCTAAACAATGTTACATGGCCAAAATCTGTGAACATTATGTCTTAAATATACCGAAAGACGTAGCAAGATGGCTGGGATATGATGCTACAATTTTCGAAATTTGAAACAATTTTGTATACAGAAATTTTCAAATGCGAAAATGAAGAAACGACCAACCGAAATTGATCGAACTTGGCTATATGTGCTCTCGGGGACTCCTGGTCCACCAGCAGTGACACTCACCAAGTAGTACAAATGTCTTCAAATTCAATAGCATAATTTAAAAACATTAATTTGCAGCATGGACCAGACATGCACGTTTCGTGTAATCAACCCTCGTCAGTGATCCTTAATCTAAACAATGTTATATTGCAAAATAGTGCAAAAATTATTATGTCAAAAAATGTACCGAAAGACGTAGCAGGATCGATGGGGTATGATGCTACAGGACCCACGTTTTAGACATTTCTAGAATTTTGGCAACAGAAAATATTGAATGCGATGAAGAGACAGACGATCACGCAAATTCGTAACACGCTTGCGAAAGAAATCATTTTTCTGGGATGAATGCGACTCTGCCCACCAGCTCTGCATAATTGGGACAGGGAGATCATAGTGACAAGAGAAAACGTCTCCTTAACTTGGCAACCGTACGGATGGCGTCAACGTCTCCTGATCAGAAAGTGTTGCAGCTGGAATACGCATCGATGCGATTTGAGCAAAAGAGAAGTGATCATTGTTTTCTACAAATAGATGAACCATTGGAGAAATGTAATTTCTAGCTCTGCCTGGGTCAAAGATTCCGCCTTATGATTCACCAATGAGAAAGGCACTACTTTACACATATGAAACAAAGGAGGGGATCTTCAACAACATCAGGTTGCAGAACCCACAGCAACACACCCAATGCAAAAAAAAAACCCCACATAGCAGACAAGCACAGAAAAAGACGCACAAGGGACAAGGAACGTCAACGCACAACACAGAAACATCAAACACAAAGGACTACACATAAACCAACGAGAAACACTACGTAATAAGCCCTTCAGCTGAACTGATGAAACAGATGCTATTGGCTAGATAAGACACAGCTGTGGATAATTTGATTCTAACTTTAAACAAAAGTGATGTCCCCTTACAACTGAAATAAAAGATACTATAAAATTGGATTGTGAAATTGAAGTGACTGTTATTCATTGATGTGTGTCTAATTCGGGAGAATTAGTTGTAAATTAGGGTGGGGGAGGTGTAATAAGCAGTTATTCTATGCCATGTGTGTTCACATTTGTACCTTGGCTCTGTTTTTTGTGTGCATATATTACGCTTGTCTATTTGTAAAGCCTACATTTCCTCCATTTTTGTAACTTAGCATCGACGATTCGAACCACGAGTGAATATAATCATTCTGATCTATTTTGTGAATCCTCTTAGGTGTAACATTACCTGTTTTGATCATTCAACCGTCGATAAAAGGATGAATTTCATCTGTACATAACTAGTAATTTTCACATTTTCATACCACGACTTTGTTTACATTTTCGTCTGAATCACTGTCATAATCGTGTCATTATTGATTATATCCAAAATCACGCACATTGTTTCATGCACAGAATATTGTCTCTGCAATGTGTACACAGTCTTACTTGACTGTAAAGAGAGACAAAAATAAAGACACGAAAAAGGTTTAGAATTGTTGTCAATGACTTTTTGAAAGGTATAAGAAATGTCAGGAAAAAAGAAAATCTTAATTGGATAACGCAATTATCCAAGAAGGAAATCAGTTATGGAGAAATGGGAAAAGCTGAGAAGACACTCCATCTCCATCAGTTCTAGCTATCATTCGTATGTCATTCTCTGTATCTGATGCAATAACATTCGGTTACAAAATTTCTTGAAATTTCTAAAACGTAGGTCCTGTAGCATCATATCCCACCCATTCTGCTTCGTCTTTTGGTACATATTTTGGACATAATAATTTTCATACTTTTTGGCCATATTACATTGTTTTGTGACGAGGGTTTAGTAACCGAAACATGCATGTTTGGTCCATGCTGTAAATTTATCAGGTTTTAAATGATGCTATTGAATTTAAAGACGTTTAACATTCAGCGTTAGTAAAGATAACATGCAGGCTCCGATGATTCTTCGGCCAGAAAAGCCATAAACCACTGAAAAAAGAAGATAAGGGTACATCAGAAAAGGAAACCTTTATTACAAATTCAGACAAATTCAATCTTTTTATTCAGACTTTCTTTTTAGTTTATAAAAATGCAAAACCAAGAACAGAAATTGTACAGAGAGTTGGTCTGGTGATTTCACTGTTATGTGATAACTGCGATTTCAAAAGTGAACCTGTAATAATGCATGAAGGAGGGAATAATTGTGCAATTCTCAACAAATCAGTAGTCTTACCAATGCTCAAAACCAGATATGGACCAAATAACATTCGATACATGTTGGCCTCTCTGAACATTCAGACCCCATGTCTGAAATGGCTGCAGAAAAGTCTGAACAGTTCTGCACAGATTGTGACTGAAGTTAACAGAGTGTCCATGACAGAGAACCAATAATGTGTCCGTAGGGTCAATGAGCTGAAAAGTCAAGCGTTGGACATCGAGATTGACACATCCTACAACATTTGAATGCAGAGGTGAACCGAGGCCACAACAATGTCCGTTACATCCGTCGCTGAACGTTAATGTCTTCTTCAAATTCAATAGCATCATTTTAGAACAGGGTACTTAACTCTCGTCAGTGATTCTCAGTCTTAACAATTTAATATGGCCAAATATGATCAACCAAAAAAAGACTACGCATTGCGATGAATATCTGGAACAAACAATGCACCAAAAGATCCTGCGACCACTCCTCATGCGGCAAAACATATCCAACAGACAAGTCCATGATGTCTTCCAAGGCAATGTCGTCTGAGGTAAACAAAAAACACCAACGAGACCAAAATGTTCTAAACATTCGGTCAATAACAACAGACCAAAGGTTCCAAGTTGAAAAAGTAACCCGTACCATTTCCCGAGGTAGGTCGTCATCAATTACATAACTACCACTCGTCATACACTATGATGTGATGTCCTACTCTCCAGAATAGTGGAGGATATTCTGTCATAGATCATTAGAAACCATCCAACCAAAGATTCTACTCTATGTCTTCCGAAATGGAAGTAACTGGATGTAACAGTTCTACCGAGTTACATGCAAGCAGAATATGCTTTCTCTTACTGGGCACATGATCTCACTGCCATATCGGGAGTTCGTTTCTTTTCATATGGTGGAGGTTTTTGTTTGTTTGCTTTGGTTCCTGTTTATCCTGATTTTGTATGACTTCGGTTTTTGATTTTCTGTATTATCGATTTCGTGCTGTATACAGGGATATGGTCATTATCCGTATTTGTCATTTGTAGGTTTGTGAACATGTTGCCAAACTGGATCCCCAGGGTTGTAACTATTCACTTGTAATTTTGAATTGTTCTCCCGTATCATGTTTTGATTGGCTAATAGCAGATTATTTCTCGCAATATTATGAATTGTGGCTAACATTTCACTGAGCTTGTAAGCATAATCTGACATATCTTTATAGTTTCAGGTTCCACCCGCCCAGGGACTAGGTGCACAGGTAGGGCGTCTAGTCTCCCAGATACCATTTCACACGTGCTGACACTTAGATTCCTGAAATGAGGATCTATAGGCTGACATAAGTAAGGGAATTAATTCATCCCAGTCATTTTGATTTTTGCTCACAAAAGCAGTTCGGATATCTGCTATGGTCCTATTAGCTCTTTCCACCATGCAATCTGACTGTGGTCAATAGGGGGTTGTTCGGGTGTTTTTGATCCTGAGCAGGCTGTACATGTTAAACGCCTTAAAATTCAATAGCATCATTCAAGACAGGTACATTTTCAACATGGATCAGAAATGCACGTTTCGGGTACTTAACCAGTGATCCTCAATCTAAACAATGTAATATGTCCAAAAATGTACCGAAAGACGTAGCAGTATGGATGGGATGTGATACTACATGACCCACGTTTTAGACATTTCAAGAAAGGGGAAGGGCCACGAAGTCCGATATTGGCCCTAATTTTGAACATTGTACTTCATAGAATTTTTGACTGTGATTTGATATTTTGAAACGTTCTATACTGAGTCACACGAATCTATTTTTTGTTAACATTGCGTTTATCAATAGCTTTTAGCCCTTTGAAAACACCAAAATAGGTCATTTTCCGCGAAATTGATGCAAAAACTAGATATTTTTATTAAGTTAGTAATGGCCGCATACATTAACTAAGATGAAAAATTTATACGTGAAAGATTATCATTATATCCTTTTGTCATAAACGTTTTATCTCAGTTAACGCATGCGGCCACATTGAATTCTTCCATAAAAGATAAAAATCCTAGCAATTTGTGCTATATTCTGTGAATACGTCAAAATCATGTCACTTCATGACGTCATTATTCTTAAATAACGCTTTGTTTGGTGATATTTTTATGCCCCCGGAATCAAAGATTCGGTATATAGTATTTGGCCTGTCCGTCTGTTTGTCTTTTAGTCTGTTTGTCCGAAAAACTTTAACATTGGAAATAACTTTTGAATTGGTGGTGATATAGCTTTCATATTTCACATGTGTATTCCTTTTGACAAGACCTTTCCATTGATATCAAAATTTTTGACCTCGTGACCTTGACCTCCTTTTGAAAAAACTTTAACATTGGGCATAACTTTTGAATGGTAAGTGATAGGGTTTCATATTTCACATGTGTATTCCTTGTGACAAGACCTTTCCATTGATATTGTTGTGGGTCATGTATTATTTTAGTTTTACTTTATGTGTAGGTACACATGTACTTAGTCATGTTATTTAATGATTTCATAATAATTCTTTCTAGATTTTACTATGTTATGTTTATTTCATTAGAGAATATTCCAGTATGTTCTTTGTTACATCATTATCATCACATGACTGTGATTTCTGGAATTTACTCTATTGTTAATCATTTGTAATGAGTCATTGTTCTAGAAGCTTCTGGTTAATTCATTGGTATTAAGTATAAATACCTCTGAGGAACTGTGTTAAAGAGGGCATTCGTACACATTCGTAGACACGATTCATTCATCTATTCTGATATACTGGGACACTTTATTTGTTGAGACTTTAATCCATTTAACAACGTTTGGACACCGATCTTTCGAGAACGTTTGTGATTACCGGAAACCATACATTCGATAGACTTTGTGGACCGTAACGGACACTTTGATCCGGACATTGTATTGTAAGTTGTAATCATTGTATATATATATATTTTGTACATAATTAAACTTGTAAATTTATATTCAGTCTTTGTCTGATTTTTGCTGGCGTTTTGGGGTATTCTGACCCATAACAGAATTGGGGGCTCGTCCGGGATAGTAATCTCTGCAAATTTGCATTTTTACGTAAAGTTCGTTTTTTGAAAAAAGGAAAATTCTCAAAACTTTTGCCAGCAGAAATCAATCATGGTATTTTCGGTCACTGAATTTTTGAAATCGCCGACCGTAGATGAGTTCGAATCACTGAAAAAAGATGATTTGATTGGTTTAGGTCTTCACTTGAAGTTAGATGTAAAATCTTCTATGAGAAAACAAGAAATTAGAAATATTGTGGCTAAAAAGCTTTTAGCTGAGGAAATCTTTTCGTCATACGATTTTCCTGTTGAACCTGTTTCAAGCGAAACCAAAATGTCAAAATATGAGTTTGAATTAGAGAAAATGAAAATACAATTACAATTTGAAAAAGAAGAAAAAGAAAGGCAATTTGAAAAAGAAGAAAAAGAAAGACAATTTGAACGAGAGAAACAGGAACGTATGTACGAGAGAGAACTCCAGTTTGAACTAGAAAAGTTAAAGCTAGAGAAAAGCGTTAAGGAAAATCCTGTTCCTTCGCCTGTCAAGTCTGAATTCGACGCCGCCAAAAACATCAGATTAGTACCAAAATTTCAAGAAAAGTCCGTGGACAAATATTTTCCACATTTTGAGAAAATCGCGGCCAATCTGAAGTGGCCACGCGATTTTTGGCCAACTTTATTACAAAGCGTACTTATTGGCAAAGCGGCTGAAGTGTACTCGGCGCTCAGTATTGCTGAGAGTTCAGACTATGACAAGGTCAAGGACACGATTTTGAGAGCATATCAGTTAGTACCTGAGGCGTACAGACAAAAGTTTAGAAAGTACAAAAAGTTTGAAAATCAAACATATGTTGAATTTGCTCGAGAAAAAGAAGATTTATTTGATCAGTGGTTTCGATCTAAGAAAATTCCCAATTCATTTGACAATTTGCGTCAAATAATTCTGATAGAAGAGTTCAAAGAGTGTGTACATCAAGATTTAAGAACTCATTTGGAAGACAAAAATGTTAAAACTCTTGAAGAAGCCGCTGTTTTGTCTGATACGTATGCTCTCACTCATAAGAAAAATTTTGTGTCAAAAACTCAATCTAGCGATAGCGCAAAAACGTCAGATTTTCCAAAGAAAAATTTACAAGAGTCTCAGTCGTCCATTAGTTCCCAGTCACCATCTCAAGGTGGTTCTACGTCCGGACCTAGGTCCGAGCGTTCTGAGGCATCCCCAGGGGTGGGGTCGCTTCCTACATGCAATTATTGTAAGAAAAAAGGTCATGTTATTGGTGAGTGTTTGAAGCTTAAGAAGAAAAAAGAACTTAAGTCACAGGCCTGTGCGTCTGTTAGAAATGATAGGAAAGCCTTAGATTCGATTTGTTCTGACACTCCTGAGATTCAGGGTTCTAAGTCCAGTTCTGATGATTTTGTGGAGGATCATTATAAGCCCTTTTTGTCACAGGGATTTGTTTCACTCAGTGATTCTAGCGAAGCGTTGCCTGTTCAGATTTTGAGAGATACTGGTGCTGCCCAGACTTTATTGTTAGAGGGTTCATTGCCTTTGTCTGAGCACACTTTTACTGGTAGGTCAGTTTTATTACAGGGTGTGGAGCTAGGCGTCATTGATGTTCCCCTTCATAAAATTTATTTGAAGTCAGACTTAATTACTGGACCTGTTATCGTAGGTGTTCGACCTACTCTTCCCGTTCAAGGCGTTTCCTTGTTGCTTGGCAACGATTTAGCTGGCGGCAAAGTTGTAGCCGATCCGATTGTTTGTGAGAAAATCACGTCCGATGTCGTGTCCGATGATGAAGACGACGACTTGTACCCAGCCTGCGCAGTAACCAGGGCGATGGCCAGGAACAGACTAAAAGAGGCTGAGAGTACTTCTGCACTTAACGAGGACCATCCCTCCAAAAATATAGACCTTTCTGACACATTCATGTCTACCATTGATGACAGCGTACCTGAGACGTCAGTACCACTTCATGTTGACAAGTCTCCGACGGTACCTGGTGATGATTACCATCCGCCATTAGACAGAGATACAGATGCCTTAAGCCATGAGCAGCTCCTCTCCGAGCAAACTAAAGATCCGGAGATTATCCGACTAAGCAAGAGGGCCCTTCCCCGAGAAGAAGCGGACAAAGTCGGAGAGTGCTTCTACATACAAGATGGCATCCTCATGCGGAAATGGAGACCACCCGATGCATCCCCTAATGACGTGTGGCGGGTCGTTCACCAGATAGTGGTTCCAGTAGCGTATCGCGGGGACATCATGAGTTTAGCTCACGACACACCCATGGCAGGTCATTTAGGTGTCAATAAGACTTATAATAGGATTTTAAGTCACTTTTACTGGCCTAAGTTGAGAAAAGATGTGTCTGAGTTTTGTAAGTCTTGTCATAGTTGTCAGATGGTAGGTAAACCCAATCAAGTTATACCACCTGCTCCCCTCCAACCCATTCCAGCCTTTGAGGAACCTTTTAGTAGGGTGTTAGTTGATTGTGTAGGTCCTTTGCCTAGGACTAGGTCAGGGAATCAGTACTTACTGACAATTATGTGTACTTCGACTAGGTTTCCTGAAGCCATACCTCTTAGGAATATTAAGGCAAAGACCATAGTTAAGGCCCTTACAAAGTTTTTCAGTTTCGTAGGTGCTCCCAAGGCTATTCAGTCAGATCAGGGTTCGAATTTTATGTCAGGATTGTTTCAGCAGGTTATGCATGAGCTAGGTATCAGGCAGTATAAGTCTTCTGCGTACCATCCTGAGTCCCAGGGGGCACTTGAACGCTTTCATCAAACCCTTAAAACTATGATGAAAACATATTGTCACCAGTATGGAAAAGACTGGGATGAAGGGGTTCACCTCGTGTTGTTTGCGGCACGAGAAGCGGTGCAGGAGTCCCTGGGGTTCAGTCCCTTTGAGCTAGTTTTTGGGCATATGGTCAGGGGGCCATTGAAGTTATTGAAGGAAAAATGGTTGACTGAGACTAGCGATTTGAATCTCTTAGACTACGTGTCTAATTTCAAAGAGAAATTATATAGTGCTTGCAAATTGGCTCAAGAAAATCTCAAAACATCTCAAATGAAAATGAAAACATGGTATGACAAAGATGCTAGAAACAGAGTCTTTAAACCAGGCGATAAAGTTCTTGTATTTTTGCCAATCCCTGGTCATCCTTTGCAAGCTAGATATTTCGGTCCTTATGAGATTGAGAGTAAAATTAGTGATGTTAACTATGTGGTTAAGACACCAGGTCGGCGAAAAGAAAAAAGAGTGTGTCATGTTAACATGTTGAAAGAGTATTTTGATAGAAGTGACCGAAATTTTGTAAAACCAGTTTCCACTTTGGCCAATGTAAATACATTAGAAAATTGTGTTGAACCTGAATGTAATGAAGAGACTGTCGAAAAAGACTTCGCTCAAAGTGTCCGTTTAAAGAATTCTGAAATTCTAACAAATCCGGAAGTGAAACTCGGACATCTGACCGTGCATCAAAAAGAGGAAGTGCACCAATTAATGCGGGAATATACGACCATCTTTCCGGACATTCCAAAAAAGACAAATGCGTCTCATCATGACGTCATTGTAGGTGATGCGTCACCTATCAAACAGCATCCCTATCGGTTAAACCCGATAAAACTTCAATACATGCGGAAAGAAATTCAATACATGCTCGAAAATGACATTATTGAACCCAGCAATAGTGATTGGAGTTCCCCATGTATTCTGGTTCCGAAGCCAGACGGAACCTTCCGATTGTGTACGGACTTTAGAAAAGTCAATTCAGTCACCAAAACTGACTCTTATCCGATCCCACGAATCGATGACTGTATAGATAAAATTGGCAGTGCAAAATTTGTCAGTAAATTTGATTTGCTTAAAGGCTATTGGCAGGTCCCGCTTACCGAGAGAGCCAGAGAAATATCGGCATTTGCGACTCCAGATGGGCTATACCAATATAAAGTAATGCCCTTTGGTATGAAAAACGCACCAGCCACATTCCAGAGGATGATTCATTCGCTCCTAAATCATCTCGAAGGATGCGAGGCGTACATCGATGACGTTATCATCTACAGCGACACCTGGGATGATCATCTCCAAATCATGCGTACCTTCTTCGACATACTGGCGAAAGCAAACCTCACAGTGAACCTTGCGAAAAGTGAATTTTGTCATGCGACTGTAGAATATTTGGGTCACAAAGTAGGTCAAGGTTTTGTTACTCCTATCATGGCCAAAGTGGAAGCTATTTCAAAGTTCCCGATTCCTACCAATAAGAAAGAGATAATGAGATTCTTGGGAATGGCAGGATTTTACAGAAAATTTTGTCCAAATTTCTCGTCAGTTGTTGGTCCACTTACCAATCTGTTACAAAAGAGAGTGAATTTTGCATGGACCAATGACTGTGACGAATCTTTTAAGAAAATCAAATGTGTTCTTATGGATAGTCCTGTCCTGTCAGCTCCAAATTTTGATAAGCAATTTAAGCTTACTGTTGATGCCAGTGACGTAGGAATCGGGGCTGCTTTGTTTCAAGAAAATGATGATGGTGTAGATAGAGTTGTTTGTTATTTTTCAAAGAAATTGACAAAATGTCAAAAGAATTACTCTACTATTGAAAAAGAGTGTCTTGCATTATTGTTAGCTTTACAACATTTTGATGTTTATTTGAATGTTACTTTACATCCCATTCTTGTGTTTACTGACCACAACCCTCTCACATTTTTGCACAAAATGTCAAACAAGAATCAAAGACTTACAAGGTGGAGTTTATTGTTGCAAGAGTACAATATCATTATTAACCATATCAAGGGCAAAGACAATGTGATTGCAGATGCACTATCGAGAGTTTCATGAGTGATTTTTGAAGAATTTACCACCTAAGTTTTCATTGACATTCAAACTTTTTTTAAGGGGGGAGGTGTTGTGGGTCATGTATTATTTTAGTTTTACTTTATGTGTAGGTACACATGTACTTAGTCATGTTATTTAATGATTTCATAATAATTCTTTCTAGATTTTACTATGTTATGTTTATTTCATTAGAGAATATTCCAGTATGTTCTTTGTTACATCATTATCATCACATGACTGTGATTTCTGGAATTTACTCTATTGTTAATCATTTGTAATGAGTCATTGTTCTAGAAGCTTCTGGTTAATTCATTGGTATTAAGTATAAATACCTCTGAGGAACTGTGTTAAAGAGGGCATTCGTACACATTCGTAGACACGATTCATTCATCTATTCTGATATACTGGGACACTTTATTTGTTGAGACTTTAATCCATTTAACAACGTTTGGACACCGATCTTTCGAGAACGTTTGTGATTACCGGAAACCATACATTCGATAGACTTTGTGGACCGTAACGGACACTTTGATCCGGACATTGTATTGTAAGTTGTAATCATTGTATATATATATATTTTGTACATAATTAAACTTGTAAATTTATATTCAGTCTTTGTCTGATTTTTGCTGGCGTTTTGGGGTATTCTGACCCATAACAATATCAAAATTTTTGACCTCGTGACCTTGACCTCCTTTTGAAAAAACTTTAACATTGGGCATAACTTTTGAATGGTAAGTGATAGGGCTTTCATATTTCACATGTGTATTCCTTGTGACAAGACCTTTCCATTGATACCAAAATTATGGACCTCGTGAACTTGACCTTTGACCTACTTCTCAAAAACTTTAACATGGGCAGAACTTTTTAATGGTAAGTGATAGGGCTTTCATATTTCACATGTGACTTTGCTATTTTAATATCTTTCTATTGACACCAAAGATTTTGACCTTGACTTTGAGCTTTGACCTACTTTACAGAAACTTTAACATTGGGAATAAATTTTGAATGGTAAGTGATAGGGATTTGATATTTCGCATGTGTATTCCTTGTCACAAGATTTTTCCATCGATACCAAAAAATCTTAACCAAGTGAACCTAACCTTGATCTATCACATACATGTTCTTAACAGAAAATGGTTTTTATACTAACAAAGATGCCACCGGGGGCATTCGTTTTCACATTCACAGGCTTTAATCTGTTAAAGAAGGGGGAAAGGCGAGGGATTTGTGTCTGCAACCTGTGCCTATGGCAGCCATTAGTAACCAGCGATGTAATTTATAAGCTAAACTTAATAATTATGTTGTCTTTTATATCTTATTTACTTAAATGTTGTAATATCAGAAAATCAGAACTTGTAAATATTACTATGTTTATATGTACATGTAGTCGATCAGACTTAATTTTTTTTTGTCTACGAAAAATTATCCTAAAACATGAACGTGTCAAATCAATTGATCAATATAAACCTGTGTTATTTCAAAGGTGAAGGGCATAAATTTCTATACTGACGTAAGAAATTTTGTTACTAAAATGTAAATTAAAGATAAATCATGTATTAAGATGATACAAATATGATAAAAACATATGGAATTTATGTTAACTCCTGTATCAAGACTACATTGTACGATGTTAATCAGTCATTTTTCTCGTCTATTCAAGATACTGTATATTCTATATTTTCCATTATCTTACGATGGATCAATAAAGATCCTTGTAAGCAATATTTCAAATTAATATTCTTTTAGAATCCAAAACTTATTTTATCATTGAATCAAGAACTGTCATTAGGTAGTTAGATGAAAAAAAAATTGTGAATCCGTTGTCTTTCTTTTTATTTCAGCATTGATGCAACTGAAGAAACAAATACATTGGGACGGCTCATAAATCAGAGTCGAGGCAGCAGCAACTGCCAGTTGAGAATTGTAGAGATCAAAAACAAGCCTCATATAATATTAATAGCGTCAAGGGACCTAGAAAAAGGAGAGGAGTTGCTGTACGACTATGGTGACAAAAGAAAGTCATCAATGAAATTTATTCCGTGGCTTAAAAATTGACAGAGGAAGGTATTCAGGGCGACCACAGACTCTGGAAGACAGGAAAAAGTCAGGGAATTTGATAATTTCATGAAAATCAGGGAATTTTATTCATTGAATGTTTGAAGAAATAACAAGTACATGACAGAATAGAAAATATACATTTGAACAAAGGAATAGGATATTTTATTGCTGATTTATTGTCTTAAAAAATGTTTTGGCTCGCTTTGCTGGAATGGACACTTTAAATGCAAAGTTGAGTACAATTCTCTGAAAATGATTAAGTACAGTAAAGGAACTTTAATTACATTTGAACATAAACATTGCAAAACAGTTCAGTATTTGTATATAAAGTGCGAAACGAAACAAAAACGAAACGAAACGAAACGAGACAGATCGAAACGAAACAAATCGAAACGAAACAAAACGAAACGAAACAGATCGAAACGAAACGAAACAAAACAAATCTTAAAGAACTTGAGAAAAATTTATGTAAATGCAGAGAACTAGCACGGATGTCAATATCTGCATACATTATTGTCTTCAACCATTAGTTATTGTGACTGGAGGGTTTTTAAAGGGTCAAAGTCGACGATTAAAACATATATAATATAAACGGTATATAGCACAATTGTATTTTGATGAATTAAAGGAGTGCGAACGGGATGAATAACGTCGTCATGGGCGGAAAAAATATTATTTAGCAGGGAGGAGTCTGTGAACTGTTCCGTTATGTGTATTTGAAAACTTTATCAGAAAAATGAGAGCAAATATTAGGGGGGGGGGACGTTTCGCTTGAAAAAGAATAAAATATTCACCCTGAAATCCCCCCCCCCCCCCCAGTTTTATCTCATTACGGTGTCATAGTGTGGTTATATATCCCCTACCCTTTATTCCTCTTAAATACATAAATGGCATTTGACATTTACTTTTTTTAATTGTCAACTTTGACTCTTTCAAGAAACCCTCTCGGCACTAGTTTCAAATTTAGAACTCTTGGATTGAGGATTACATGCTGATCTTGTCTTTAAATATTCGTTCTCGGCAATTTTCCCTCTTTTTCTTATATTCTTTAAGTTTTATGTTTTGTTTCTTTTCGTTTCGATCTGTTTCGTTTCGTTTTTGTTTCGTTTCGCACTTTACATGGACCCCATTTTGTCGATTTAGGTTTAAGATTTAGGGAATATCATGGAAATTTTAGGGAATTCAGGTATCAAAATCTGTGGCCACCCTGGTATTCACTTCAAATTATTCCTAGAGACGGACAATTTTGAAAGTGTTTCAAGAAATCTGTAGAAGATAAGAAACATTTTAACTTTTAATCCAAAACTTACTTTATCATTGAATCAAGAACTGTCATTAGGTAGTTAGATGAAAAAAAATTGTGAATCCGTTGTCTTTCTTTTAATTTCAGCATTGATGCAACTGAAGAAACAAATACATTGGGACGGCTCATAAATCAGAGTCGAGGCAGCAGCAACTGCCAGTTGAGAATTGTAGAGATCAAAAACAAGCCTCATATAATATTAATAGCGTCAAGGGACCTAGAAAAAGGAGAGGAGTTGCTGTACGACTATGGTGACCAAAGAAAGTCATCAATGAAATTTATTCCGTGGCTTAAAAATTGACAGAGGAAGGTATTCAGGGCGACCACAGACTCTGGAAGACAGGAAAAAGTCAGGGAATTTGATAATTTCATGAAAATCAGGGAATTTTATTCATTGAATGTTTGAAGAAATAACAAGTACATGACAGAATAGAAAATATACATTTGAACAAAGGAATAAGATATTTTATTGCTGATTTATTGTCTTAAAAATGTTTTGGCTCGCTTTGCTGGAATGGACACTTTTCTTTAATGGCATTTGACATTTACTTTTTTTAATTGTCAACTTTGACTCTTTCAAGAAACCCTCTCGGCACTAGTTTCAAAGTTAGAACTCTTGGATTAAGGCAATATTACATGCTGAACTTGTCTTTAAATATTCGTTCTCGGCAATTTTCCCTCTTTTTCTTATATTCACTAAGTTTCATAAATTTTATAAAAGTGTTTCAAGAAATCTGTAGAAGATAAGAAACATTTTAACTTTTAATCCAAAACTTACTTTATCATTGAATCAAGAACTGTCATTAGGTAGTTAGATGAAAAAATATTGTGAATCCGTTGTCTTTCTTTTAATTTCAGCATTGATGCAACTGAAGAAACAAATACATTGGGACGGCTCATAAATCAGAGTCGAGGCAGCAGCAACTGCCAGTTGAGAATTGTAGAGATCAAAAACAAGCCTCATATAATATTAATAGCGTCAAGGGACCTAGAAAAAGGAGAGGAGTTGCTGTACGACTATGGTGACCAAAGAAAGTCATCAATGAAATTTATTCCGTGGCTTAAAAATTGACAGAGGAAGGTATTCAGGGCGACCACAGACTCTGGAAGACAGGAAAAAGTCAGGGAATTTGATAATTTCATGAAATGAGGGAATTTTATTCATTGAATGTTTGAAGAAATAACAAGTACATGACAGAATTGAAAATATACATTTGAACAAAGGAATAGGATATTTTATTGCTGATTTATTGTCTTAAAAAATGTTTTGGCTCGCTTTGCTGGAATGGACACTTTTTAAATGCAAAGTTGAGTACAATTCTCTGAAAATGATTAAGTACAGTAAAGGAACTTTAATTACATTTGAACATAAACATTGCAAAATAGTTCAGTATTTGTATATAAAGTGCGAAACGAAACAACAACGAAACGAAACGAGACAGATCGAAACGAAACAAATCGAAACGAAACAGATCGAAACGAAACGAAACAAAACATAAATCTTAAGTCCTAGGCGGAAAAAATATTATTTAGCAGGGAGGAGTCTGTGAACTGTTCCGTTATGTGTATTTGAAAACTTTATCAGAAAAATGAGAGCAAATATTAGGGGGGGGGGCACATTTCGCTTGAAAAAGAATAAAACTTTCCCCGTGAAATCCCCCCAGTTTTATCTCATTACGGTGTCATAGCGTGGTTATATATCCCCTACCCTTTATTCCTCTTAAATACATAAATGGCATTTGACATTTACTTTTTTAAATTGTCAACTTTGACTCTTTCAAGAGTAGAACTCTTGGATTAAGGCAATATTACATGCTGATCTTGTCTTTAAATATTCGTTCTCGGCAATTTTCCCTCTTTTTCTTATATTCTCTGAGTTTTATGTTTTGTTTCGTTTCGTTTCGATCTGTTTCGTTTCGTTTTGTTTCGTTTCGATCTGTTTCGTTTCGATCAGAAACAAAGGAATAAGATATTTTATTGCTGATTTATTGTCTTAAAAAATGTTTTGGCTCGCTTTGCTGGAATGGACACTTTAAATGCAAAGTTGAGTACAATTCTCTGAAAATGATTAAGTACAGTAAAGGACCTTTAATTACATTTGAACATAAACATTGCAAAATAGTTCAGTATTTGTATATAAAGTGCGAAACGAAACAAAAACGAAACGAAACGAGACAGATCGAAACGAAACAAATCGAAACGAAACAAAACGAAACGAAACAGATCGAAACGAAACGAAACAAAACATAAATCTTAAGTCATAGGCGGAAAAAATATTATTTAGCAGGGAGGAGTCTGTAAACTGTTCCGTTATGTGTATTTGAAAACTTTATCAGAAAAATGAGAGCAAATATTAGGGGGGGGGGGCACATTTCGCTTGAAAAAGAATAAAAATTTTCCCTGAAATCCCCCCCAGTTTTATCTCATTACTTTGTCATAGCGTGGTTATATATCCCCTACCCTTTATTCCTCTTAAATACATAAATGGCATTTGACATTTACTTTTTTTTATTGTCAACTTTGACTCTTTAAAGAAACCCTCTCGGCACTAGTTACAAATGTAGAACTCTTGGATTAAGGCAATATTACATGCTGATCTTGTCTTTAAATATTCGTTCTCGGCAATTCTCCCTCTTTTTCTTATATTCTCTAAGTTTTATGTTTTGTTTCGTTTCGTTTCGATCTGTTTCGTTTCGTTTTGTTTCGTTTCGATCTGTTTCGTTTCGATTTGTTTCGTTTCGTTTCGATCTGTTTCGTTTCGTTTTTGTTTCGTTTCGCACTTTACATGGACCCCATTTTGTCGATTTAGGTTAAAGATTTAGGGAATATCATGGAAATTTTAGGGAATTCAGGTATCAAAATCTGTGGCCACCCTGGTATTCACTTCAAATTATTCCTAGAGACGGACAATTTTGAAAGTGTTTCAAGAAATCTGTAGAAGATAAGAAACATTTTAACTTTTAATCCAAAACTTACTTTATCATTGAATCAAGAACTGTCATTAGGTAGTTAGATGAAAAAAAATTGTGAATCCGTTGTCTTTCTTTTAATTTCAGCATTGATGCAACTGAAGAAACAAATACATTGGGACGGCTCACAAATCAGAGTCGAGGCAGCAGCAACTGCCAGTTGAGAATTGTAGAGATCAAAAACAAGCCTCATATAATATTAATAGCGTCAAGGGACCTAGAAAAAGGAGAGGAGTTGCTGTACGACTATGGTGACCAAAGAAAGTCATCAATGAAATTTATTCCGTGGCTTAAAAATTGACAGAGGAAGGTATTCAGGGCGACCACAGACTCTGGAAGACAGGAAAAAGTCAGGGAATTTGATAATTTCATGAAAATTAGGGAATTTTATTCATTGAATGTTTGAAGAAATAACAAGTACATGACAGAATAGAAAATATACATTTGAACAAAGGAATAAGATATTTTATTGCTGATTTATTGTCTTAAAAATGTTTTGGCTCGCTTTGCTGGAATGGACACTTTAAATGCAAAGTTGAGTACAATTCTCTGAAAATGATTAAGTACAGTAAAGGACCTTTAATTACATTTGAACATAAACATTGCAAAATAGTTCAGTATTTGTATATAAAGTGCGAAACGAAACAAAAACGAAACGAAACGAGACAGATCGAAACGAAACAAATCGAAACGAAACAAAACGAAACGAAACAGATCGAAACGAAACGAAACAAAACATAAATCTTAAGTCATAGGCGGAAAAAATATTATTTAGCAGGGAGGAGTCTGTGAACTGTTCCGTTATGTGTATTTGAAAACTTTATCAGAAAAATGAGAGCAAATATTAGGGGGGGGGGGCACATTTCGCTTGAAAAAGAATAAAAATTTTCCCCTGAAATCCCCCCAGTTTTATCTCATTACGGTGTCATAGCGTGGTTATATATCCCTTACCCTTTATTCCTCTTAAATACATAAATGGCATTTGACATTTACTTTTTTTAATTGTCAACTTTGACTCTTTAAAGAAACCCTCTCGGCACTAGTTACAAATGTAGAACTCTTGGATTAAGGCAATATTACATGCTGATCTTGTCTTTAAATATTCGTTCTCGGCAATTCTCCCTCTTTTTCTTATATTCTCTAAGTTTTATGTTTTGTTTCGTTTCGTTTCGATCTGTTTCGTTTCGATCTGTTTCGTTTCGATTTGTTTCGTTTCGTTTCGATCTGTTTCGTTTCGTTTTTGTTTCGTTTCGCACTTTACATGGACCCCATTTTGTCGATTTAGGTTTAAGATTTAGGGAATATCATGGAAATTTTAGGGAATTCAGGTATCAAAATCTGTGGCCACCCTGGTATTCACTTCAAATTATTCCTAGAGACGGACAATTTTGAAAGTGTTTCAAGAAATCTGTAGAAGATAAGAAACATTTTAACTTTTAATCCAAAACTTACTTTATCATTGAATCAAGAACTGTCATTAGGTAGTTAGATGAAAAAAATTGTGAATCCGTTGTCTTTCTTTTAATTTCAGCATTGATGCAACTGAAAAAACAAATACATTGGGACGGCTCATAAATCAGAGTCGAGGCAGCAGCAACTGCCAGTTGAGAATTGTAGAGATCAAAAACAAGCCTCATATAATATTAATAGCGTCAAGGGACCTAGAAAAAGGAGAGGAGTTGCTGTACGACTATGGTGACCAAAGAAAGTCATCAATGAATTTATTCCGTGGCTTAAAAATTGACAGAGGAAGGTATTCAGGGCGACCACAGACTCTGGAAGACAGGACAAAGTCAGGGAATTTGATAATTTCATGAAAATTAGGGAATTTTATTCATTGAATGTTTGAAGAAATAACAAGTACATGACAGAATAGAAAATATACATTTGAACAAAGGAATAAGATATTTTATTGCTGATTTATTGTCTTAAAAAATGTTTTGGCTCGCTTTGCTGGAATGGACACTTTAAATGCAAAGTTGAGTACAATTCTCTGAAAATGATTAAGTACAGTAAAGGACCTTTAATTACATTTGAACATAAACATTGCAAAATAGTTCAGTATTTGTATATAAAGTGCGAAACGAAACAAAAACGAAACGAAACGAGACAGATCTAAATGAAACAAATCGAAACGAAACAAAACGAAACGAAACAGATCGAAACGAAACGAAACAAAACATAAATCTTAAGTCATAGGCGGAAAAAATATTATTTAGCAGGGAGGAGTCTGTGAACTGTTCCGTTATGTGTATTTGAAAACTTTATCAGAAAAATGAGAGCAAATATTAGGGGGGGGGGCACATTTCGCTTGAAAAAGAATAAAAATTTTCCCCTGAAATCCCCCCAGTTTTATCTCATTACGGTGTCATAGCGTGGTTATATATCCCTTACCCTTTATTCCTCTTAAATACATAAATGGCATTTGACATTTACTTTTTTTAATTGTCAACTTTGACTCTTTAAAGAAACCCTCTCGGCACTAGTTACAAATGTAGAACTCTTGGATTAAGGCAATATTACATGCTGATCTTGTCTTTAAATATTCGTTCTCGGCAATTCTCCCTCTTTTTCTTATATTCTCTAAGTTTTATGTTTTGTTTCGTTTCGTTTCGATCTGTTTCGTTTCGTTTTGTTTCGTTTCGATCTGTTTCGTTTCGATTTGTTTCGTTTCGTTTCGATCTGTTTCGTTTCGTTTTTCTTTCGTTTCGCACTTTACATGGACCCCATTTTGTCGATTTAGGTTTAAGATTTAGGGAATATCATGGAAATTTTAGGGAATTCAGGTATCAAAATCTGTGGCCACCCTGGTATTCACTTCAAATTATTCCTAGAGACGGACAATTTTGAAAGTGTTTCAAGAAATCTGTAGAA
This sequence comes from Pinctada fucata, assembly GCA_028142955.1. Classification (NCBI taxonomy): domain Eukaryota; kingdom Metazoa; phylum Mollusca; class Bivalvia; order Pterioida; family Pteriidae; genus Pinctada; species Pinctada fucata. Next base: position 43,544,163 of record AP027102.1, on the reverse strand, counting down.
GATAAGAAACATTTTAACTTTTAATCCAAAACTTACTTTATCATTGAATCAAGAACTGTCATTAGGTAGTTAGATGAAAAAAAATTGTAAATCCGTTGTCTTTCTTTTAATTTCAGCATTGATGCAACTGAAGAAACAAATACATTGGGACGGCTCATAAATCAGAGTCGAGGCAGCAGCAACTGCCAGTTGAGAATTGTAGAGATCAAAAACAAGCCTCATATAATATTAATAGCGTCAAGGGACCTAGAAAAAGGAGAGGAGTTGCTGTACGACTATGGTGACCAAAGAAAGTCATCAATGAAATTTATTCCGTGGCTTAAAAATTGACAGAGGAAGGTATTCAGGGCTACCACAGACTCTGGAAGACAGGAAAAAGTCAGGGAATTTGATAATTTCATGAAAATTAGGGAATTTTATTCATCGAATGTTTGAAGAAATAACAAGTACATGACAGAATAGAAAATATACATTTGAACAAAGGAATAAGATATTTTATTGCTGATTTATTGTCTTAAAAAATGTTTTGGCTCGCTTTGCTGGAATGGACACTTTAAATGCAAAGTTGAGTACAATTCTCTGAAAATGATTAAGTACAGTAAAGGACCTTTAATTACATTTGAACATAAACATTGCAAAATAGTTCAGTATTTGTATATAAAGTGCGAAACGAAACAAAAACGAAACGAAACGAAACAGATCGAAATGAAACAAATCGAAACGAAACAAAACGAAACGAAACAGATCGAAACGAAACGAAACAAAACATAAATCTTAAGTCATAGGCGGAAAAAATATTATTTAGCAGGGAGGAGTCTGTGAACTGTTCCGTTATGTGTATTTGAAAACTTTATCAGAAAAATGAGAGCAAATATTAGGGGGGGGGGCACATTTCGCTTGAAAAAGAATAAAAATTTTCTCCTGAAATCCCCCCCCCCAGTTTTATCTCATTACGGTGTCATAGCGTGGTTATATATCCCCTACCCTTTATTCCTCTTAAATACATAAATGGCATTTGACATTTACTTTTTTTAATTGTCAACTTTGACTCTTTAAAGAAACCCTCTCGGCACTAGTTACAAATGTAGAACTCTTGGATTAAGGCAATATTACATGCTGATCTTGTCTTTAAATATTCGTTCTCGGCAATTCTCCCTCTTTTTCTTATATTCTCTAAGTTTTATGTTTTGTTTCGTTTCGTTTCGATCTGTTTCGTTTCGTTTTGTTTCGTTTCGATCTGTTTCGTTTCGATTTGTTTCGTTTCGTTTCGATCTGTTTCGTTTCGTTTTTGTTTCGTTTCGCACTTTACATGGACCCCATTTTGTCGATTTAGGTTTAAGATTTAGGGAATATCATGGAAATTTTAGGGAATTCAGGTATCAAAATCTGTGGCCACCCTGGTATTCACTTCAAATTATTCCTAGAGACGGACAATTTTGAAAGTGTTTCAAGAAATCTGTAGAAGATAAGAAACATTTTAACTTTTAATCCAAAACTTACTTTATCATTGAATCAAGAACTGTCATTAGGTAGTTAGATGAAAAAAAATTGTGAATCCGTTGTCTTTCTTTTAATTTCAGCATTGATGCAACTGAAGAAACAAATACATTGGGACGGCTCATAAATCAGAGTCGAGGCAGCAGCAACTGCCAGTTGAGAATTGTAGAGATCAAAAACAAGCCTCATATAATATTAATAGCGTCAAGGGACCTAGAAAAAGGAGAGGAGTTGCTGTACGACTATGGTGACCAAAGAAAGTCATCAATGAAATTTATTCCGTGGCTTAAAAATTGACAGAGGAAGGTATTCAGGGCGACCACAGACTCTGGAAGACAGGAAAAAGTCAGGGAATTTGATAATTTCATGAAAATTAGGGAATTTTATTCATTGAATGTTTGAAGAAATAACAAGTACATGACAGAATAGAAAATATACATTTGAACAAAGGAATAAGATATTTTATTGCTGATTTATTGTCTTAAAAAATGTTTTGGCTCGCTTTGCTGGAATGGACACTTTAAATGCAAAGTTGAGTACAATTCTCTGAAAATGATTAAGTACAGTAAAGGACCTTTAATTACATTTGAACATAAACATTGCAAAATAGTTCAGTATTTGTATATAAAGTGCGAAACGAAACGAGACAGATCGAAATGAAACAAATCGAAACGAAACAAAACGAAACGAAACAGATCGAAACGAAACGAAACAAAACATAAATCTTAAGTCATAGGCGGAAAAAATATTATTTAGCAGGGAGGAGTCTGTGAACTGTTCCGTTATGTGTATTTGAAAACTTTATCAGAAAAATGAGAGCAAATATTAGGGGGGGGGCACATTTCGCTTGAAAAAGAATAAAAATTTTCTCCTGAAATCCCCCCCCCCCAGTTTTATCTCATTACGGTGTCATAGCGTGGTTATATATCCCCTACCCTTTATTCCCCTTAAATACATAAATGGCATTTGACATTTACTTTTTTTAATTGTCAACTTTGACTCTTTAAAGAAACCCTCTCGGCACTAGTTACAAATGTAGAACTCTTGGATTAAGGCAATATTACATGCTGATCTTGTCTTTAAATATTCGTTCTCGGCAATTCTCCCTCTTTTTCTTATATTCTCTAAGTTTTATGTTTTGTTTCGTTTCGTTTCGATCTGTTTCGTTTCGTTTTGTTTCGTTTCGATCTGTTTCGTTTCGATTTGTTTCGTTTCGTTTCGATCTGTTTCGTTTCGTTTTTGTTTCGTTTCGCACTTTACATGGACCCCATTTTGTCGATTTAGGTTTAAGATTTAGGGAATATCATGGAAATTTTAGGGAATTCAGGTATCAAAATCTGTGGCCACCCTGGTATTCACTTCAAATTATTCCTAGAGACGGACAATTTTGAAAGTGTTTCAAGAAATCTGTAGAAGATAAGAAACATTTTAACTTTTAATCCAAAACTTACTTTATCATTGAATCAAGAACTGTCATTAGGTAGTTAGATGAAAAAAAATTGTGAATCCGTTGTCTTTCTTTTAATTTCAGCATTGATGCAACTGAAGAAACAAATACATTGGGACGGCTCATAAATCAGAGTCGAGGCAGCAGCAACTGCCAGTTGAGAATTGTAGAGATCAAAAACAAGCCTCATATAATATTAATAGCGTCAAGGGACCTAGAAAAAGGAGAGGAGTTGCTGTACGACTATGGTGACCAAAGAAAGTCATCAATGAAATTTATTCCGTGGCTTAAAAATTGACAGAGGAAGGTATTCAGGGCGACCACAGACTCTGGAAGACAGGAAAAAGTCAGGGAATTTGATAATTTCATGAAAATTAGGGAATTTTATTCATTGAATGTTTGAAGAAATAACAAGTACATGACAGAATAGAAAATATACATTTGAACAAAGGAATAAGATATTTTATTGCTGATTTATTGTCTTAAAAAATGTTTTGGCTCGCTTTGCTGGAATGGACACTTTAAATGCAAAGTTGAGTACAATTCTCTGAAAATGATTAAGTACAGTAAAGGACCTTTAATTACATTTGAACATAAACATTGCAAAATAGTTCAGTATTTGTATATAAAGTGCGAAACGAAACGAGACAGATCGAAATGAAACAAATCGAAACGAAACAAAACGAAACGAAACAGATCGAAACGAAACGAAACAAAACATAAATCTTAAGTCATAGGCGGAAAAAATATTATTTAGCAGGGAGGAGTCTGTGAACTGTTCCGTTATGTGTATTTGAAAACTTTATCAGAAAAATGAGAGCAAATATTAGGGGGGGGGGCACATTTCGCTTGAAAAAGAATAAAAATTTTCTCCTGAAATCCCCCCCCCAGTTTTATCTCATTACGGTGTCATAGCGTGGTTATATATCCCCTACCCTTTATTCCTCTTAAATACATAAATGGCATTTGACATTTACTTTTTTTAATTGTCAACTTTGACTCTTTAAAGAAACCCTCTCGGCACTAGTTACAAATGTAGAACTCTTGGATTAAGGCAATATTACATGCTGATCTTGTCTTTAAATATTCGTTCTCGGCAATTCTCCCTCTTTTTCTTATATTCTCTAAGTTTTATGTTTGGTTTCGTTTCGTTTCGATCTGTTTCGTTTCGTTTTGTTTCGTTTCGATCTGTTTCGTTTCGATTTGTTTCGTTTCGTTTCGATCTGTTTCGTTTCGTTTTTGTTTCGTTTCGCACTTTACATGGACCCCATTTTGTCGATTTAGGTTTAAGATTTAGGGAATATCATGGAAATTTTAGGGAATTCAGGTATCAAAATCTGTGGCCACCCTGGTATTCACTTCAAATTATTCCTAGAGACGGACAATTTTGAAAGTGTTTCAAGAAATCTGTAGAAGATAAGAAACATTTTTACTTTTAATCCAAAACTTACTTTATCATTGAATCAAGAACTGTCATTAGGTAGTTAGATGAAAAAAAATTGTGAATCCGTTGTCTTTCTTTTAATTTCAGCATTGATGCAACTGAAGAAACAAATACATTGGGACGGCTCATAAATCAGAGTCGAGGCAGCAGCAACTGCCAGTTGAGAATTGTAGAGATCAAAAACAAGCCTCATATAATATTAATAGCGTCAAGGGACCTAGAAAAAGGAGAGGAGTTGCTGTACGACTATGGTGACCAAAGAAAGTCATCAATGAAATTTATTCCGTGGCTTAAAAATTGACAGAGGAAGGTATTCAGGGCGACCACAGACTCTGGAAGACAGGAAAAAGTCAGGGAATTTGATAATTTCATGAAAATTAGGGAATTTTATTCATTGAATGTTTGAAGAAATAACAAGTACATGACAGAATAGAAAATATACATTTGAACAAAGGAATAAGATATTTTATTGCTGATTTATTGTCTTAAAAAATGTTTTGGCTCGCTTTGCTGGAATGGACACTTTAAATGCAAAGTTGAGTACAATTCTCTGAAAATGATTAAGTACAGTAAAGGACCTTTAATTACATTTGAACATAAACATTGCAAAATAGTTCAGTATTTGTATATAAAGTGCGAAACGAAACGAGACAGATCGAAATGAAACAAATCGAAACGAAACAAAACGAAACGAAACAGATCGAAACGAAACGAAACAAAACATAAATCTTAAGTCATAGGCGGAAAAAATATTATTTAGCAGGGAGGAGTCTGTGAACTGTTCCGTTATGTGTATTTGAAAACTTTATCAGAAAAATGAGAGCAAATATTAGGGGGGGGGCACATTTCGCTTGAAAAAGAATAAAAATTTTCTCCTGAAATCCCCCCCCCCCCCCAGTTTTATCTCATTACGGTGTCATAGCGTGGTTATATATCCCCTACCCTTTATTCCTCTTAAATACATAAATGGCATTTGACATTTACTTTTTTTAATTGTCAACTTTGACTCTTTAAAGAAACCCTCTCGGCACTAGTTACAAATGTAGAACTCTTGGATTAAGGCAATATTACATGCTGATCTTGTCTTTAAATATTCGTTCTCGGCAATTCTCCCTCTTTTTCTTATATTCTCTAAGTTTTATGTTTGGTTTCGTTTCGTTTCGATCTGTTTCGTTTCGTTTTGTTTCGTTTCGATCTGTTTCGTTTCGATTTGTTTCGTTTCGTTTCGATCTGTTTCGTTTCGTTTTTGTTTCGTTTCGCACTTTACATGGACCCCATTTTGTCGATTTAGGTTTAAGATTTAGGGAATATCATGGAAATTTTAGGGAATTCAGGTATCAAAATCTGTGGCCACCCTGGTATTCACTTCAAATTATTCCTAGAGACGGACAATTTTGAAAGTGTTTCAAGAAATCTGTAGAAGATAAGAAACATTTTTACTTTTAATCCAAAACTTACTTTATCATTGAATCAAGAACTGTCATTAGGTAGTTAGATGAAAAAAAATTGTGAATCCGTTGTCTTTCTTTTAATTTCAGCATTGATGCAACTGAAGAAACAAATACATTGGGACGGCTCATAAATCAGAGTCGAGGCAGCAGCAACTGCCAGTTGAGAATTGTAGAGATCAAAAACAAGCCTCATATAATATTAATAGCGTCAAGGGACCTAGAAAAAGGAGAGGAGTTGCTGTACGACTATGGTGACCAAAGAAAGTCATCAATGAAATTTATTCCGTGGCTTAAAAATTGACAGAGGAAGGTATTCAGGGCGACCACAGACTCTGGAAGACAGGAAAAAGTCAGGGAATTTGATAATTTCATGAAAATTAGGGAATTTTATTCATTGAATGTTTGAAGAAATAACAAGTACATGACAGAATAGAAAATATACATTTGAACAAAGGAATAAGATATTTTATTGCTGATTTATTGTCTTAAAAAATGTTTTGGCTCGCTTTGCTGGAATGGACACTTTAAATGCAAAGTTGAGTACAATTCTCTGAAAATGATTAAGTACAGTAAAGGACCTTTAATTACATTTGAACATAAACATTGCAAAATAGTTCAGTATTTGTATATAAAGTGCGAAACGAAACAAAAACGAAACGAAACGAGACAGATCGAAACGAAACAAATCGAAACGAAACAAAACGAAACGAAACAGATCGAAACGAAACGAAACAAAACATAAATCTTAAGTCATAGGCGGAAAAAATATTATTTAGCAGGGAGGAGTCTGTGAACTGTTCCGTTATGTGTATTTGAAAACTTTATCAGAAAAATGAGAGCAAATATTAGGGGGGGGGGCACATTTCGCTTGAAAAAGAATAAAAATTTTCTCCTGAAATCCCCCCCCAGTTTTATCTCATTACGGTGTCATAGCGTGGTTATATATCCCCTACCCTTTATTCCTCTTAAATACATAAATGGCATTTGACATTTACTTTTTTTAATTGTCAACTTTGACTCTTTAAAGAAACCCTCTCGGCACTAGTTACAAATGTAGAACTCTTGGATTAAGGCAATATTACATGCTGATCTTGTCTTTAAATATTCGTTCTCGGCAATTCTCCCTCTTTTTCTTATATTCTCTAAGTTTTATGTTTGGTTTCGTTTCGTTTCGATCTGTTTCGTTTCGTTTTGTTTCGTTTCGATCTGTTTCGTTTCGATTTGTTTCGTTTCGTTTCGATCTGTTTCGTTTCGTTTTTGTTTCGTTTCGCACTTTACATGGACCCCATTTTGTCGATTTAGGTTTAAGATTTAGGGAATATCATGGAAATTTTAGGGAATTCAGGTATCAAAATCTGTGGCCACCCTGGTATTCACTTCAAATTATTCCTAGAGACGGACAATTTTGAAAGTGTTTCAAGAAATCTGTAGAAGATAAGAAACATTTTTACTTTTAATCCAAAACTTACTTTATCATTGAATCAAGAACTGTCATTAGGTAGTTAGATGAAAAAAAATTGTGAATCCGTTGTCTTTCTTTTAATTTCAGCATTGATGCAACTGAAGAAACAAATACATTGGGACGGCTCATAAATCAGAGTCGAGGCAGCAGCAACTGCCAGTTGAGAATTGTAGAGATCAAAAACAAGCCTCATATAATATTAATAGCGTCAAGGGACCTAGAAAAAGGAGAGGAGTTGCTGTACGACTATGGTGACCAAAGAAAGTCATCAATGAAATTTATTCCGTGGCTTAAAAATTGACAGAGGAAGGTATTCAGGGCGACCACAGACTCTGGAAGACAGGAAAAAGTCAGGGAATTTGATAATTTCATGAAAATTAGGGAATTTTATTCATTGAATGTTTGAAGAAATAACAAGTACATGACAGAATAGAAAATATACATTTGAACAAAGGAATAAGATATTTTATTGCTGATTTATTGTCTTAAAAAATGTTTTGGCTCGCTTTGCTGGAATGGACACTTTAAATGCAAAGTTGAGTACAATTCTCTGAAAATGATTAAGTACAGTAAAGGACCTTTAATTACATTTGAACATAAACATTGCAAAATAGTTCAGTATTTGTATATAAAGTGCGAAACGAAACAAAAACGAAACGAAACGAGACAGATCGAAACGAAACAAATCGAAACGAAACAAAACGAAACGAAACAGATCGAAACGAAACGAAACAAAACATAAATCTTAAGTCATAGGCGGAAAAAATATTATTTAGCAGGGAGGAGTCTGTGAACTGTTCCGTTATGTGTATTTGAAAACTTTATCAGAAAAATGAGAGCAAATATTAGGGGGGGGGGGCACATTTCGCTTGAAAAAGAATAAAAATTTTCTCCTGAAATCCCCCCCCCAGTTTTATCTCATTACGGTGTCATAGCGTGGTTATATATCCCCTACCCTTTATTCCTCTTAAATACATAAATGGCATTTGACATTTACTTTTTTTAATTGTCAACTTTGACTCTTTAAAGAAACCCTCTCGGCACTAGTTACAAATGTAGAACTCTTGGATTAAGGCAATATTACATGCTGATCTTGTCTTTAAATATTCGTTCTCGGCAATTCTCCCTCTTTTTCTTATATTCTCTAAGTTTTATGTTTTGTTTCGTTTCGTTTCGATCTGTTTCGTTTCGTTTTGTTTCGTTTCGATCTGTTTCGTTTCGATTTGTTTCGTTTCGTTTCGATCTGTTTCGTTTCGTTTTTGTTTCGTTTCGCACTTTACATGGACCCCATTTTGTCGATTTAGGTTTAAGATTTAGGGAATATCATGGAAATTTTAGGGAATTCAGGTATCAAAATCTGTGGCCACCCTGGTATTCACTTCAAATTATTCCTAGAGACGGACAATTTTGAAAGTGTTTCAAGAAATCTGTAGAAGATAAGAAACATTTTAACTTTTAATCCAAAACTTACTTTATCATTGAATCAAGAACTGTCATTAGGTAGTTAGATGAAAAAAAATTGTGAATCCGTTGTCTTTCTTTTAATTTCAGCATTGATGCAACTGAAGAAACAAATACATTGGGACGGCTCATAAATCAGAGTCGAGGCAGCAGCAACTGCCAGTTGAGAATTGTAGAGATCAAAAACAAGCCTCATATAATATTAATAGCGTCAAGGGACCTAGAAAAAGGAGAGGAGTTGCTGTACGACTATGGTGACCAAAGAAAGTCATCAATGAAATTTATTCCGTGGCTTAAAAATTGACAGAGGAAGGTATTCAGGGCGACCACAGACTCTGGAAGACAGGAAAAAGTCAGGGAATTTGATAATTTCATGAAAATTAGGGAATTTTATTCATTGAATGTTTGAAGAAATAACAAGTACATGACAGAATAGAAAATATACATTTGAACAAAGGAATAAGATATTTTATTGCTGATTTATTGTCTTAAAAAATGTTTTGGCTCGCTTTGCTGGAATGGACACTTTAAATGCAAAGTTGAGTACAATTCTCTGAAAATGATTAAGTACAGTAAAGGACCTTTAATTACATTTGAACATAAACATTGCAAAATAGTTCAGTATTTGTATATAAAGTGCGAAACGAAACAAAAACGAAACGAAACGAGACAGATCGAAACGAAACAAATCGAAACGAAACAAAACGAAACGAAACAGATCGAAACGAAACGAAACAAAACATAAATCTTAAGTCATAGGCGGAAAAAATATTATTTAGCAGGGAGGAGTCTGTGAACTGTTCCGTTATGTGTATTTGAAAACTTTATCAGAAAAATGAGAGCAAATATTAGGGGGGGGGGGGGCACATTTCGCTTGAAAAAGAATAAAAATTTTCTCCTGAAATCCCCCCCCCAGTTTTATCTCATTACGGTGTCATAGCGTGGTTATATATCCCCTACCCTTTATTCCTCTTAAATACATAAATGGCATTTGACATTTACTTTTTTTAATTGTCAACTTTGACTCTTTAAAGAAACCCTCTCGGCACTAGTTACAAATGTAGAACTCTTGGATTAAGGCAATATTACATGCTGATCTTGTCTTTAAATATTCGTTCTCGGCAATTCTCCCTCTTTTTCTTATATTCTCTAAGTTTTATGTTTTGTTTCGTTTCGTTTCGATCTGTTTCGTTTCGTTTTGTTTCGTTTCGATCTGTTTCGTTTCGATTTGTTTCGTTTCGTTTCGATCTGTTTCGTTTCGTTTTTGTTTCGTTTCGCACTTTACATGGACCCCATTTTGTCGATTTAGGTTTAAGATTTAGGGAATATCATGGAAATTTTAGGGAATTCAGGTATCAAAATCTGTGGCCACCCTGGTATTCACTTCAAATTATTCCTAGAGACGGACAATTTTGAAAGTGTTTCAAGAAATCTGTAGAAGATAAGAAACATTTTAACTTTTAATCCAAAACTTACTTTATCATTGAATCAAGAACTGTCATTAGGTAGTTAGATGAAAAAAAATTGTGAATCCGTTGTCTTTCTTTTAATTTCAGCATTGATGCAACTGAAGAAACAAATACATTGGGACGGCTCATAAATCAGAGTCGAGGCAGCAGCAACTGCCAGTTGAGAATTGTAGAGATCAAAAACAAGCCTCATATAATATTAATAGCGTCAAGGGACCTAGAAAAAGGAGAGGAGTTGCTGTACGACTATGGTGACCAAAGAAAGTCATCAATGAAATTTATTCCGTGGCTTAAAAATTGACAGAGGAAGGTATTCAGGGCGACCACAGACTCTGGAAGACAGGAAAAAGTCAGGGAATTTGATAATTTCATGAAAATTAGGGAATTTTATTCATTGAATGTTTGAAGAAATAACAAGTACATGACAGAATAGAAAATATACATTTGAACAAAGGAATAAGATATTTTATTGCTGATTTATTGTCTTAAAAAATGTTTTGGCTCGCTTTGCTGGAATGGACACTTTAAATGCAAAGTTGAGTACAATTCTCTGAAAATGATTAAGTACAGTAAAGGACCTTTAATTACATTTGAACATAAACATTGCAAAATAGTTCAGTATTTGTATATAAAGTGCGAAACGAAACAAAAACGAAACGAAACGAGACAGATCGAAATGAAACAAATCGAAACGAAACAAAACGAAACGAAACAGATCGAAACGAAACGAAACAAAACATAAATCTTAAGTCATAGGCGGAAAAAATATTATTTAGCAGGGAGGAGTCTGTGAACTGTTCCGTTATGTGTATTTGAAAACTTTATCAGAAAAATGAGAGCAAATATTAGGGGGGGGGGGCACATTTCGCTTGAAAAAGAATAAAAATTTTCTCCTGAAATCCCCCCCCCCAGTTTTATCTCATTGCGGTGTCATAGCGTGGTTATATATCCCCTACCCTTTATTCCTCTTAAATACATAAATGGCATTTGACATTTACTTTTTTTAATTGTCAACTTTGACTCTTTAAAGAAACCCTCTCGGCACTAGTTACAAATGTAGAACTCTTGGATTAAGGCAATATTACATGCTGATCTTGTCTTTAAATATTCGTTCTCGGCAATTCTCCCTCTTTTTCTTATATTCTCTAAGTTTTATGTTTTGTTTCGTTTCGTTTCGATCTGTTTCGTTTCGTTTTGTTTCGTTTCGATCTGTTTCGTTTCGATTTGTTTCGTTTCGTTTCGATCTGTTTCGTTTCGTTTTTGTTTCGTTTCGCACTTTACATGGACCCCATTTTGTCGATTTAGGTTTAAGATTTAGGGAATATCATGGAAATTTTAGGGAATTCAGGTATCAAAATCTGTGGCCACCCTGGTATTCACTTCAAATTATTCCTAGAGACGGACAATTTTGAAAGTGTTTCAAGAAATCTGTAGAAGATAAGAAACATTTTAACTTTTAATCCAAAACTTACTTTATCATTGAATCAAGAACTGTCATTAGGTAGTTAGATGAAAAAAAATTGTGAATCCGTTGTCTTTCTTTTAATTTCAGCATTGATGCAACTGAAGAAACAAATACATTGGGACGGCTCATAAATCAGAGTCGAGGCAGCAGCAACTGCCAGTTGAGAATTGTAGAGATCAAAAACAAGCCTCATATAATATTAATAGCGTCAAGGGACCTAGAAAAAGGAGAGGAGTTGCTGTACGACTATGGTGACCAAAGAAAGTCATCAATGAAATTTATTCCGTGGCTTAAAAATTGACAGAGGAAGGTATTCAGGGCGACCACAGACTCTGGAAGACAGGAAAAAGTCAGGGAATTTGATAATTTCATGAAAATTAGGGAATTTTATTCATTGAATGTTTGAAGAAATAACAAGTACATGACAGAATAGAAAATATACATTTGAACAAAGGAATAAGATATTTTATTGCTGATTTATTGTCTTAAAAAATGTTTTGGCTCGCTTTGCTGGAATGGACACTTTAAATGCAAATGAGTTAAAGAAGATCCTGACGATAATCTCAACAGCACTTACAATAGAGCAGAAAATTAAACATCGACGGACCCCTAGCAAGCTAGAGGTGAGATCAGGTGCCCGGGAGGAGTAAGCATCCCCTGTTGGCTAGCCGCACCCGCCGTCGATGTTAATGAAGCATGGAAATGAAATTTATAAAATTCATGCACTGTCTGACGTTATGTCTATATAGAAAGTTGAGTACAATTCTCTGAAAATGATTAAGTACAGTAAAGGACCTTTAATTACATTTGAACATAAACATTGCAAAATAGTTCAGTATTTGTATATAAAGTGCGAAACGAAACAAAAACGAAACGAAACGAGACAGATCGAAATGAAACAAATCGAAACGAAACAAAACGAAACGAAACAGATCGAAACGAAACGAAACAAAACATAAATCTTAAGTCATAGGCGGAAAAAATATTATTTAGCAGGGAGGAGTCTGTGAACTGTTCCGTTATGTGTATTTGAAAACTTTATCAGAAAAATGAGAGCAAATATTAGGGGGGGGGGCACATTTCGCTTGAAAAAGAATAAAAATTTTCTCCTGAAATCCCCCCCCCCCCCAGTTTTATCTCATTACGGTGTCATAGCGTGGTTATATATCCCCTACCCTTTATTCCTCTTAAATACATAAATGGCATTTGACATTTACTTTTTTTAATTGTCAACTTTGACTCTTTAAAGAAACCCTCTCGGCACTAGTTACAAATGTAGAACTCTTGGATTAAGGCAATATTACATGCTGATCTTGTCTTTAAATATTCGTTCTCGGCAATTCTCCCTCTTTTTCTTATATTCTCTAAGTTTTATGTTTTGTTTCGTTTCGTTTCGATCTGTTTCGTTTCGTTTTGTTTCGTTTCGATCTGTTTCGTTTCGATTTGTTTCGTTTCGTTTCGATCTGTTTCGTTTCGTTTTTGTTTCGTTTCGCACTTTACATGGACCCCATTTTGTCGATTTAGGTTTAAGATTTAGGGAATATCATGGAAATTTTAGGGAATTCAGGTATCAAAATCTGTGGCCACCCTGGTATTCACTTCAAATTATTCCTAGAGACGGACAATTTTGAAAGTGTTTCAAGAAATCTGTAGAAGATAAGAAACATTTTAACTTTTAATCCAAAACTTACTTTATCATTGAATCAAGAACTGTCATTAGGTAGTTAGATGAAAAAAAATTGTGAATCCGTTGTCTTTCTTTTAATTTCAGCATTGATGCAACTGAAGAAACAAATACATTGGGACGGCTCATAAATCAGAGTCGAGGCAGCAGCAACTGCCAGTTGAGAATTGTAGAGATCAAAATCAAGCCTCATATAATATTAATAGCGTCAAGGGACCTAGAAAAAGGAGAGGAGTTGCTGTACGACTATGGTGACCAAAGAAAGTCATCAATGAAATTTATTCCGTGGCTTAAAAATTGACAGAGGAAGGTATTCAGGGCTACCACAGACTCTGGAAGACAGGAAAAAGTCAGGGAATTTGATAATTTCATGAAAATTAGGGAATTTTATTCATTGAATGTTTGAAGAAATAACAAGTACATGACAGAATAGAAAATATACATTTGAACAAAGGAATAAGATATTTTATTGCTGATTTATTGTCTTAAAAAATGTTTTGGCTCGCTTTGCTGGAATGGACACTTTAAATGCAAAGTTGAGTACAATTCTCTGAAAATGATTAAGTACAGTAAAGGACCTTTAATTACATTTGAACATAAACATTGCAAAATAGTTCAGTATTTGTATATAAAGTGCGAAACGAAACAAAAACGAAACGAAACGAGACAGATCGAAATGAAACAAATCGAAACGAAACAAAACGAAACGAAACAGATCGAAACGAAACGAAACAAAACATAAATCTTAAGTCATAGGCGGAAAAAATATTATTTAGCAGGGAGGAGTCTGTGAACTGTTCCGTTATGTGTATTTGAAAACTTTATCAGAAAAATGAGAGCAAATATTAGGGGGGGGGGGCACATTTCGCTTGAAAAAGAATAAAAATTTTCTCCTGAAATCCCCCCCCCCCCCAGTTTTATCTCATTACGGTGTCATAGCGTGGTTATATATCCCCTACCCTTTATTCCTCTTAAATACATAAATGGCATTTGACATTTACTTTTTTTAATTGTCAACTTTGACTCTTTAAAGAAACCCTCTCGGCACTAGTTACAAATGTAGAACTCTTGGATTAAGGCAATATTACATGCTGATCTTGTCTTTAAATATTCGTTCTCGGCAATTCTCCCTCTTTTTCTTATATTCTCTAAGTTTTATGTTTTGTTTCGTTTCGTTTCGATCTGTTTCGTTTCGTTTTGTTTCGTTTCGATCTGTTTCGTTTCGATTTGTTTCGTTTCGTTTCGATCTGTTTCGTTTCGTTTTTGTTTCGTTTCGCACTTTACATGGACCCCATTTTGTCGATTTAGGTTTAAGATTTAGGGAATATCATGGAAATTTTAGGGAATTCAGGTATCAAAATCTGTGGCCACCCTGGTATTCACTTCAAATTATTCCTAGAGACGGACAATTTTGAAAGTGTTTCAAGAAATCTGTAGAAGATAAGAAACATTTTAACTTTTAATCCAAAACTTACTTTATCATTGAATCAAGAACTGTCATTAGGTAGTTAGATGAAAAAAAATTGTGAATCCGTTGTCTTTCTTTTAATTTCAGCATTGATGCAACTGAAGAAACAAATACATTGGGACGGCTCATAAATCAGAGTCGAGGCAGCAGCAACTGCCAGTTGAGAATTGTAGAGATCAAAAACAAGCCTCATATAATATTAATAGCGTCAAGGGACCTAGAAAAAGGAGAGGAGTTGCTGTACGACTATGGTGACCAAAGAAAGTCATCAATGAAATTTATTCCGTGGCTTAAAAATTGACAGAGGAAGGTATTCAGGGCGACCACAGACTCTGGAAGACAGGAAAAAGTCAGGGAATTTGATAATTTCATGAAAATTAGGGAATTTTATTCATTGAATGTTTGAAGAAATAACAAGTACATGACAGAATAGAAAATATACATTTGAACAAAGGAATAAGATATTTTATTGCTGATTTATTGTCTTAAAAAATGTTTTGGCTCGCTTTGCTGGAATGGACACTTTAAATGCAAAGTTGAGTACAATTCTCTGAAAATGATTAAGTACAGTAAAGGACCTTTAATTACATTTGAACATAAACATTGCAAAATAGTTCAGTATTTGTATATAAAGTGCGAAACGAAACAAAAACGAAACGAAACGAGACAGATCGAAATGAAACAAATCGAAACGAAACAAAACGAAACGAAACAGATCGAAACGAAACGAAACAAAACATAAATCTTAAGTCATAGGCGGAAAAAATATTATTTAGCAGGGAGGAGTCTGTGAACTGTTCCGTTATGTGTATTTGAAAACTTTATCAGAAAAATGAGAGCAAATATTAGGGGGGGGGGCACATTTCGCTTGAAAAAGAATAAAAATTTTCTCCTGAAATCCCCCCCCCCCCCAGTTTTATCTCATTACGGTGTCATAGCGTGGTTATATATCCCCTACCCTTTATTCCTCTTAAATACATAAATGGCATTTGACATTTACTTTTTTTAATTGTCAACTTTGACTCTTTAAAGAAACCCTCTCGGCACTAGTTACAAATGTAGAACTCTTGGATTAAGGCAATATTACATGCTGATCTTGTCTTTAAATATTCGTTCTCGGCAATTCTCCCTCTTTTTCTTATATTCTCTAAGTTTTATGTTTTGTTTCGTTTCGTTTCGATCTGTTTCGTTTCGTTTTGTTTCGTTTCGATCTGTTTCGTTTCGATTTGTTTCGTTTCGTTTCGATCTGTTTCGTTTCGTTTTTGTTTCGTTTCGCACTTTACATGGACCCCATTTTGTCGATTTAGGTTTAAGATTTAGGGAATATCATGGAAATTTTAGGGAATTCAGGTATCAAAATCTGTGGCCACCCTGGTATTCACTTCAAATTATTCCTAGAGACGGACAATTTTGAAAGTGTTTCAAGAAATCTGTAGAAGATAAGAAACATTTTAACTTTTAATCCAAAACTTACTTTATCATTGAATCAAGAACTGTCATTAGGTAGTTAGATGAAAAAAAATTGTGAATCCGTTGTCTTTCTTTTAATTTCAGCATTGATGGAACTGAAGAAACAAATACATTGGGACGGCTCATAAATCAGAGTCGAGGCAGCAGCAACTGCCAGTTGAGAATTGTAGAGATCAAAAACAAGCCTCATATAATATTAATAGCGTCAAGGGACCTAGAAAAAGGAGAGGAGTTGCTGTACGACTATGGTGACCAAAGAAAGTCATCAATGAAATTTATTCCGTGGCTTAAAAATTGACAGAGGAAGGTATTCAGGGCGACCACAGACTCTGGAAGACAGGAAAAAGTCAGGGAATTTGATAATTTCATGAAAATTAGGGAATTTTATTCATTGAATGTTTGAAGAAATAACAAGTACATGACAGAATAGAAAATATACATTTGAACAAAGGAATAAGATATTTTATTGCTGATTTATTGTCTTAAAAAATGTTTTGGCTCGCTTTGCTGGAATGGACACTTTAAATGCAAATGAGTTAAAGAAGATCCTGACGATAATCTCAACAGCACTTACAATAGAGCAGAAAATTAAACATCGACGGACCCCTAGCAAGCTAGAGGTGAGATCAGGTGCCCGGGAGGAGTAAGCATCCCCTGTTGGCTAGCCGCACCCGCCGTCGATGTTAATGAAGCATGGAAATGAAATTTATAAAATTCATGCACTGTCTGACGTTATGTCTATATAGAAAGTTGAGTACAATTCTCTGAAAATGATTAAGTACAGTAAAGGACCTTTAATTACATTTGAACATAAACATTGCAAAATAGTTCAGTATTTGTATATAAAGTGCGAAACGAAACAAAAACGAAACGAAACGAGACAGATCGAAATGAAACAAATCGAAACGAAACAAAACGAAACGAAACAGATCGAAACGAAACGAAACAAAACATAAATCTTAAGTCATAGGCGGAAAAAATATTATTTAGCAGGGAGGAGTCTGTGAACTGTTCCGTTATGTGTATTTGAAAACTTTATCAGAAAAATGAGAGCAAATATTAGGGGGGGGGGCACATTTCGCTTGAAAAAGAATAAAAATTTTCTCCTGAAATCCCCCCCCCCAGTTTTATCTCATTACGGTGTCATAGCGTGGTTATATATCCCCTACCCTTTATTCCTCTTAAATACATAAATGGCATTTGACATTTACTTTTTTTAATTGTCAACTTTGACTCTTTAAAGAAACCCTCTCGGCACTAGTTACAAATGTAGAACTCTTGGATTAAGGCAATATTACATGCTGATCTTGTCTTTAAATATTCGTTCTCGGCAATTCTCCCTCTTTTTCTTATATTCTCTAAGTTTTATGTTTTGTTTCGTTTCGTTTCGATCTGTTTCGTTTCGTTTTGTTTCGTTTCGATCTGTTTCGTTTCGATTTGTTTCGTTTCGTTTCGATCTGTTTCGTTTCGTTTTTGTTTCGTTTCGCACTTTACATGGACCCCATTTTGTCGATTTAGGTTTAAGATTTAGGGAATATCATGGAAATTTTAGGGAATTCAGGTATCAAAATCTGTGGCCACCCTGGTATTCACTTCAAATTATTCCTAGAGACGGACAATTTTGAAAGTGTTTCAAGAAATCTGTAGAAGATAAGAAACATTTTAACTTTTAATCCAAAACTTACTTTATCATTGAATCAAGAACTGTCATTAGGTAGTTAGATGAAAAAAAATTGTGAATCCGTTGTCTTTCTTTTAATTTCAGCATTGATGGAACTGAAGAAACAAATACATTGGGACGGCTCATAAATCAGAGTCGAGGCAGCAGCAACTGCCAGTTGAGAATTGTAGAGATCAAAAACAAGCCTCATATAATATTAATAGCGTCAAGGGACCTAGAAAAAGGAGAGGAGTTGCTGTACGACTATGGTGACCAAAGAAAGTCATCAATGAAATTTATTCCGTGGCTTAAAAATTGACAGAGGAAGGTATTCAGGGCGACCACAGACTCTGGAAGACAGGAAAAAGTCAGGGAATTTGATAATTTCATGAAAATTAGGGAATTTTATTCATTGAATGTTTGAAGAAATAACAAGTACATGACAGAATAGAAAATATACATTTGAACAAAGGAATAAGATATTTTATTGCTGATTTATTGTCTTAAAAAATGTTTTGGCTCGCTTTGCTGGAATGGACACTTTAAATGCAAAGTTGAGTACAATTCTCTGAAAATGATTAAGTACAGTAAAGGACCTTTAATTACATTTGAACATAAACATTGCAAAATAGTTCAGTATTTGTATATAAAGTGCGAAACGAAACAAAAACGAAACGAAACGAGACAGATCGAAACGAAACAAATCGAAACAAAACAAAACGAAACGAAACAGATCGAAACGAAACGAAACAAAACATAAATCTTAAGTCATAGGCGGAAAAAATATTATTTAGCAGGGAGGAGTCTGTGAACTGTTCCGTTATGTGTATTTGAAAACTTTATCAGAAAAATGAGAGCAAATATTAGGGGGGGGGGCACATTTCGCTTGAAAAAGAATAAAAATTTTCTCCTGAAATCCCCCCCCCCAGTTTTATCTCATTACGGTGTCATAGCGTGGTTATATATCCCCTACCCTTTATTCCTCTTAAATACATAAATGGCATTTGACATTTACTTTTTTTAATTGTCAACTTTGACTCTTTAAAGAAACCCTCTCGGCACTAGTTACAAATGTAGAACTCTTGGATTAAGGCAATATTACATGCTGATCTTGTCTTTAAATATTCGTTCTCGGCAATTCTCCCTCTTTTTCTTATATTCTCTAAGTTTTATGTTTTGTTTCGTTTCGTTTCGATCTGTTTCGTTTCGTTTTGTTTCGTTTCGATCTGTTTCGTTTCGATTTGTTTCGTTTCGTTTCGATCTGTTTCGTTTCGTTTTTGTTTCGTTTCGCACTTTACATGGACCCCATTTTGTCGATTTAGGTTTAAGATTTAGGGAATATCATGGAAATTTTAGGGAATTCAGGTATCAAAATCTGTGGCCACCCTGGTATTCACTTCAAATTATTCCTAGAGACGGACAATTTTGAAAGTGTTTCAAGAAATCTGTAGAAGATAAGAAACATTTTAACTTTTAATCCAAAACTTACTTTATCATTGAATCAAGAACTGTCATTAGGTAGTTAGATGAAAAAAAATTGTGAATCCGTTGTCTTTCTTTTAATTTCAGCATTGATGCAACTGAAGAAACAAATACATTGGGACGGCTCATAAATCAGAGTCGAGGCAGCAGCAACTGCCAGTTGAGAATTGTAGAGATCAAAAACAAGCCTCATATAATATTAATAGCGTCAAGGGACCTAGAAAAAGGAGAGGAGTTGCTGTACGACTATGGTGACCAAAGAAAGTCATCAATGAAATTTATTCCGTGGCTTAAAAATTGACAGAGGAAGGTATTCAGGGCGACCACAGACTCTGGAAGACAGGAAAAAGTCAGGGAATTTGATAATTTCATGAAAATTAGGGAATTTTATTCATTGAATGTTTGAAGAAATAACAAGTACATGACAGAATAGAAAATATACATTTGAACAAAGGAATAAGATATTTTATTGCTGATTTATTGTCTTAAAAAATGTTTTGGCTCGCTTTGCTGGAATGGACACTTTAAATGCAAAGTTGAGTACAATTCTCTGAAAATGATTAAGTACAGTAAAGGACCTTTAATTACATTTGAACATAAACATTGCAAAATAGTTCAGTATTTGTATATAAAGTGCGAAACGAAACAAAAACGAAACGAAACGAGACAGATCGAAACGAAACAAATCGAAACGAAACAAAACGAAACGAAACAGATCGAAACGAAACGAAACAAAACATAAATCTTAAGTCATAGGCGGAAAAAATATTATTTAGCAGGGAGGAGTCTGTGAACTGTTCCGTTATGTGTATTTGAAAACTTTATCAGAAAAATGAGAGCAAATATTAGGGGGGGGGGGGCACATTTCGCTTGAAAAAGAATAAAAATTTTCTCCTGAAATCCCCCCCCCCCCCCAGTTTTATCTCATTACGGTGTCATAGCGTGGTTATATATCCCCTACCCTTTATTCCTCTTAAATACATAAATGGCATTTGACATTTACTTTTTTTAATTGTCAACTTTGACTCTTTAAAGAAACCCTCTCGGCACTAGTTACAAATGTAGAACTCTTGGATTAAGGCAATATTACATGCTGATCTTGTCTTTAAATATTCGTTCTCGGCAATTCTCCCTCTTTTTCTTATATTCTCTAAGTTTTATGTTTTGTTTCGTTTCGTTTCGATCTGTTTCGTTTCGTTTTGTTTCGTTTCGATCTGTTTCGTTTCGATTTGTTTCGTTTCGTTTCGATCTGTTTCGTTTCGTTTTTGTTTCGTTTCGCACTTTACATGGACCCCATTTTGTCGATTTAGGTTTAAGATTTAGGGAATATCATGGAAATTTTAGGGAATTCAGGTATCAAAATCTGTGGCCACCCTGGTATTCACTTCAAATTATTCCTAGAGACGGACAATTTTGAAAGTGTTTCAAGAAATCTGTAGAAGATAAGAAACATTTTAACTTTTAATCCAAAACTTACTTTATCATTGAATCAAGAACTGTCATTAGGTAGTTAGATGAAAAAAAATTGTGAATCCGTTGTCTTTCTTTTAATTTCAGCATTGATGCAACTGAAGAAACAAATACATTGGGACGGCTCATAAATCAGAGTCGAGGCAGCAGCAACTGCCAGTTGAGAATTGTAGAGATCAAAAACAAGCCTCATATAATATTAATAGCGTCAAGGGACCTAGAAAAAGGAGAGGAGTTGCTGTACGACTATGGTGACCAAAGAAAGTCATCAATGAAATTTATTCCGTGGCTTAAAAATTGACAGAGGAAGGTATTCAGGGCGACCACAGACTCTGGAAGACAGGAAAAAGTCAGGGAATTTGATAATTTCATGAAAATTAGGGAATTTTATTCATTGAATGTTTGAAGAAATAACAAGTACATGACAGAATAGAAAATATACATTTGAACAAAGGAATAAGATATTTTATTGCTGATTTATTGTCTTAAAAAATGTTTTGGCTCGCTTTGCTGGAATGGACACTTTAAATGCAAAGTTGAGTACAATTCTCTGAAAATGATTAAGTACAGTAAAGGACCTTTAATTACATTTGAACATAAACATTGCAAAATAGTTCAGTATTTGTATATAAAGTGCGAAACGAAACAAAAACGAAACGAAACGAGACAGATCGAAATGAAACAAATCGAAACGAAACAAAACGAAACGAAACAGATCGAAACGAAACGAAACAAAACATAAATCTTAAGTCATAGGCGGAAAAAATATTATTTAGCAGGGAGGAGTCTGTGAACTGTTCCGTTATGTGTATTTGAAAACTTTATCAGAAAAATGAGAGCAAATATTAGGGGGGGGGGGCACATTTCGCTTGAAAAAGAATAAAAATTTTCTCCTGAAATCCCCCCCCCCCCCCAGTTTTATCTCATTACGGTGTCATAGCGTGGTTATATATCCCCTACCCTTTATTCCTCTTAAATACATAAATGGCATTTGACATTTACTTTTTTTAATTGTCAACTTTGACTCTTTAAAGAAACCCTCTCGGCACTAGTTACAAATGTAGAACTCTTGGATTAAGGCAATATTACATGCTGATCTTGTCTTTAAATATTCGTTCTCGGCAATTCTCCCTCTTTTTCTTATATTCTCTAAGTTTTATGTTTTGTTTCGTTTCGTTTCGATCTGTTTCGTTTCGTTTTGTTTCGTTTCGATCTGTTTCGTTTCGATTTGTTTCGTTTCGTTTCGATCTGTTTCGTTTCGTTTTTGTTTCGTTTCGCACTTTACATGGACCCCATTTTGTCGATTTAGGTTTAAGATTTAGGGAATATCATGGAAATTTTAGGGAATTCAGGTATCAAAATCTGTGGCCACCCTGGTATTCACTTCAAATTATTCCTAGAGACGGACAATTTTGAAAGTGTTTCAAGAAATCTGTAGAAGATAAGAAACATTTTAACTTTTAATCCAAAACTTACTTTATCATTGAATCAAGAACTGTCATTAGGTAGTTAGATGAAAAAAAATTGTGAATCCGTTGTCTTTCTTTTAATTTCAGCATTGATGCAACTGAAGAAACAAATACATTGGGACGGCTCATAAATCAGAGTCGAGGCAGCAGCAACTGCCAGTTGAGAATTGTAGAGATCAAAAACAAGCCTCATATAATATTAATAGCGTCAAGGGACCTAGAAAAAGGAGAGGAGTTGCTGTACGACTATGGTGACCAAAGAAAGTCATCAATGAAATTTATTCCGTGGCTTAAAAATTGACAGAGGAAGGTATTCAGGGCGACCACAGACTCTGGAAGACAGGAAAAAGTCAGGGAATTTGATAATTTCATGAAAATTAGGGAATTTTATTCATTGAATGTTTGAAGAAATAACAAGTACATGACAGAATAGAAAATATACATTTGAACAAAGGAATAAGATATTTTATTGCTGATTTATTGTCTTAAAAAATGTTTTGGCTCGCTTTGCTGGAATGGACACTTTAAATGCAAAGTTGAGTACAATTCTCTGAAAATGATTAAGTACAGTAAAGGACCTTTAATTACATTTGAACATAAACATTGCAAAATAGTTCAGTATTTGTATATAAAGTGCGAAACGAAACAAAAACGAAACGAAACGAGACAGATCGAAATGAAACAAATCGAAACGAAACAAAACGAAACGAAACAGATCGAAACGAAACGAAACAAAACATAAATCTTAAGTCATAGGCGGAAAAAATATTATTTAGCAGGGAGGAGTCTGTGAACTGTTCCGTTATGTGTATTTGAAAACTTTATCAGAAAAATGAGAGCAAATATTAGGGGGGGGGGGCACATTTCGCTTGAAAAAGAATAAAAATTTTCTCCTGAAATCCCCCCCCCAGTTTTATCTCATTACGGTGTCATAGCGTGGTTGTATATCCCCTACCCTTTATTCCTCTTAAATACATAAATGGCATTTGACATTTACTTTTTTTAATTGTCAACTTTGACTCTTTAAAGAAACCCTCTCGGCACTAGTTACAAATGTAGAACTCTTGGATTAAGGCAATATTACATGCTGATCTTGTCTTTAAATATTCGTTCTCGGCAATTCTCCCTCTTTTTCTTATATTCTCTAAGTTTTATGTTTTGTTTCGTTTCGTTTCGATCTGTTTCGTTTCGTTTTGTTTCGTTTCGATCTGTTTCGTTTCGATTTGTTTCGTTTCGTTTCGATCTGTTTCGTTTCGTTTTTCTTTCGTTTCGCACTTTACATGGACCCCATTTTGTCGATTTAGGTTTAAGATTTAGGGAATATCATGGAAATTTTAGGGAATTCAGGTATCAAAATCTGTGGCCACCCTGGTATTCACTTCAAATTATTCCTAGAGACGGACAATTTTGAAAGTGTTTCAAGAAATCTGTAGAAGATAAGAAACATTTTAACTTTTAATCCAAAACTTACTTTATCATTGAATCAAGAACTGTCATTAGGTAGTTAGATGAAAAAAAATTGTGAATCCGTTGTCTTTCTTTTAATTTCAGCATTGATGCAACTGAAGAAACAAATACATTGGGACGGCTCATAAATCAGAGTCGAGGCAGCAGCAACTGCCAGTTGAGAATTGTAGAGATCAAAAACAAGCCTCATATAATATTAATAGCGTCAAGGGACCTAGAAAAAGGAGAGGAGTTGCTGTACGACTATGGTGACCAAAGAAAGTCATCAATGAAATTTATTCCGTGGCTTAAAAATTGACAGAGGAAGGTATTCAGGGCGACCACAGACTCTGGAAGACAGGAAAAAGTCAGGGAATTTGATAATTTCATGAAAATTAGGGAATTTTATTCATTGAATGTTTGAAGAAATAACAAGTACATGACAGAATAGAAAATATACATTTGAACAAAGGAATAAGATATTTTATTGCTGATTTATTGTCTTAAAAAATGTTTTGGCTCGCTTTGCTGGAATGGACACTTTAAATGCAAAGTTGAGTACAATTCTCTGAAAATGATTAAGTACAGTAAAGGACCTTTAATTACATTTGAACATAAACATTGCAAAATAGTTCAGTATTTGTATATAAAGTGCGAAACGAAACAAAAACGAAACGAAACGAGACAGATCGAAATGAAACAAATCGAAACGAAACAAAACGAAACGAAACAGATCGAAACGAAACGAAACAAAACATAAATCTTAAGTCATAGGCGGAAAAAATATTATTTAGCAGGGAGGAGTCTGTGAACTGTTCCGTTATGTGTATTTGAAAACTTTATCAGAAAAATGAGAGCAAATATTAGGGGGGGGGGGGCACATTTCGCTTGAAAAAGAATAAAAATTTTCTCCTGAAATCCCCCCCCCCCCAGTTTTATCTCATTACGGTGTCATAGCGTGGTTATATATCCCCTACCCTTTATTCCTCTTAAATACATAAATGGCATTTGACATTTACTTTTTTTAATTGTCAACTTTGACTCTTTAAAGAAACCCTCTCGGCACTAGTTACAAATGTAGAACTCTTGGATTAAGGCAATATTACATGCTGATCTTGTCTTTAAATATTCGTTCTCGGCAATTCTCCCTCTTTTTCTTATATTCTCTAAGTTTTATGTTTTGTTTCGTTTCGTTTCGATCTGTTTCGTTTCGTTTTGTTTCGTTTCGATCTGTTTCGTTTCGATTTGTTTCGTTTCGTTTCGATCTGTTTCGTTTCGTTTTTGTTTCGTTTCGCACTTTACATGGACCCCATTTTGTCGATTTAGGTTTAAGATTTAGGGAATATCATGGAAATTTTAGGGAATTCAGGTATCAAAATCTGTGGCCACCCTGGTATTCACTTCAAATTATTCCTAGAGACGGACAATTTTGAAAGTGTTTCAAGAAATCTGTAGAAGATAAGAAACATTTTAACTTTTAATCCAAAACTTACTTTATCATTGAATCAAGAACTGTCATTAGGTAGTTAGATGAAAAAAAATTGTGAATCCGTTGTCTTTCTTTTAATTTCAGCATTGATGGAACTGAAGAAACAAATACATTGGGACGGCTCATAAATCAGAGTCGAGGCAGCAGCAACTGCCAGTTGAGAATTGTAGAGATCAAAAACAAGCCTCATATAATATTAATAGCGTCAAGGGACCTAGAAAAAGGAGAGGAGTTGCTGTACGACTATGGTGACCAAAGAAAGTCATCAATGAAATTTATTCCGTGGCTTAAAAATTGACAGAGGAAGGTATTCAGGGCGACCACAGACTCTGGAAGACAGGAAAAAGTCAGGGAATTTGATAATTTCATGAAAATTAGGGAATTTTATTCATTGAATGTTTGAAGAAATAACAAGTACATGACAGAATAGAAAATATACATTTGAACAAAGGAATAAGATATTTTATTGCTGATTTATTGTCTTAAAAAATGTTTTGGCTCGCTTTGCTGGAATGGACACTTTAAATGCAAATGAGTTAAAGAAGATCCTGACGATAATCTCAACAGCACTTACAATAGAGCAGAAAATTAAACATCGACGGACCCCTAGCAAGCTAGAGGTGAGATCAGGTGCCCGGGAGGAGTAAGCATCCCCTGTTGGCTAGCCGCACCCGCCGTCGATGTTAATGAAGCATGGAAATGAAATTTATAAAATTCATGCACTGTCTGACGTTATGTCTATATAGAAAGTTGAGTACAATTCTCTGAAAATGATTAAGTACAGTAAAGGACCTTTAATTACATTTGAACATAAACATTGCAAAATAGTTCAGTATTTGTATATAAAGTGCGAAACGAAACAAAAACGAAACGAAACGAGACAGATCGAAATGAAACAAATCGAAACGAAACAAAACGAAACGAAACAGATCGAAACGAAACGAAACAAAACATAAATCTTAAGTCATAGGCGGAAAAAATATTATTTAGCAGGGAGGAGTCTGTGAACTGTTCCGTTATGTGTATTTGAAAACTTTATCAGAAAAATGAGAGCAAATATTAGGGGGGGGGGCACATTTCGCTTGAAAAAGAATAAAAATTTTCTCCTGAAATCCCCCCCCCCCAGTTTTATCTCATTACGGTGTCATAGCGTGGTTATATATCCCCTACCCTTTATTCCTCTTAAATACATAAATGGCATTTGACATTTACTTTTTTTAATTGTCAACTTTGACTCTTTAAAGAAACCCTCTCGGCACTAGTTACAAATGTAGAACTCTTGGATTAAGGCAATATTACATGCTGATCTTGTCTTTAAATATTCGTTCTCGGCAATTCTCCCTCTTTTTCTTATATTCTCTAAGTTTTATGTTTTGTTTCGTTTCGTTTCGATCTGTTTCGTTTCGTTTTGTTTCGTTTCGATCTGTTTCGTTTCGATTTGTTTCGTTTCGTTTCGATCTGTTTCGTTTCGTTTTTGTTTCGTTTCGCACTTTACATGGACCCCATTTTGTCGATTTAGGTTTAAGATTTAGGGAATATCATGGAAATTTTAGGGAATTCAGGTATCAAAATCTGTGGCCACCCTGGTATTCACTTCAAATTATTCCTAGAGACGGACAATTTTGAAAGTGTTTCAAGAAATCTGTAGAAGATAAGAAACATTTTAACTTTTAATCCAAAACTTACTTTATCATTGAATCAAGAACTGTCATTAGGTAGTTAGATGAAAAAAAATTGTGAATCCGTTGTCTTTCTTTTAATTTCAGCATTGATGCAACTGAAGAAACAAATACATTGGGACGGCTCATAAATCAGAGTCGAGGCAGCAGCAACTGCCAGTTGAGAATTGTAGAGATCAAAAACAAGCCTCATATAATATTAATAGCGTCAAGGGACCTAGAAAAAGGAGAGGAGTTGCTGTACGACTATGGTGACCAAAGAAAGTCATCAATGAAATTTATTCCGTGGCTTAAAAATTGACAGAGGAAGGTATTCAGGGCGACCACAGACTCTGGAAGACAGGAAAAAGTCAGGGAATTTGATAATTTCATGAAAATTAGGGAATTTTATTCATTGAATGTTTGAAGAAATAACAAGTACATGACAGAATAGAAAATATACATTTGAACAAAGGAATAAGATATTTTATTGCTGATTTATTGTCTTAAAAAATGTTTTGGCTCGCTTTGCTGGAATGGACACTTTAAATGCAAAGTTGAGTACAATTCTCTGAAAATGATTAAGTACAGTAAAGGACCTTTAATTACATTTGAACATAAACATTGCAAAATAGTTCAGTATTTGTATATAAAGTGCGAAACGAAACAAAAACGAAACGAAACGAGACAGATCGAAATGAAACAAATCGAAACGAAACAAAACGAAACGAAACAGATCGAAACGAAACGAAACAAAACATAAATCTTAAGTCATAGGCGGAAAAAATATTATTTAGCAGGGAGGAGTCTGTGAACTGTTCCGTTATGTGTATTTGAAAACTTTATCAGAAAAATGAGAGCAAATATTAGGGGGGGGGGCACATTTCGCTTGAAAAAGAATAAAAATTTTCTCCTGAAATCCCCCCCCCCCCAGTTTTATCTCATTACGGTGTCATAGCGTGGTTATATATCCCCTACCCTTTATTCCTCTTAAATACATAAATGGCATTTGACATTTACTTTTTTTAATTGTCAACTTTGACTCTTTAAAGAAACCCTCTCGGCACTAGTTACAAATGTAGAACTCTTGGATTAAGGCAATATTACATGCTGATCTTGTCTTTAAATATTCGTTCTCGGCAATTCTCCCTCTTTTTCTTATATTCTCTAAGTTTTATGTTTTGTTTCGTTTCGTTTCGATCTGTTTCGTTTCGTTTTGTTTCGTTTCGATCTGTTTCGTTTCGATTTGTTTCGTTTCGTTTCGATCTGTTTCGTTTCGTTTTTGTTTCGTTTCGCACTTTACATGGACCCCATTTTGTCGATTTAGGTTTAAGATTTAGGGAATATCATGGAAATTTTAGGGAATTCAGGTATCAAAATCTGTGGCCACCCTGGTATTCACTTCAAATTATTCCTAGAGACGGACAATTTTGAAAGTGTTTCAAGAAATCTGTAGAAGATAAGAAACATTTTAACTTTTAATCCAAAACTTACTTTATCATTGAATCAAGAACTGTCATTAGGTAGTTAGATGAAAAAAAATTGTGAATCCGTTGTCTTTCTTTTAATTTCAGCATTGATGCAACTGAAGAAACAAATACATTGGGACGGCTCATAAATCAGAGTCGAGGCAGCAGCAACTGCCAGTTGAGAATTGTAGAGATCAAAAACAAGCCTCATATAATATTAATAGCGTCAAGGGACCTAGAAAAAGGAGAGGAGTTGCTGTACGACTATGGTGACCAAAGAAAGTCATCAATGAAATTTATTCCGTGGCTTAAAAATTGACAGAGGAAGGTATTCAGGGCGACCACAGACTCTGGAAGACAGGAAAAAGTCAGGGAATTTGATAATTTCATGAAAATTAGGGAATTTTATTCATTGAATGTTTGAAGAAATAACAAGTACATGACAGAATAGAAAATATACATTTGAACAAAGGAATAAGATATTTTATTGCTGATTTATTGTCTTAAAAAATGTTTTGGCTCGCTTTGCTGGAATGGACACTTTAAATGCAAAGTTGAGTACAATTCTCTGAAAATGATTAAGTACAGTAAAGGACCTTTAATTACATTTGAACATAAACATTGCAAAATAGTTCAGTATTTGTATATAAAGTGCGAAACGAAACAAAAACGAAACGAAACGAGACAGATCGAAACGAAACAAATCGAAACGAAACAAAACGAAACGAAACAGATCGAAACGAAACGAAACAAAACATAAATCTTAAGTCATAGGCGGAAAAAATATTATTTAGCAGGGAGGAGTCTGTGAACTGTTCCGTTATGTGTATTTGAAAACTTTATCAGAAAAATGAGAGCAAATATTAGGGGGGGGGGGGGGGGCACATTTCGCTTGAAAAAGAATAAAAATTTTCTCCTGAAATCCCCCCCCAGTTTTATCTCATTACGGTGTCATAGCGTGGTTATATATCCCCTACCCTTTATTCCTCTTAAATACATAAATGGCATTTGACATTTACTTTTTTTAATTGTCAACTTTGACTCTTTAAAGAAACCCTCTCGGCACTAGTTACAAATGTAGAACTCTTGGATTAAGGCAATATTACATGCTGATCTTGTCTTTAAATATTCGTTCTCGGCAATTCTCCCTCTTTTTCTTATATTCTCTAAGTTTTATGTTTTGTTTTGTTTCGTTTCGTTTCGATCTGTTTCGTTTCGTTTTGTTTCGTTTCGATCTGTTTCGTTTCGATTTGTTTCGTTTCGTTTCGATCTGTTTCGTTTCGTTTTTGTTTCGTTTCGCACTTTACATGGACCCCATTTTGTCGATTTAGGTTTAAGATTTAGGGAATATCATGGAAATTTTAGGGAATTCAGGTATCAAAATCTGTGGCCACCCTGGTATTCACTTCAAATTATTCCTAGAGACGGACAATTTTGAAAGTGTTTCAAGAAATCTGTAGAAGATAAGAAACATTTTAACTTTTAATCCAAAACTTACTTTATCATTGAATCAAGAACTGTCATTAGGTAGTTAGATGAAAAAAAATTGTGAATCCGTTGTCTTTCTTTTAATTTCAGCATTGATGCAACTGAAGAAACAAATACATTGGGACGGCTCATAAATCAGAGTCGAGGCAGCAGCAACTGCCAGTTGAGAATTGTAGAGATCAAAAACAAGCCTCATATAATATTAATAGCGTCAAGGGACCTAGAAAAAGGAGAGGAGTTGCTGTACGACTATGGTGACCAAAGAAAGTCATCAATGAAATTTATTCCGTGGCTTAAAAATTGACAGAGGAAGGTATTCAGGGCGACCACAGACTCTGGAAGACAGGAAAAAGTCAGGGAATTTGATAATTTCATGAAAATTAGGGAATTTTATTCATTGAATGTTTGAAGAAATAACAAGTACATGACAGAATAGAAAATATACATTTGAACAAAGGAATAAGATATTTTATTGCTGATTTATTGTCTTAAAAAATGTTTTGGCTCGCTTTGCTGGAATGGACACTTTAAATGCAAAGTTGAGTACAATTCTCTGAAAATGATTAAGTACAGTAAAGGACCTTTAATTACATTTGAACATAAACATTGCAAAATAGTTCAGTATTTGTATATAAAGTGCGAAACGAAACAAAAACGAAACGAAACGAGACAGATCGAAATGAAACAAATCGAAACGAAACAAAACGAAACGAAACAGATCGAAACGAAACGAAACAAAACATAAATCTTAAGTCATAGGCGGAAAAAATATTATTTAGCAGGGAGGAGTCTGTGAACTGTTCCGTTATGTGTATTTGAAAACTTTATCAGAAAAATGAGAGCAAATATTAGGGGGGGGGGGGGGCACATTTCGCTTGAAAAAGAATAAAAATTTTCTCCTGAAATCCCCCCCCCCCCCAGTTTTATCTCATTACGGTGTCATAGCGTGGTTATATATCCCCTACCCTTTATTCCTCTTAAATACATAAATGGCATTTGACATTTACTTTTTTTAATTGTCAACTTTGACTCTTTAAAGAAACCCTCTCGGCACTAGTTACAAATGTAGAACTCTTGGATTAAGGCAATATTACATGCTGATCTTGTCTTTAAATATTCGTTCTCGGCAATTCTCCCTCTTTTTCTTATATTCTCTAAGTTTTATGTTTTGTTTCGTTTCGTTTCGATCTGTTTCGTTTCGTTTTGTTTCGTTTCGATCTGTTTCGTTTCGATTTGTTTCGTTTCGTTTCGATCTGTTTCGTTTCGTTTTTGTTTCGTTTCGCACTTTACATGGACCCCATTTTGTCGATTTAGGTTTAAGATTTAGGGAATATCATGGAAATTTTAGGGAATTCAGGTATCAAAATCTGTGGCCACCCTGGTATTCACTTCAAATTATTCCTAGAGACGGACAATTTTGAAAGTGTTTCAAGAAATCTGTAGAAGATAAGAAACATTTTAACTTTTAATCCAAAACTTACTTTATCATTGAATCAAGAACTGTCATTAGGTAGTTAGATGAAAAAAAATTGTGAATCCGTTGTCTTTCTTTTAATTTCAGCATTGATGCAACTGAAGAAACAAATACATTGGGACGGCTCATAAATCAGAGTCGAGGCAGCAGCAACTGCCAGTTGAGAATTGTAGAGATCAAAAACAAGCCTCATATAATATTAATAGCGTCAAGGGACCTAGAAAAAGGAGAGGAGTTGCTGTACGACTATGGTGACCAAAGAAAGTCATCAATGAAATTTATTCCGTGGCTTAAAAATTGACAGAGGAAGGTATTCAGGGCGACCACAGACTCTGGAAGACAGGAAAAAGTCAGGGAATTTGATAATTTCATGAAAATTAGGGAATTTTATTCATTGAATGTTTGAAGA
Organism: Pinctada fucata; assembly: GCA_028142955.1. NCBI lineage: Eukaryota > Metazoa > Mollusca > Bivalvia > Pterioida > Pteriidae > Pinctada > Pinctada fucata. The sequence goes on along the minus strand of AP027102.1, from coordinate 43,512,331 downwards.
AATAACAAGTACATGACAGAATAGAAAATATACATTTGAACAAAGGAATAAGATATTTTATTGCTGATTTATTGTCTTAAAAAATGTTTTGGCTCGCTTTGCTGGAATGGACACTTTAAATGCAAAGTTGAGTACAATTCTCTGAAAATGATTAAGTACAGTAAAGGACCTTTAATTACATTTGAACATAAACATTGCAAAATAGTTCAGTATTTGTATATAAAGTGCGAAACGAAACAAAAACGAAACGAAACGAGACAGATCGAAACGAAACAAATCGAAACGAAACAAAACGAAACGAAACAGATCGAAACGAAACGAAACAAAACATAAATCTTAAGTCATAGGCGGAAAAAATATTATTTAGCAGGGAGGAGTCTGTGAACTGTTCCGTTATGTGTATTTGAAAACTTTATCAGAAAAATGAGAGCAAATATTAGGGGGGGGGGGCACATTTCGCTTGAAAAAGAATAAAAATTTTCTCCTGAAATCCCCCCCCCCAGTTTTATCTCATTACGGTGTCATAGCGTGGTTATATATCCCCTACCCTTTATTCCTCTTAAATACATAAATGGCATTTGACATTTACTTTTTTTAATTGTCAACTTTGACTCTTTAAAGAAACCCTCTCGGCACTAGTTACAAATGTAGAACTCTTGGATTAAGGCAATATTACATGCTGATCTTGTCTTTAAATATTCGTTCTCGGCAATTCTCCCTCTTTTTCTTATATTCTCTAAGTTTTATGTTTTGTTTCGTTTCGTTTCGATCTGTTTCGTTTCGTTTTGTTTCGTTTCGATCTGTTTCGTTTCGATTTGTTTCGTTTCGTTTCGATCTGTTTCGTTTCGTTTTTGTTTCGTTTCGCACTTTACATGGACCCCATTTTGTCGATTTAGGTTTAAGATTTAGGGAATATCATGGAAATTTTAGGGAATTCAGGTATCAAAATCTGTGGCCACCCTGGTATTCACTTCAAATTATTCCTAGAGACGGACAATTTTGAAAGTGTTTCAAGAAATCTGTAGAAGATAAGAAACATTTTAACTTTTAATCCAAAACTTACTTTATCATTGAATCAAGAACTGTCATTAGGTAGTTAGATGAAAAAAAATTGTGAATCCGTTGTCTTTCTTTTAATTTCAGCATTGATGCAACTGAAGAAACAAATACATTGGGACGGCTCATAAATCAGAGTCGAGGCAGCAGCAACTGCCAGTTGAGAATTGTAGAGATCAAAAACAAGCCTCATATAATATTAATAGCGTCAAGGGACCTAGAAAAAGGAGAGGAGTTGCTGTACGACTATGGTGACCAAAGAAAGTCATCAATGAAATTTATTCCGTGGCTTAAAAATTGACAGAGGAAGGTATTCAGGGCGACCACAGACTCTGGAAGACAGGAAAAAGTCAGGGAATTTGATAATTTCATGAAAATTAGGGAATTTTATTCATTGAATGTTTGAAGAAATAACAAGTACATGACAGAATAGAAAATATACATTTGAACAAAGGAATAAGATATTTTATTGCTGATTTATTGTCTTAAAAAATGTTTTGGCTCGCTTTGCTGGAATGGACACTTTAAATGCAAAGTTGAGTACAATTCTCTGAAAATGATTAAGTACAGTAAAGGACCTTTAATTACATTTGAACATAAACATTGCAAAATAGTTCAGTATTTGTATATAAAGTGCGAAACGAAACAAAAACGAAACGAAACGAGACAGATCGAAATGAAACAAATCGAAACGAAACAAAACGAAACGAAACAGATCGAAACGAAACGAAACAAAACATAAATCTTAAGTCATAGGCGGAAAAAATATTATTTAGCAGGGAGGAGTCTGTGAACTGTTCCGTTATGTGTATTTGAAAACTTTATCAGAAAAATGAGAGCAAATATTAGGGGGGGGGCACATTTCGCTTGAAAAAGAATAAAAATTTTCTCCTGAAATCCCCCCCCCCAGTTTTATCTCATTGCGGTGTCATAGCGTGGTTATATATCCCCTGCCCTTTATTCCTCTTAAATACATAAATGGCATTTGACATTTACTTTTTTTAATTGTCAACTTTGACTCTTTAAAGAAACCCTCTCGGCACTAGTTACAAATGTAGAACTCTTGGATTAAGGCAATATTACATGCTGATCTTGTCTTTAAATATTCGTTCTCGGCAATTCTCCCTCTTTTTCTTATATTCTCTAAGTTTTATGTTTTGTTTCGTTTCGTTTCGATCTGTTTCGTTTCGTTTTGTTTCGTTTCGATCTGTTTCGTTTCGATTTGTTTCGTTTCGTTTCGATCTGTTTCGTTTCGTTTTTGTTTCGTTTCGCACTTTACATGGACCCCATTTTGTCGATTTAGGTTTAAGATTTAGGGAATATCATGGAAATTTTAGGGAATTCAGGTATCAAAATCTGTGGCCACCCTGGTATTCACTTCAAATTATTCCTAGAGACGGACAATTTTGAAAGTGTTTCAAGAAATCTGTAGAAGATAAGAAACATTTTAACTTTTAATCCAAAACTTACTTTATCATTGAATCAAGAACTGTCATTAGGTAGTTAGATGAAAAAAAATTGTGAATCCGTTGTCTTTCTTTTAATTTCAGCATTGATGCAACTGAAGAAACAAATACATTGGGACGGCTCATAAATCAGAGTCGAGGCAGCAGCAACTGCCAGTTGAGAATTGTAGAGATCAAAAACAAGCCTCATATAATATTAATAGCGTCAAGGGACCTAGAAAAAGGAGAGGAGTTGCTGTACGACTATGGTGACCAAAGAAAGTCATCAATGAAATTTATTCCGTGGCTTAAAAATTGACAGAGGAAGGTATTCAGGGCGACCACAGACTCTGGAAGACAGGAAAAAGTCAGGGAATTTGATAATTTCATGAAAATTAGGGAATTTTATTCATTGAATGTTTGAAGAAATAACAAGTACATGACAGAATAGAAAATATACATTTGAACAAAGGAATAAGATATTTTATTGCTGATTTATTGTCTTAAAAAATGTTTTGGCTCGCTTTGCTGGAATGGACACTTTAAATGCAAAGTTGAGTACAATTCTCTGAAAATGATTAAGTACAGTAAAGGACCTTTAATTACATTTGAACATAAACATTGCAAAATAGTTCAGTATTTGTATATAAAGTGCGAAACGAAACAAAAACGAAACGAAACGAGACAGATCGAAATGAAACAAATCGAAACGAAACAAAACGAAACGAAACAGATCGAAACGAAACGAAACAAAACATAAATCTTAAGTCATAGGCGGATAAAATATTATTTAGCAGGGAGGAGTCTGTGAACTGTTCCGTTATGTGTATTTGAAAACTTTATCAGAAAAATGAGAGCAAATATTAGGGGGGGGGGCACATTTCGCTTGAAAAAGAATAAAAATTTTCTCCTGAAATCCCCCCCCCCCCAGTTTTATCTCATTACGGTGTCATAGCGTGGTTATATATCCCCTACCCTTTATTCCTCTTAAATACATAAATGGCATTTGACATTTACTTTTTTTAATTGTCAACTTTGACTCTTTAAAGAAACCCTCTCGGCACTAGTTACAAATGTAGAACTCTTGGATTAAGGCAATATTACATGCTGATCTTGTCTTTAAATATTCGTTCTCGGCAATTCTCCCTCTTTTTCTTATATTCTCTAAGTTTTATGTTTTGTTTCGTTTCGTTTCGATCTGTTTCGTTTCGTTTTGTTTCGTTTCGATCTGTTTCGTTTCGATTTGTTTCGTTTCGTTTCGATCTGTTTCGTTTCGTTTTTGTTTCGTTTCGCACTTTACATGGACCCCATTTTGTCGATTTAGGTTTAAGATTTAGGGAATATCATGGAAATTTTAGGGAATTCAGGTATCAAAATCTGTGGCCACCCTGGTATTCACTTCAAATTATTCCTAGAGACGGACAATTTTGAAAGTGTTTCAAGAAATCTGTAGAAGATAAGAAACATTTTAACTTTTAATCCAAAACTTACTTTATCATTGAATCAAGAACTGTCATTAGGTAGTTAGATGAAAAAAAATTGTGAATCCGTTGTCTTTCTTTTAATTTCAGCATTGATGGAACTGAAGAAACAAATACATTGGGACGGCTCATAAATCAGAGTCGAGGCAGCAGCAACTGCCAGTTGAGAATTGTAGAGATCAAAAACAAGCCTCATATAATATTAATAGCGTCAAGGGACCTAGAAAAAGGAGAGGAGTTGCTGTACGACTATGGTGACCAAAGAAAGTCATCAATGAAATTTATTCCGTGGCTTAAAAATTGACAGAGGAAGGTATTCAGGGCGACCACAGACTCTGGAAGACAGGAAAAAGTCAGGGAATTTGATAATTTCATGAAAATTAGGGAATTTTATTCATTGAATGTTTGAAGAAATAACAAGTACATGACAGAATAGAAAATATACATTTGAACAAAGGAATAAGATATTTTATTGCTGATTTATTGTCTTAAAAAATGTTTTGGCTCGCTTTGCTGGAATGGACACTTTAAATGCAAATGAGTTAAAGAAGATCCTGACGATAATCTCAACAGCACTTACAATAGAGCAGAAAATTAAACATCGACGGACCCCTAGCAAGCTAGAGGTGAGATCAGGTGCCCGGGAGGAGTAAGCATCCCCTGTTGGCTAGCCGCACCCGCCGTCGATGTTAATGAAGCATGGAAATGAAATTTATAAAATTCATGCACTGTCTGACGTTATGTCTATATAGAAAGTTGAGTACAATTCTCTGAAAATGATTAAGTACAGTAAAGGACCTTTAATTACATTTGAACATAAACATTGCAAAATAGTTCAGTATTTGTATATAAAGTGCGAAACGAAACAAAAACGAAACGAAACGAGACAGATCGAAATGAAACAAATCGAAACGAAACAAAACGAAACGAAACAGATCGAAACGAAACGAAACAAAACATAAATCTTAAGTCATAGGCGGAAAAAATATTATTTAGCAGGGAGGAGTCTGTGAACTGTTCCGTTATGTGTATTTGAAAACTTTATCAGAAAAATGAGAGCAAATATTAGGGGGGGGGGGGGCACATTTCGCTTGAAAAAGAATAAAAATTTTCTCCTGAAATCCCCCCCCCCCCCAGTTTTATCTCATTACGGTGTCATAGCGTGGTTATATATCCCCTACCCTTTATTCCTCTTAAATACATAAATGGCATTTGACATTTACTTTTTTTAATTGTCAACTTTGACTCTTTAAAGAAACCCTCTCGGCACTAGTTACAAATGTAGAACTCTTGGATTAAGGCAATATTACATGCTGATCTTGTCTTTAAATATTCGTTCTCGGCAATTCTCCCTCTTTTTCTTATATTCTCTAAGTTTTATGTTTTGTTTCGTTTCGTTTCGATCTGTTTCGTTTCGTTTTGTTTCGTTTCGATCTGTTTCGTTTCGATTTGTTTCGTTTCGTTTCGATCTGTTTCGTTTCGTTTTTGTTTCGTTTCGCACTTTACATGGACCCCATTTTGTCGATTTAGGTTTAAGATTTAGGGAATATCATGGAAATTTTAGGGAATTCAGGTATCAAAATCTGTGGCCACCCTGGTATTCACTTCAAATTATTCCTAGAGACGGACAATTTTGAAAGTGTTTCAAGAAATCTGTAGAAGATAAGAAACATTTTAACTTTTAATCCAAAACTTACTTTATCATTGAATCAAGAACTGTCATTAGGTAGTTAGATGAAAAAAAATTGTGAATCCGTTGTCTTTCTTTTAATTTCAGCATTGATGCAACTGAAGAAACAAATACATTGGGACGGCTCATAAATCAGAGTCGAGGCAGCAGCAACTGCCAGTTGAGAATTGTAGAGATCAAAATCAAGCCTCATATAATGTTAATAGCGTCAAGGGACCTAGAAAAAGGAGAGGAGTTGCTGTACGACTATGGTGACCAAAGAAAGTCATCAATGAAATTTATTCCGTGGCTTAAAAATTGACAGAGGAAGGTATTCAGGGCTACCACAGACTCTGGAAGACAGGAAAAAGTCAGGGAATTTGATAATTTCATGAAAATTAGGGAATTTTATTCATTGAATGTTTGAAGAAATAACAAGTACATGACAGAATAGAAAATATACATTTGAACAAAGGAATAAGATATTTTATTGCTGATTTATTGTCTTAAAAAATGTTTTGGCTCGCTTTGCTGGAATGGACACTTTAAATGCAAAGTTGAGTACAATTCTCTGAAAATGATTAAGTACAGTAAAGGACCTTTAATTACATTTGAACATAAACATTGCAAAATAGTTCAGTATTTGTATATAAAGTGCGAAACGAAACAAAAACGAAACGAAACGAGACAGATCGAAATGAAACAAATCGAAACGAAACAAAACGAAACGAAACAGATCGAAACGAAACGAAACAAAACATAAATCTTAAGTCATAGGCGGAAAAAATATTATTTAGCAGGGAGGAGTCTGTGAACTGTTCCGTTATGTGTATTTGAAAACTTTATCAGAAAAATGAGAGCAAATATTAGGGGGGGGGGGGGCACATTTCGCTTGAAAAAGAATAAAAATTTTCTCCTGAAATCCCCCCCCCCAGTTTTATCTCATTACGGTGTCATAGCGTGGTTATATATCCCCTACCCTTTATTCCTCTTAAATACATAAATGGCATTTGACATTTACTTTTTTTAATTGTCAACTTTGACTCTTTAAAGAAACCCTCTCGGCACTAGTTACAAATGTAGAACTCTTGGATTAAGGCAATATTACATGCTGATCTTGTCTTTAAATATTCGTTCTCGGCAATTCTCCCTCTTTTTCTTATATTCTCTAAGTTTTATGTTTTGTTTCGTTTCGTTTCGATCTGTTTCGTTTCGTTTTGTTTCGTTTCGATCTGTTTCGTTTCGATTTGTTTCGTTTCGTTTCGATCTGTTTCGTTTCGTTTTTGTTTCGTTTCGCACTTTACATGGACCCCATTTTGTCGATTTAGGTTTAAGATTTAGGGAATATCATGGAAATTTTAGGGAATTCAGGTATCAAAATCTGTGGCCACCCTGGTATTCACTTCAAATTATTCCTAGAGACGGACAATTTTGAAAGTGTTTCAAGAAATCTGTAGAAGATAAGAAACATTTTAACTTTTAATCCAAAACTTACTTTATCATTGAATCAAGAACTGTCATTAGGTAGTTAGATGAAAAAAAATTGTGAATCCGTTGTCTTTCTTTTAATTTCAGCATTGATGCAACTGAAGAAACAAATACATTGGGACGGCTCATAAATCAGAGTCGAGGCAGCAGCAACTGCCAGTTGAGAATTGTAGAGATCAAAAACAAGCCTCATATAATATTAATAGCGTCAAGGGACCTAGAAAAAGGAGAGGAGTTGCTGTACGACTATGGTGACCAAAGAAAGTCATCAATGAAATTTATTCCGTGGCTTAAAAATTGACAGAGGAAGGTATTCAGGGCGACCACAGACTCTGGAAGACAGGAAAAAGTCAGGGAATTTGATAATTTCATGAAAATTAGGGAATTTTATTCATTGAATGTTTGAAGAAATAACAAGTACATGACAGAATAGAAAATATACATTTGAACAAAGGAATAAGATATTTTATTGCTGATTTATTGTCTTAAAAAATGTTTTGGCTCGCTTTGCTGGAATGGACACTTTAAATGCAAAGTTGAGTACAATTCTCTGAAAATGATTAAGTACAGTAAAGGACCTTTAATTACATTTGAACATAAACATTGCAAAATAGTTCAGTATTTGTATATAAAGTGCGAAACGAAACAAAAACGAAACGAAACGAGACAGATCGAAATGAAACAAATCGAAACGAAACAAAACGAAACGAAACAGATCGAAACGAAACGAAACAAAACATAAATCTTAAGTCATAGGCGGAAAAAATATTATTTAGCAGGGAGGAGTCTGTGAACTGTTCCGTTATGTGTATTTGAAAACTTTATCAGAAAAATGAGAGCAAATATTAGGGGGGGGGGGGGGCACATTTCGCTTGAAAAAGAATAAAAATTTTCTCCTGAAATCCCCCCCCCAGTTTTATCTCATTACGGTGTCATAGCGTGGTTATATATCCCCTACCCTTTATTCCTCTTAAATACATAAATGGCATTTGACATTTACTTTTTTTAATTGTCAACTTTGACTCTTTAAAGAAACCCTCTCGGCACTAGTTACAAATGTAGAACTCTTGGATTAAGGCAATATTACATGCTGATCTTGTCTTTAAATATTCGTTCTCGGCAATTCTCCCTCTTTTTCTTATATTCTCTAAGTTTTATGTTTTGTTTCGTTTCGTTTCGATCTGTTTCGTTTCGTTTTGTTTCGTTTCGATCTGTTTCGTTTCGATTTGTTTCGTTTCGTTTCGATCTGTTTCGTTTCGTTTTTGTTTCGTTTCGCACTTTACATGGACCCCATTTTGTCGATTTAGGTTTAAGATTTAGGGAATATCATGGAAATTTTAGGGAATTCAGGTATCAAAATCTGTGGCCACCCTGGTATTCACTTCAAATTATTCCTAGAGACGGACAATTTTGAAAGTGTTTCAAGAAATCTGTAGAAGATAAGAAACATTTTAACTTTTAATCCAAAACTTACTTTATCATTGAATCAAGAACTGTCATTAGGTAGTTAGATGAAAAAAAATTGTGAATCCGTTGTCTTTCTTTTAATTTCAGCATTGATGCAACTGAAGAAACAAATACATTGGGACGGCTCATAAATCAGAGTCGAGGCAGCAGCAACTGCCAGTTGAGAATTGTAGAGATCAAAAACAAGCCTCATATAATATTAATAGCGTCAAGGGACCTAGAAAAAGGAGAGGAGTTGCTGTACGACTATGGTGACCAAAGAAAGTCATCAATGAAATTTATTCCGTGGCTTAAAAATTGACAGAGGAAGGTATTCAGGGCGACCACAGACTCTGGAAGACAGGAAAAAGTCAGGGAATTTGATAATTTCATGAAAATTAGGGAATTTTATTCATTGAATGTTTGAAGAAATAACAAGTACATGACAGAATAGAAAATATACATTTGAACAAAGGAATAAGATATTTTATTGCTGATTTATTGTCTTAAAAAATGTTTTGGCTCGCTTTGCTGGAATGGACACTTTAAATGCAAATGAGTTAAAGAAGATCCTGACGATAATCTCAACAGCACTTACAATAGAGCAGAAAATTAAACATCGACGGACCCCTAGCAAGCTAGAGGTGAGATCAGGTGCCCGGGAGGAGTAAGCATCCCCTGTTGGCTAGCCGCACCCGCCGTCGATGTTAATGAAGCATGGAAATGAAATTTATAAAATTCATGCACTGTCTGACGTTATGTCTATATAGAAAGTTGAGTACAATTCTCTGAAAATGATTAAGTACAGTAAAGGACCTTTAATTACATTTGAACATAAACATTGCAAAATAGTTCAGTATTTGTATATAAAGTGCGAAACGAAACAAAAACGAAACGAAACGAGACAGATCGAAATGAAACAAATCGAAACGAAACAAAACGAAACGAAACAGATCGAAACGAAACGAAACAAAACATAAATCTTAAGTCATAGGCGGAAAAAATATTATTTAGCAGGGAGGAGTCTGTGAACTGTTCCGTTATGTGTATTTGAAAACTTTATCAGAAAAATGAGAGCAAATATTAGGGGGGGGGGGGGCACATTTCGCTTGAAAAAGAATAAAAATTTTCTCCTGAAATCCCCCCCCCCCCAGTTTTATCTCATTACGGTGTCATAGCGTGGTTATATATCCCCTACCCTTTATTCCTCTTAAATACATAAATGGCATTTGACATTTACTTTTTTTAATTGTCAACTTTGACTCTTTAAAGAAACCCTCTCGGCACTAGTTACAAATGTAGAACTCTTGGATTAAGGCAATATTACATGCTGATCTTGTCTTTAAATATTCGTTCTCGGCAATTCTCCCTCTTTTTCTTATATTCTCTAAGTTTTATGTTTTGTTTCGTTTCGTTTCGATCTGTTTCGTTTCGTTTTGTTTCGTTTCGATCTGTTTCGTTTCGATTTGTTTCGTTTCGTTTCGATCTGTTTCGTTTCGTTTTTGTTTCGTTTCGCACTTTACATGGACCCCATTTTGTCGATTTAGGTTTAAGATTTAGGGAATATCATGGAAATTTTAGGGAATTCAGGTATCAAAATCTGTGGCCACCCTGGTATTCACTTCAAATTATTCCTAGAGACGGACAATTTTGAAAGTGTTTCAAGAAATCTGTAGAAGATAAGAAACATTTTAACTTTTAATCCAAAACTTACTTTATCATTGAATCAAGAACTGTCATTAGGTAGTTAGATGAAAAAAAATTGTGAATCCGTTGTCTTTCTTTTAATTTCAGCATTGATGGAACTGAAGAAACAAATACATTGGGACGGCTCATAAATCAGAGTCGAGGCAGCAGCAACTGCCAGTTGAGAATTGTAGAGATCAAAAACAAGCCTCATATAATATTAATAGCGTCAAGGGACCTAGAAAAAGGAGAGGAGTTGCTGTACGACTATGGTGACCAAAGAAAGTCATCAATGAAATTTATTCCGTGGCTTAAAAATTGACAGAGGAAGGTATTCAGGGCGACCACAGACTCTGGAAGACAGGAAAAAGTCAGGGAATTTGATAATTTCATGAAAATTAGGGAATTTTATTCATTGAATGTTTGAAGAAATAACAAGTACATGACAGAATAGAAAATATACATTTGAACAAAGGAATAAGATATTTTATTGCTGATTTATTGTCTTAAAAAATGTTTTGGCTCGCTTTGCTGGAATGGACACTTTAAATGCAAAGTTGAGTACAATTCTCTGAAAATGATTAAGTACAGTAAAGGACCTTTAATTACATTTGAACATAAACATTGCAAAATAGTTCAGTATTTGTATATAAAGTGCGAAACGAAACAAAAACGAAACGAAACGAGACAGATCGAAACGAAACAAATCGAAACGAAACAAAACGAAACGAAACAGATCGAAACGAAACGAAACAAAACATAAATCTTAAGTCATAGGCGGAAAAAATATTTTTTAGCAGGGAGGAGTCTGTGAACTGTTCCGTTATGTGTATTTGAAAACTTTATCAGAAAAATGAGAGCAAATATTAGGGGGGGGGGGGGCACATTTCGCTTGAAAAAGAATAAAAATTTTCTCCTGAAATCCCCCCCCCCCCAGTTTTATCTCATTACGGTGTCATAGCGTGGTTATATATCCCCTACCCTTTATTCCTCTTAAATACATAAATGGCATTTGACATTTACTTTTTTTAATTGTCAACTTTGACTCTTTAAAGAAACCCTCTCGGCACTAGTTACAAATGTAGAACTCTTGGATTAAGGCAATATTACATGCTGATCTTGTCTTTAAATATTCGTTCTCGGCAATTCTCCCTCTTTTTCTTATATTCTCTAAGTTTTATGTTTTGTTTCGTTTCGTTTCGATCTGTTTCGTTTCGTTTTGTTTCGTTTCGATCTGTTTCGTTTCGATTTGTTTCGTTTCGTTTCGATCTGTTTCGTTTCGTTTTTGTTTCGTTTCGCACTTTACATGGACCCCATTTTGTCGATTTAGGTTTAAGATTTAGGGAATATCATGGAAATTTTAGGGAATTCAGGTATCAAAATCTGTGGCCACCCTGGTATTCACTTCAAATTATTCCTAGAGACGGACAATTTTGAAAGTGTTTCAAGAAATCTGTAGAAGATAAGAAACATTTTAACTTTTAATCCAAAACTTACTTTATCATTGAATCAAGAACTGTCATTAGGTAGTTAGATGAAAAAAAATTGTGAATCCGTTGTCTTTCTTTTAATTTCAGCATTGATGCAACTGAAGAAACAAATACATTGGGACGGCTCATAAATCAGAGTCGAGGCAGCAGCAACTGCAGTTGAGAATTGTAGAGATCAAAAACAAGCCTCATATAATATTAATAGCGTCAAGGGACCTAGAAAAAGGAGAGGAGTTGCTGTACGACTATGGTGACCAAAGAAAGTCATCAATGAAATTTATTCCGTGGCTTAAAAATTGACAGAGGAAGGTATTCAGGGCGACCACAGACTCTGGAAGACAGGAAAAAGTCAGGGAATTTGATAATTTCATGAAAATTAGGGAATTTTATTCATTGAATGTTTGAAGAAATAACAAGTACATGACAGAATAGAAAATATACATTTGAACAAAGGAATAAGATATTTTATTGCTGATTTATTGTCTTAAAAAATGTTTTGGCTCGCTTTGCTGGAATGGACACTTTAAATGCAAAGTTGAGTACAATTCTCTGAAAATGATTAAGTACAGTAAAGGACCTTTAATTACATTTGAACATAAACATTGCAAAATAGTTCAGTATTTGTATATAAAGTGCGAAACGAAACAAAAACGAAACGAAACGAGACAGATCGAAACGAAACAAATCGAAACGAAACAAAACGAAACGAAACAGATCGAAACGAAACGAAACAAAACATAAATCTTAAGTCATAGGCGGAAAAAATATTATTTAGCAGGGAGGAGTCTGTGAACTGTTCCGTTATGTGTATTTGAAAACTTTATCAGAAAAATGAGAGCAAATATTAGGGGGGGGGGGCACATTTCGCTTGAAAAAGAATAAAAATTTTCTCCTGAAATCCCCCCCCCAGTTTTATCTCATTACGGTGTCATAGCGTGGTTATATATCCCCTACCCTTTATTCCTCTTAAATACATAAATGGCATTTGACATTTACTTTTTTTAATTGTCAACTTTGACTCTTTAAAGAAACCCTCTCGGCACTAGTTACAAATGTAGAACTCTTGGATTAAGGCAATATTACATGCTGATCTTGTCTTTAAATATTCGTTCTCGGCAATTCTCCCTCTTTTTCTTATATTCTCTAAGTTTTATGTTTTGTTTCGTTTCGTTTCGATCTGTTTCGTTTCGTTTTGTTTCGTTTCGATCTGTTTCGTTTCGATTTGTTTCGTTTCGTTTCGATCTGTTTCGTTTCGTTTTTGTTTCGTTTCGCACTTTACATGGACCCCATTTTGTCGATTTAGGTTTAAGATTTAGGGAATATCATGGAAATTTTAGGGAATTCAGGTATCAAAATCTGTGGCCACCCTGGTATTCACTTCAAATTATTCCTAGAGACGGACAATTTTGAAAGTGTTTCAAGAAATCTGTAGAAGATAAGAAACATTTTAACTTTTAATCCAAAACTTACTTTATCATTGAATCAAGAACTGTCATTAGGTAGTTAGATGAAAAAAAATTGTGAATCCGTTGTCTTTCTTTTAATTTCAGCATTGATGGAACTGAAGAAACAAATACATTGGGACGGCTCATAAATCAGAGTCGAGGCAGCAGCAACTGCCAGTTGAGAATTGTAGAGATCAAAAACAAGCCTCATATAATATTAATAGCGTCAAGGGACCTAGAAAAAGGAGAGGAGTTGCTGTACGACTATGGTGACCAAAGAAAGTCATCAATGAAATTTATTCCGTGGCTTAAAAATTGACAGAGGAAGGTATTCAGGGCGACCACAGACTCTGGAAGACAGGAAAAAGTCAGGGAATTTGATAATTTCATGAAAATTAGGGAATTTTATTCATTGAATGTTTGAAGAAATAACAAGTACATGACAGAATAGAAAATATACATTTGAACAAAGGAATAAGATAATATTTTATTGCTGATTTATTGTCTTAAAAAATGTTTTGGCTCGCTTTGCTGGAATGGACACTTTAAATGCAAAGTTGAGTACAATTCTCTGAAAATGATTAAGTACAGTAAAGGACCTTTAATTACATTTGAACATAAACATTGCAAAATAGTTCAGTATTTGTATATAAAGTGCGAAACGAAACAAAAACGAAACGAAACGAGACAGATCGAAACGAAACAAATCGAAACGAAACAAAACGAAACGAAACAGATCGAAACGAAACGAAACAAAACATAAATCTTAAGTCATAGGCGGAAAAAATATTATTTAGCAGGGAGGAGTCTGTGAACTGTTCCGTTATGTGTATTTGAAAACTTTATCAGAAAAATGAGAGCAAATATTAGGGGGGGGGCACATTTCGCTTGAAAAAGAATAAAAATTTTCTCCTGAAATCCCCCCCCCAGTTTTATCTCATTACGGTGTCATAGCGTGGTTATATATCCCCTACCCTTTATTCCTCTTAAATACATAAATGGCATTTGACATTTACTTTTTTTAATTGTCAACTTTGACTCTTTAAAGAAACCCTCTCGGCACTAGTTACAAATGTAGAACTCTTGGATTAAGGCAATATTACATGCTGATCTTGTCTTTAAATATTCGTTCTCGGCAATTCTCCCTCTTTTTCTTATATTCTCTAAGTTTTATGTTTTGTTTCGTTTCGTTTCGATCTGTTTCGTTTCGTTTTGTTTCGTTTCGATCTGTTTCGTTTCGATTTGTTTCGTTTCGTTTCGATCTGTTTCGTTTCGTTTTTGTTTCGTTTCGCACTTTACATGGACCCCATTTTGTCGATTTAGGTTTAAGATTTAGGGAATATCATGGAAATTTTAGGGAATTCAGGTATCAAAATCTGTGGCCACCCTGGTATTCACTTCAAATTATTCCTAGAGACGGACAATTTTGAAAGTGTTTCAAGAAATCTGTAGAAGATAAGAAACATTTTAACTTTTAATCCAAAACTTACTTTATCATTGAATCAAGAACTGTCATTAGGTAGTTAGATGAAAAAAAATTGTGAATCCGTTGTCTTTCTTTTAATTTCAGCATTGATGGAACTGAAGAAACAAATACATTGGGACGGCTCATAAATCAGAGTCGAGGCAGCAGCAACTGCCAGTTGAGAATTGTAGAGATCAAAAACAAGCCTCATATAATATTAATAGCGTCAAGGGACCTAGAAAAAGGAGAGGAGTTGCTGTACGACTATGGTGACCAAAGAAAGTCATCAATGAAATTTATTCCGTGGCTTAAAAATTGACAGAGGAAGGTATTCAGGGCGACCACAGACTCTGGAAGACAGGAAAAAGTCAGGGAATTTGATAATTTCATGAAAATTAGGGAATTTTATTCATTGAATGTTTGAAGAAATAACAAGTACATGACAGAATAGAAAATATACATTTGAACAAAGGAATAAGATATTTTATTGCTGATTTATTGTCTTAAAAAATGTTTTGGCTCGCTTTGCTGGAATGGACACTTTAAATGCAAAGTTGAGTACAATTCTCTGAAAATGATTAAGTACAGTAAAGGACCTTTAATTACATTTGAACATAAACATTGCAAAATAGTTCAGTATTTGTATATAAAGTGCGAAACGAAACAAAAACGAAACGAAACGAGACAGATCGAAATGAAACAAATCGAAACGAAACAAAACGAAACGAAACAGATCGAAACGAAACGAAACAAAACATAAATCTTAAGTCATAGGCGGAAAAAATATTATTTAGCAGGGAGGAGTCTGTGAACTGTTCCGTTATGTGTATTTGAAAACTTTATCAGAAAAATGAGAGCAAATATTAGGGGGGGGGGGGGGGCACATTTCGCTTGAAAAAGAATAAAAATTTTCTCCTGAAATCCCCCCCCCCCCAGTTTTATCTCATTACGGTGTCATAGCGTGGTTATATATCCCCTACCCTTTATTCCTCTTAAATACATAAATGGCATTTGACATTTACTTTTTTTAATTGTCAACTTTGACTCTTTAAAGAAACCCTCTCGGCACTAGTTACAAATGTAGAACTCTTGGATTAAGGCAATATTACATGCTGATCTTGTCTTTAAATATTCGTTCTCGGCAATTCTCCCTCTTTTTCTTATATTCTCTAAGTTTTATGTTTTGTTTCGTTTCGTTTCGATCTGTTTCGTTTCGTTTTGTTTCGTTTCGATCTGTTTCGTTTCGATTTGT
The DNA here is from genome assembly GCA_028142955.1 of Pinctada fucata. Taxonomy (NCBI): domain Eukaryota; kingdom Metazoa; phylum Mollusca; class Bivalvia; order Pterioida; family Pteriidae; genus Pinctada; species Pinctada fucata. The sequence continues at coordinate 43,496,408 of AP027102.1, read as the reverse complement.
TTCGTTTCGTTTCGATCTGTTTCGTTTCGTTTTTGTTTCGTTTCGCACTTTACATGGACCCCATTTTGTCGATTTAGGTTTAAGATTTAGGGAATATCATGGAAATTTTAGGGAATTCAGGTATCAAAATCTGTGGCCACCCTGGTATTCACTTCAAATTATTCCTAGAGACGGACAATTTTGAAAGTGTTTCAAGAAATCTGTAGAAGATAAGAAACATTTTAACTTTTAATCCAAAACTTACTTTATCATTGAATCAAGAACTGTCATTAGGTAGTTAGATGAAAAAAAATTGTGAATCCGTTGTCTTTCTTTTAATTTCAGCATTGATGGAACTGAAGAAACAAATACATTGGGACGGCTCATAAATCAGAGTCGAGGCAGCAGCAACTGCCAGTTGAGAATTGTAGAGATCAAAAACAAGCCTCATATAATATTAATAGCGTCAAGGGACCTAGAAAAAGGAGAGGAGTTGCTGTACGACTATGGTGACCAAAGAAAGTCATCAATGAAATTTATTCCGTGGCTTAAAAATTGACAGAGGAAGGTATTCAGGGCGACCACAGACTCTGGAAGACAGGAAAAAGTCAGGGAATTTGATAATTTCATGAAAATTAGGGAATTTTATTCATTGAATGTTTGAAGAAATAACAAGTACATGACAGAATAGAAAATATACATTTGAACAAAGGAATAAGATATTTTATTGCTGATTTATTGTCTTAAAAAATGTTTTGGCTCGCTTTGCTGGAATGGACACTTTAAATGCAAAGTTGAGTACAATTCTCTGAAAATGATTAAGTACAGTAAAGGACCTTTAATTACATTTGAACATAAACATTGCAAAATAGTTCAGTATTTGTATATAAAGTGCGAAACGAAACAAAAACGAAACGAAACGAGACAGATCGAAATGAAACAAATCGAAACGAAACAAAACGAAACGAAACAGATCGAAACGAAACGAAACAAAACATAAATCTTAAGTCATAGGCGGAAAAAATATTATTTAGCAGGGAGGAGTCTGTGAACTGTTCCGTTATGTGTATTTGAAAACTTTATCAGAAAAATGAGAGCAAATATTAGGGGGGGGGGGGGGGGGGGGCACATTTCGCTTGAAAAAGAATAAAAATTTTCTCCTGAAATCCCCCCCCCAGTTTTATCTCATTACGGTGTCATAGCGTGGTTGTATATCCCCTACCCTTTATTCCTCTTAAATACATAAATGGCATTTGACATTTACTTTTTTTAATTGTCAACTTTGACTCTTTAAAGAAACCCTCTCGGCACTAGTTACAAATGTAGAACTCTTGGATTAAGGCAATATTACATGCTGATCTTGTCTTTAAATATTCGTTCTCGGCAATTCTCCCTCTTTTTCTTATATTCTCTAAGTTTTATGTTTTGTTTCGTTTCGTTTCGATCTGTTTCGTTTCGTTTTGTTTCGTTTCGATCTGTTTCGTTTCGATTTGTTTCGTTTCGTTTCGATCTGTTTCGTTTCGTTTTTGTTTCGTTTCGCACTTTACATGGACCCCATTTTGTCGATTTAGGTTTAAGATTTAGGGAATATCATGGAAATTTTAGGGAATTCAGGTATCAAAATCTGTGGCCACCCTGGTATTCACTTCAAATTATTCCTAGAGACGGACAATTTTGAAAGTGTTTCAAGAAATCTGTAGAAGATAAGAAACATTTTAACTTTTAATCCAAAACTTACTTTATCATTGAATCAAGAACTGTCATAAGGTAGTTAGATGAAAAAAAATTGTGAATCCGTTGTCTTTCTTTTAATTTCAGCATTGATGGAACTGAAGAAACAAATACATTGGGACGGCTCATAAATCAGAGTCGAGGCAGCAGCAACTGCCAGTTGAGAATTGTAGAGATCAAAAACAAGCCTCATATAATATTAATAGCGTCAAGGGACCTAGAAAAAGGAGAGGAGTTGCTGTACGACTATGGTGACCAAAGAAAGTCATCAATGAAATTTATTCCGTGGCTTAAAAATTGACAGAGGAAGGTATTCAGGGCGACCACAGACTCTGGAAGACAGGAAAAAGTCAGGGAATTTGATAATTTCATGAAAATTAGGGAATTTTATTCATTGAATGTTTGAAGAAATAACAAGTACATGACAGAATAGAAAATATACATTTGAACAAAGGAATAAGATATTTTATTGCTGATTTATTGTCTTAAAAAATGTTTTGGCTCGCTTTGCTGGAATGGACACTTTAAATGCAAATGAGTTAAAGAAGATCCTGACGATAATCTCAACAGCACTTACAATAGAGCAGAAAATTAAACATCGACGGACCCCTAGCAAGCTAGAGGTGAGATCAGGTGCCCGGGAGGAGTAAGCATCCCCTGTTGGCTAGCCGCACCCGCCGTCGATGTTAATGAAGCATGGAAATGAAATTTATAAAATTCATGCACTGTCTGACGTTATGTCTATATAGAAAGTTGAGTACAATTCTCTGAAAATGATTAAGTACAGTAAAGGACCTTTAATTACATTTGAACATAAACATTGCAAAATAGTTCAGTATTTGTATATAAAGTGCGAAACGAAACAAAAACGAAACGAAACGAGACAGATCGAAATGAAACAAATCGAAACGAAACAAAACGAAACGAAACAGATCGAAACGAAACGAAACAAAACATAAATCTTAAGTCATAGGCGGAAAAAATATTATTTAGCAGGGAGGAGTCTGTGAACTGTTCCGTTATGTGTATTTGAAAACTTTATCAGAAAAATGAGAGCAAATATTAGGGGGGGGGCACATTTCGCTTGAAAAAGAATAAAAATTTTCTCCTGAAATCCCCCCCCCCAGTTTTATCTCATTACGGTGTCATAGCGTGGTTATATATCCCCTACCCTTTATTCCTCTTAAATACATAAATGGCATTTGACATTTACTTTTTTTAATTGTCAACTTTGACTCTTTAAAGAAACCCTCTCGGCACTAGTTACAAATGTAGAACTCTTGGATTAAGGCAATATTACATGCTGATCTTGTCTTTAAATATTCGTTCTCGGCAATTCTCCCTCTTTTTCTTATATTCTCTAAGTTTTATGTTTTGTTTCGTTTCGTTTCGATCTGTTTCGTTTCGTTTTGTTTCGTTTCGATCTGTTTCGTTTCGATTTGTTTCGTTTCGTTTCGATCTGTTTCGTTTCGTTTTTGTTTCGTTTCGCACTTTACATGGACCCCATTTTGTCGATTTAGGTTTAAGATTTAGGGAATATCATGGAAATTTTAGGGAATTCAGGTATCAAAATCTGTGGCCACCCTGGTATTCACTTCAAATTATTCCTAGAGACGGACAATTTTGAAAGTGTTTCAAGAAATCTGTAGAAGATAAGAAACATTTTAACTTTTAATCCAAAACTTACTTTATCATTGAATCAAGAACTGTCATTAGGTAGTTAGATGAAAAAAAATTGTGAATCCGTTGTCTTTCTTTTAATTTCAGCATTGATGCAACTGAAGAAACAAATACATTGGGACGGCTCATAAATCAGAGTCGAGGCAGCAGCAACTGCCAGTTGAGAATTGTAGAGATCAAAAACAAGCCTCATATAATATTAATAGCGTCAAGGGACCTAGAAAAAGGAGAGGAGTTGCTGTACGACTATGGTGACCAAAGAAAGTCATCAATGAAATTTATTCCGTGGCTTAAAAATTGACAGAGGAAGGTATTCAGGGCGACCACAGACTCTGGAAGACAGGAAAAAGTCAGGGAATTTGATAATTTCATGAAAATTAGGGAATTTTATTCATTGAATGTTTGAAGAAATAACAAGTACATGACAGAATAGAAAATATACATTTGAACAAAGGAATAAGATATTTTATTGCTGATTTATTGTCTTAAAAAATGTTTTGGCTCGCTTTGCTGGAATGGACACTTTAAATGCAAAGTTGAGTACAATTCTCTGAAAATGATTAAGTACAGTAAAGGACCTTTAATTACATTTGAACATAAACATTGCAAAATAGTTCAGTATTTGTATATAAAGTGCGAAACGAAACAAAAACGAAACGAAACGAGACAGATCGAAATGAAACAAATCGAAACGAAACAAAACGAAACGAAACAGATCGAAACGAAACGAAACAAAACATAAATCTTAAGTCATAGGCGGAAAAAATATTATTTAGCAGGGAGGAGTCTGTGAACTGTTCCGTTATGTGTATTTGAAAACTTTATCAGAAAAATGAGAGCAAATATTAGGGGGGGGGGGGGGGCACATTTCGCTTGAAAAAGAATAAAAATTTTCTCCTGAAATCCCCCCCCCCCAGTTTTATCTCATTACGGTGTCATAGCGTGGTTATGTATCCCCTACCCTTTATTCCTCTTAAATACATAAATGGCATTTGACATTTACTTTTTTTAATTGTCAACTTTGACTCTTTAAAGAAACCCTCTCGGCACTAGTTACAAATGTAGAACTCTTGGATTAAGGCAATATTACATGCTGATCTTGTCTTTAAATATTCGTTCTCGGCAATTCTCCCTCTTTTTCTTATATTCTCTAAGTTTTATGTTTTGTTTCGTTTCGTTTCGATCTGTTTCGTTTCGTTTTGTTTCGTTTCGATCTGTTTCGTTTCGATTTGTTTCGTTTCGTTTCGATCTGTTTCGTTTCGTTTTTGTTTCGTTTCGCACTTTACATGGACCCCATTTTGTCGATTTAGGTTTAAGATTTAGGGAATATCATGGAAATTTTAGGGAATTCAGGTATCAAAATCTGTGGCCACCCTGGTATTCACTTCAAATTATTCCTAGAGACGGACAATTTTGAAAGTGTTTCAAGAAATCTGTAGAAGATAAGAAACATTTTAACTTTTAATCCAAAACTTACTTTATCATTGAATCAAGAACTGTCATTAGGTAGTTAGATGAAAAAAAATTGTGAATCCGTTGTCTTTCTTTTAATTTCAGCATTGATGCAACTGAAGAAACAAATACATTGGGACGGCTCATAAATCAGAGTCGAGGCAGCAGCAACTGCCAGTTGAGAATTGTAGAGATCAAAAACAAGCCTCATATAATATTAATAGCGTCAAGGGACCTAGAAAAAGGAGAGGAGTTGCTGTACGACTATGGTGACCAAAGAAAGTCATCAATGAAATTTATTCCGTGGCTTAAAAATTGACAGAGGAAGGTATTCAGGGCGACCACAGACTCTGGAAGACAGGAAAAAGTCAGGGAATTTGATAATTTCATGAAAATTAGGGAATTTTATTCATTGAATGTTTGAAGAAATAACAAGTACATGACAGAATAGAAAATATACATTTGAACAAAGGAATAAGATATTTTATTGCTGATTTATTGTCTTAAAAAATGTTTTGGCTCGCTTTGCTGGAATGGACACTTTAAATGCAAAGTTGAGTACAATTCTCTGAAAATGATTAAGTACAGTAAAGGACCTTTAATTACATTTGAACATAAACATTGCAAAATAGTTCAGTATTTGTATATAAAGTGCGAAACGAAACGAGACAGATCGAAATGAAACAAATCGAAACGAAACAAAACGAAACGAAACAGATCGAAACGAAACGAAACAAAACATAAATCTTAAGTCATAGGCGGAAAAAATATTATTTAGCAGGGAGGAGTCTGTGAACTGTTCCGTTATGTGTATTTGAAAACTTTATCAGAAAAATGAGAGCAAATATTAGGGGGGGGGGCACATTTCGCTTGAAAAAGAATAAAAATTTTCTCCTGAAATCCCCCCCCCAGTTTTATCTCATTACGGTGTCATAGCGTGGTTATATATCCCCTACCCTTTATTCCTCTTAAATACATAAATGGCATTTGACATTTACTTTTTTTAATTGTCAACTTTGACTCTTTAAAGAAACCCTCTCGGCACTAGTTACAAATGTAGAACTCTTGGATTAAGGCAATATTACATGCTGATCTTGTCTTTAAATATTCGTTCTCGGCAATTCTCCCTCTTTTTCTTATATTCTCTAAGTTTTATGTTTTGTTTCGTTTCGTTTCGATCTGTTTCGTTTCGTTTTGTTTCGTTTCGATCTGTTTCGTTTCGATTTGTTTCGTTTCGTTTCGATCTGTTTCGTTTCGTTTTTGTTTCGTTTCGCACTTTACATGGACCCCATTTTGTCGATTTAGGTTTAAGATTTAGGGAATATCATGGAAATTTTAGGGAATTCAGGTATCAAAATCTGTGGCCACCCTGGTATTCACTTCAAATTATTCCTAGAGACGGACAATTTTGAAAGTGTTTCAAGAAATCTGTAGAAGATAAGAAACATTTTAACTTTTAATCCAAAACTTACTTTATCATTGAATCAAGAACTGTCATTAGGTAGTTAGATGAAAAAAAATTGTGAATCCGTTGTCTTTCTTTTAATTTCAGCATTGATGCAACTGAAGAAACAAATACATTGGGACGGCTCATAAATCAGAGTCGAGGCAGCAGCAACTGCCAGTTGAGAATTGTAGAGATCAAAAACAAGCCTCATATAATATTAATAGCGTCAAGGGACCTAGAAAAAGGAGAGGAGTTGCTGTACGACTATGGTGACCAAAGAAAGTCATCAATGAAATTTATTCCGTGGCTTAAAAATTGACAGAGGAAGGTATTCAGGGCGACCACAGACTCTGGAAGACAGGAAAAAGTCAGGGAATTTGATAATTTCATGAAAATTAGGGAATTTTATTCATTGAATGTTTGAAGAAATAACAAGTACATGACAGAATAGAAAATATACATTTGAACAAAGGAATAAGATATTTTATTGCTGATTTATTGTCTTAAAAAATGTTTTGGCTCGCTTTGCTGGAATGGACACTTTAAATGCAAAGTTGAGTACAATTCTCTGAAAATGATTAAGTACAGTAAAGGACCTTTAATTACATTTGAACATAAACATTGCAAAATAGTTCAGTATTTGTATATAAAGTGCGAAACGAAACAAAAACGAAACGAAACGAGACAGATCGAAACGAAACAAATCGAAACGAAACAAAACGAAACGAAACAGATCGAAACGAAACGAAACAAAACATAAATCTTAAGTCATAGGCGGAAAAAATATTATTTAGCAGGGAGGAGTCTGTGAACTGTTCCGTTATGTGTATTTGAAAACTTTATCAGAAAAATGAGAGCAAATATTAGGGGGGGGGGGGGGCACATTTCGCTTGAAAAAGAATAAAAATTTTCTCCTGAAATCCCCCCCCCCCCCAGTTTTATCTCATTACGGTGTCATAGCGTGGTTATATATCCCCTACCCTTTATTCCTCTTAAATACATAAATGGCATTTGACATTTACTTTTTTTAATTGTCAACTTTGACTCTTTAAAGAAACCCTCTCGGCACTAGTTACAAATGTAGAACTCTTGGATTAAGGCAATATTACATGCTGATCTTGTCTTTAAATATTCGTTCTCGGCAATTCTCCCTCTTTTTCTTATATTCTCTAAGTTTTATGTTTTGTTTCGTTTCGTTTCGATCTGTTTCGTTTCGTTTTGTTTCGTTTCGATCTGTTTCGTTTCGATTTGTTTCGTTTCGTTTCGATCTGTTTCGTTTCGTTTTTGTTTCGTTTCGCACTTTACATGGACCCCATTTTGTCGATTTAGGTTTAAGATTTAGGGAATATCATGGAAATTTTAGGGAATTCAGGTATCAAAATCTGTGGCCACCCTGGTATTCACTTCAAATTATTCCTAGAGACGGACAATTTTGAAAGTGTTTCAAGAAATCTGTAGAAGATAAGAAACATTTTAACTTTTAATCCAAAACTTACTTTATCATTGAATCAAGAACTGTCATTAGGTAGTTAGATGAAAAAAAATTGTGAATCCGTTGTCTTTCTTTTAATTTCAGCATTGATGCAACTGAAGAAACAAATACATTGGGACGGCTCATAAATCAGAGTCGAGGCAGCAGCAACTGCCAGTTGAGAATTGTAGAGATCAAAAACAAGCCTCATATAATATTAATAGCGTCAAGGGACCTAGAAAAAGGAGAGGAGTTGCTGTACGACTATGGTGACCAAAGAAAGTCATCAATGAAATTTATTCCGTGGCTTAAAAATTGACAGAGGAAGGTATTCAGGGCGACCACAGACTCTGGAAGACAGGAAAAAGTCAGGGAATTTGATAATTTCATGAAAATTAGGGAATTTTATTCATTGAATGTTTGAAGAAATAACAAGTACATGACAGAATAGAAAATATACATTTGAACAAAGGAATAAGATATTTTATTGCTGATTTATTGTCTTAAAAAATGTTTTGGCTCGCTTTGCTGGAATGGACACTTTAAATGCAAAGTTGAGTACAATTCTCTGAAAATGATTAAGTACAGTAAAGGACCTTTAATTACATTTGAACATAAACATTGCAAAATAGTTCAGTATTTGTATATAAAGTGCGAAACGAAACAAAAACGAAACGAAACGAGACAGATCGAAATGAAACAAATCGAAACGAAACAAAACGAAACGAAACAGATCGAAACGAAACGAAACAAAACATAAATCTTAAGTCATAGGCGGAAAAAATATTATTTAGCAGGGAGGAGTCTGTGAACTGTTCCGTTATGTGTATTTGAAAACTTTATCAGAAAAATGAGAGCAAATATTAGGGGGGGGGGCACATTTCGATAAAAATTTTCTCCTGAAATGGCATTTGACATTTACTTTTTTTAATTGTCAACTTTGACTCTTTAAAGAAACCCTCTCGGCACTAGTTACAAATGTAGAACTCTTGGATTAAGGCAATATTACATGCTGATCTTGTCTTTAAATATTCGTTCTCGGCAATTCTCCCTCTTTTTCTTATATTCTCTAAGTTTTATGTTTTGTTTCGTTTCGTTTCGATCTGTTTCGTTTCGTTTTGTTTCGTTTCGATCTGTTTCGTTTCGATTTGTTTCGTTTCGTTTCGATCTGTTTCGTTTCGTTTTTGTTTCGTTTCGCACTTTACATGGACCCCATTTTGTCGATTTAGGTTTAAGATTTAGGGAATATCATGGAAATTTTAGGGAATTCAGGTATCAAAATCTGTGGCCACCCTGGTATTCACTTCAAATTATTCCTAGAGACGGACAATTTTGAAAGTGTTTCAAGAAATCTGTAGAAGATAAGAAACATTTTAACTTTTAATCCAAAACTTACTTTATCATTGAATCAAGAACTGTCATTAGGTAGTTAGATGAAAAAAAATTGTGAATCCGTTGTCTTTCTTTTAATTTCAGCATTGATGGAACTGAAGAAACAAATACATTGGGACGGCTCATAAATCAGAGTCGAGGCAGCAGCAACTGCCAGTTGAGAATTGTAGAGATCAAAAACAAGCCTCATATAATATTAATAGCGTCAAGGGACCTAGAAAAAGGAGAGGAGTTGCTGTACGACTATGGTGACCAAAGAAAGTCATCAATGAAATTTATTCCGTGGCTTAAAAATTGACAGAGGAAGGTATTCAGGGCGACCACAGACTCTGGAAGACAGGAAAAAGTCAGGGAATTTGATAATTTCATGAAAATTAGGGAATTTTATTCATTGAATGTTTGAAGAAATAACAAGTACATGACAGAATAGAAAATATACATTTGAACAAAGGAATAAGATATTTTATTGCTGATTTATTGTCTTAAAAAATGTTTTGGCTCGCTTTGCTGGAATGGACACTTTAAATGCAAAGTTGAGTACAATTCTCTGAAAATGATTAAGTACAGTAAAGGACCTTTAATTACATTTGAACATAAACATTGCAAAATAGTTCAGTATTTGTATATAAAGTGCGAAACGAAACAAAAACGAAACGAAACGAGACAGATCGAAATGAAACAAATCGAAACGAAACAAAACGAAACGAAACAGATCGAAACGAAACGAAACAAAACATAAATCTTAAGTCATAGGCGGAAAAAATATTATTTAGCAGGGAGGAGTCTGTGAACTGTTCCGTTATGTGTATTTGAAAACTTTATCAGAAAAATGAGAGCAAATATTAGGGGGGGGGGCACATTTCGCTTGAAAAAGAATAAAAATTTTCTCCTGAAATCCCCCCCCCCCCAGTTTTATCTCATTACGGTGTCATAGCGTGGTTATATATCCCCTACCCTTTATTCCTCTTAAATACATAAATGGCATTTGACATTTACTTTTTTTAATTGTCAACTTTGACTCTTTAAAGAAACCCTCTCGGCACTAGTTACAAATGTAGAACTCTTGGATTAAGGCAATATTACATGCTGATCTTGTCTTTAAATATTCGTTCTCGGCAATTCTCCCTCTTTTTCTTATATTCTCTAAGTTTTATGTTTTGTTTCGATCTGTTTCGTTTCGTTTTGTTTCGTTTCGATCTGTTTCGTTTCGATTTGTTTCGTTTCGTTTCGATCTGTTTCGTTTCGTTTTTGTTTCGTTTCGCACTTTACATGGACCCCATTTTGTCGATTTAGGTTTAAGATTTAGGGAATATCATGGAAATTTTAGGGAATTCAGGTATCAAAATCTGTGGCCACCCTGGTATTCACTTCAAATTATTCCTAGAGACGGACAATTTTGAAAGTGTTTCAAGAAATCTGTAGAAGATAAGAAACATTTTAACTTTTAATCCAAAACTAACTTTATCATTGAATCAAGAACTGTCATTAGGTAGTTAGATGAAAAAAAATTGTGAATCCGTTGTCTTTCTTTTAATTTCAGCATTGATGCAACTGAAGAAACAAATACATTGGGACGGCTCATAAATCAGAGTCGAGGCAGCAGCAACTGCCAGTTGAGAATTGTAGAGATCAAAAACAAGCCTCATATAATATTAATAGCGTCAAGGGACCTAGAAAAAGGAGAGGAGTTGCTGTACGACTATGGTGACCAAAGAAAGTCATCAATGAAATTTATTCCGTGGCTTAAAAATTGACAGAGGAAGGTATTCAGGGCGACCACAGACTCTGGAAGACAGGAAAAAGTCAGGGAATTTGATAATTTCATGAAAATTAGGGAATTTTATTCATTGAATGTTTGAAGAAATAACAAGTACATGACAGAATAGAAAATATACATTTGAACAAAGGAATAAGATATTTTATTGCTGATTTATTGTCTTAAAAAATGTTTTGGCTCGCTTTGCTGGAATGGACACTTTAAATGCAAAGTTGAGTACAATTCTCTGAAAATGATTAAGTACAGTAAAGGAACTTTAATTACATTTGAACATAAACATTGCAAAATAGTTCAGTATTTGTATATAAAGTGCGAAACGAAACAAAAACGAAACGAGACAGATCGAAACGAAACAAATCGAAACGAAACGAAACAGATCGAAACGAAACGAAACAAAACATAAATCTGAAAGAACTTGAGAAAAATTGATGTAAATGCAGAGAACCAGCTCGGATGTCAATATTTGCATACATTATTGTCTTCAACCATTAGTTATTGTGACTGGAGGGTTTTTAAAGGGTCAAAGTCGACGATTAAAACATATATAATATAAACGGTATATAGCACAATTGCATTTTGAAGAATTAAAGGAGTGCGAACGGGATGAATAACCTCGTCATAGGCGGAAAAAATATTATTTAGCAGGGAGGAGTCTGTGAACTGTTCCGTTATGTGTATTTGAAAACTTTATCAGAAAAATGAGAACAAATATTAGGGGGGGGGGCACATTTCGCTTGAAGAAGAATAAACACATTTCGCTTGAAGAATAAAATTTTCCCCCTGAAACCCCCCCCCCCCCCCAGTTTTATCTCATTACGGTGTCATAGCGTGGTTATATATCCCCTACCCTTTATTCCTCTTAAATACATAAATGGCATTTGACATTTACTTTTTTTAATTATCAACTTTGACTCTTTAAAGAAACCCTCTCGGCACTAGTTACAAATGTAGAACTCTTGGATTAAGGCAATATTACATGCTGATCTTTAAATATTCGTTCTCGGCAATTTTCCCTCTTTTTCTTATATTCTCTAAGATTTATGTTTTGTCTCGTTTCGTTTCGATCTGTTTCGTTTCGATCTGTTTCGTTTCGATTTGTTTCGTTTCGATTTGTTTCGTTTCGTTTCGATTTGTTTCGTTTCGTTTTTGTTTCGTTTCGCACTTTACATGGACCCCATTTTGTCGATTTAGGTTTAAGATTTAGGGAATATCATGGAAATTTTAGGGAATTCAGGTATCAAAATCTGTGGCCACCCTGGTATTCACTTCAAATTATTCCTAGAGACGGACAATTTTGAAAGTGTTTCAAGAAATCTGTAGAAGATAAGAAACATTTTAACTTACCAGGTCCACTATATGAAAACATAAAAGTTGCTTATTTGATGTACATTATTACTAATGAGAGCACTTTTAAGCCAAGTTGCAAAACTCTGCTCTTAATTTGATGTGAGACGGGCGTGCGGGCATCAACAATTGGTTCCCGGACTATAAGTTAAGTATGATACATGCTTCATACACATAATCCCAATGAGTCAAAGATGACTTCTATTGATTTTGGGGTCAGAAGGTAAAGGTCACAGGACTGATTATTTCAAAATGGTGTCCTGACCATATTACACTTTGTATTGCACTTATGATCATGAAACTTGCCAGAGATGTTTCCCATGAATCAAGGATGACCCTTATTCATTATGAGGTCAGAAGGTCAAGGTCATAGGACTCAGATGATTTGAAATGGTATCCAGACCATATTAGATCCTGTATTACACCTATGGTCATGAAATTTGACAGAAATGCTCCCCAAAATCAAGGATGACCCCTATTGATTTTGGAGTCAAAAGGTAAAGAAATTGAGGTCATAGAACTCTGATGATTGAAGATGGTTTCTGTACCAAATCGGAGCCTGTATTCCACCTATGATCATGAAACTTGCCAGCAATGTTTTCCCATGAATCAGATATGATCCATATGAATTTTGGGGTCAAAGGTCAAGGTCAAAGGACTCAGATGATTTAAAATGGTTTCCGGATAATATTTTAGCATGTCTTGCACCTATGATTATGAAACTTAAAAGAAATGTTACCAATGAATTGAGGATTGTCCCTATCGATTTTGGGGCTAAAAGGTCAAGGTCATAGGACTCTGATGGTTTCTGGACCATATTTGAGCCTGTAATGCACCTATAATCATAAAACTAAGGAGAAATGTTTTCCGTGAATCAAGGATGACCCGTTTTGATTTTGAAGGTCAAGGTCATAGGGCTTTGATGATTGAAATAGTTTCTGGAGCATACGTTTATTCGCCTATGATCATGAAACTTGCCAGGAATGTTTCCAATGAATCAAGGTTTTTGGGTTAATGAGATAAAAGGTCAAATTCAAAAGACTCGGGTAATTGAAAATTGTTTCTGAATTATATATGAATGTGTATCAACCTGAAACATCATAGTAATGTATCCCATCTTTTGAGACCTTTAGCAATACATGTATATTTTAAGTCTGCATATTCATGTAAACGTCTTCAAATTGAATAGCATCATTTAAGAACAGATAAATTGGCAACGTGGACCAGACATGCACGTTTCGGGTACATAACCCTCATCAGTGATCCTAAATCTAAACAATGTAATATGCCAAAGAAGTATGAAAGTTACTATGTCGAAAAAGTGTACCGAAAGACGTAGCAGGATGGGTGGGATATGATGCTACTGGACCCACTTTTTAGAAATTTCAAGAACTTTTGATATCAGAAATTTAGAATACTTACATTCAAGTTTTGCAACTCGGCACTTTGCATCTTTGATGCCTTTTTAGCTTATTATGTCTCTCCCCCCCCTCCCAACAGGTTTTGCCTTCCCGTCTGTCCCACATCGTGTCTGGGCTATATCTCCTGAGATTTGCTGGATCACTTACACATTTTAGTATGTTGTTGCTGATGACCCGAAGGTTTCACTTCACATTGACCCAAGGTCATGTGACCAAGGTTAAGATCAATAAGTACATTTTTAATTAAATTATACATAGATTCCTATCTGGGCTATATCTCTTGAACCGTTTGCCTGATCACTTTTTTATTTTAGTATGTTGCTGCTTATGACTGGAAGGTTTCACATCACATTGACCTAAGGTAATGTGACAAAGGCCAAGGTCACTTAGTACATTCGAATGAAATTTTACATGTATTCCTGACCGGGTGTACCAAATCACTTTCATATTTTAGTACTTTGTGTTCCTTATGCCCCGAAGGTTTCACATCACCTTGACCCAAGGTAATATAACCAAGGTCAAGGTCACTTGTACATTTTTAATAAAATGTTACATACATTCCTGTCCGGGCTATATCTCTTGAACCGTTTACCTGATCACTTTAATATTTTAATGTTGCTCCTTATGACACAAAGGTTTACATCACATTGACCCAAGATCATTTGATCAAGGTCACTCAGTACATTTTAATGAAATTGTACATGCTCTCCTGTTGGGACTGTATCTCTTTAACTAATTATCAGATCACTTTCATATTTTAGTATGATGTTGCTTATTTTAGTATATTGATGCTTGTCACCTAATGGTTTCACCTCACATTGACCTAAGATCATGTGACCAAGGTCAAGGTCATTTAGTATATTTTAAATGAAATTGTATATGTTACATGTATTATGTCCAGGCTTAATCTCTTGATCCGTGATCAGATCACTTTCATATTTTAGTATGATGATGTTGATGATCCAAAGGTTTCACACCATCACGATCCAAGGTTATATGACTAAGGTCTATGTCAAGTATTACTTTTTTTAATGAAATTGTAAATGCTGTTGAGTCTTGGCTATATCTCTGGAGTCGTATACTGGATCACTCTGATACTTTAGTATGCTGTATCTCAGGAATGGAGGGTTTCTTGTCATCTTAATCCAAGGTCATGTGCCCAAGGTCAAGATCATTTAGTTCTTTTTAATGAAATTGTATGTACTTGTCTTGGCTAAATCTCCTTGACCCTTCTTACAATTGTTTTCATATTTCAGTATGCTGTTTCTCAGGACTAAATGTTTCTTATTACATTGTTCCAAGGTCACATGATTAAGGTAACTTTTTTCGGTAATGAAATTGTATATGCTAATCATGTCCAGGCTGAAATTGTCTATGCTTATTATGTTCAGGTTATATGTTTTGAACAGTGTATACAATCACTAATTCAGTTTTTTGTTGCTCATGATCCATACAATATAGGTTTCAGATCACCTATATCAAAGGTCATGTGACCAAAGGAAGTATCACTAAATATGCTTATAATGAAACTGAATATGCTAATTATGTTTGGGCTATACCTCAAACAATATAAATGAATCACTTTCATGTTTTAGTATGATGTTGCCATGACTCAAAGGTTTCACATTATCTTAGCCTAAGGTCAAAGT
Organism: Pinctada fucata; assembly: GCA_028142955.1. Taxonomy (NCBI): domain Eukaryota; kingdom Metazoa; phylum Mollusca; class Bivalvia; order Pterioida; family Pteriidae; genus Pinctada; species Pinctada fucata. Next base: position 43,481,065 of record AP027102.1, on the reverse strand, counting down.
AACTTAGAGGTTTCACATTATCTTAGCCTAAGGTCAGAGGTAACTTAGGAGGGAGACATCTGGTTTTTCTGAAAACCTTTTTTTTAATATTCTTTGTTTTATTAATCCTCAAACTTTGACAATGATGCATAGAATATGCAAGTTCTTCAAAGTAAGACATTACTTTATAAAATCTCAATGATTTATTTTATATATATTGTAATAATATATCACACAACTGATTGGTTATTCTTTGTTCTATGCTAGTTCATTTTATGTCATTGTCCTTATGAATGCACTTTGTATCTTATTTTGACAGACCTTCCTTCTTTTATGATTTTGGGGTATTTATTACGATTTTCAACCTTTAATTACGCCCTATGTTTTTACAACATCAAAAACTTACTTTTGGGCAAATTGACGCTTTCTTTTTTGAAAAAAAATCAGATAGTTGACAAGGTACGAGGCTGTTCTTTACTCAAAATTGCATTAGTGGTTTATATTACAATATAATTACATTCCAAAAGACAGTTATTGTAACATTAAATCCCAAAATTACACTTTTATTAAACATATTATGACACTTGTGGTGAGAAACAGGTTGGCAGATCTGTGTTGATATATACAAAAGTAATAAAAGAATTTGAATTTGAAAAATAACCTTGGTTATCATAGCAACAAGGAAAATTTACTTGTTGATGTCTTTTACACTACTTGTTTTTAATATCAACTTTCAAAAAATGTTTTTACTCCTTAGTACATGCACATTGTGCAAAAAAATGAAATACTGTTATTTTCAGAGTACACTCACACAATTGCCATGGTAACACTATTTGGTAATACCTGCCATGGTAACACTATTTGGTAATAACTGTCATGGTAACACTATTTGGTTGATATTCTTATTTACTTTTATGGTCAGAAAAATAGTTTTTGCATCCTTCTCTTTGTTGCAAAGTATTTAGCATCTTATGTACCAGAACTGATCAAAAGATACCTTCATTATGCCAATCTCACTTTGCAACTTTCAGTATAAAAAGGTAATATAAACTTCCTTCTTAGGGTATAAGTGTTGATAGATTAATGCCTGTTTGCGTGGGTACTATGGTTTGGAAAAGAAAGGAGACCATATTATAGTACTCACACAAACAGACATTAATTGGTTCAGTGCATCACATGACATTTCATAGCAATTTTATTGAATCTAAGGGGTTGAATTTCTCCATTTGCGATTGAAGCCATTATGTCTTGTTAAAATGAATGTAGAGTAGCACCCATAGTGTAAAAATGCTTTTTATCTAAGGGATTTAACTGTGTTAAGCAAAATCTGATAATGCATCATGCAAAGCATTCCACTTATAGGCACCACTCTTGCATAGTACCTGCATCTTTGACCAATCAAAGTCATTAGATCTATGGGTTGATGAACTTAGATACGGTTTGCTACTGTTTAAGTAAACTGCTACAAAAGAAGCATATGTCTGTGAGTATTCAAAGGTATCTCAGACATGAATGGTGTCGATAAGTGTCTAGTGTTCACAAACTCATCTTGTTTATTTTTTAATCATTTTATGAATAAATGTATTCCTGTTCAATTTTCATTGAAGGATTATTGATTCTCATTATATCATTGAAAGTGGAAAGTCAGTTTGAGGATAAAGGTGCTATTGAAAACATTAAGTGGAATCATTTATAAATAATGCAATGCAAATACTTAGAGTCTCCAAAGGTATTATTGCCACTAGTTGGTATGGTACATCTGCAGTTCACTCATGATGCTTGGTTTTTTTGGGGTTTTTTTTTTTGCTAGAATTAAATGTAACTTATTATGCAAACTTATTTTCATTGCATAGTCATCATAATGAAAATAAGTAATAGAAATAAACAAATGTAAAATTAAGATATTGTCTATTTCCAACATGCCTGTCTCTTGACAGGACCTATATGATTGAAAAGCTATGTTCATCCCTTTGTCTAATTTATACATTCTTAGATACTATCATAAGGATTTTCCAATAAAAATTATGCACTACATAAAATTATACTTTTGTCTATTTGACTGAGATTACCATAATTTAAAAACTTGTAACACGTCAACGAAAATTTGTATTAGACAATTGAAATCTTGCTCATAAGCAAACAAAGAAAACTGGTCTATGAAATAGCGAAGTTTGTTCTTCCGTCGGTCAGTCAACATTTTGGTTAAGGTGTTTGGTTATGTCCATTGAGAGAAAACTGCTTGGAGCAGCAACTTGAAAGTTGACATGGTGATAGACCATGATGAGACGAATCAAATTCAGGCACAAAATTTGACCTAGTGACCTTGAAGTTTGACCTACTTTAAAAATAAATTAAACCTGGGCTATATCATATGATCTATAGAGGATATGGCTTCGATATTTCACATGCAGAATCATCATGACCAGAACTTTCATTTGATATCATGCCCTGGTCTGTCTGTCTGTTTCTCTTTGTCCTCACAAACTTAAACCTTGGCCATAATTTTTGAATGGTAAGTGATAGGGCTTTCATATTTCATATGTGTATTCCTTGTGACAAAACCTTTCCATGGATACCAAATTTGTTTACCTTGTGACCTTAACCTTGGAGTTTGACTTACGTTTGAAAAACTTTAACATTGGCCATAACTTTTAAATGGTAGTTGATAGGGTTTTAACATTTCACATGTGTGTTCCATGTGACAAAACCTTTTCAATACCATTTTTTTTTACCTTGATCTTGGGGACTGACCTTCTTTTGAAAAACTTTAACATTGGTCATGTCTTTTGAATGATAAGTGATATGGCTATCATATTTCACATGTGTTTCCTTGTGAAAAGACATTTCTATGGATACCAAGTTTTTTTTTACTTTGTGACCTTGACCTTGGAGATTGACCTACTTTTGAAAAACTTTAACATTGGCCATATCTTTTGAATGATAATTGATAGGGCTTTCATATTTCACATGTGTATTACTTGTGGCAAGACCTTATCATGGATACCAAACTTTATCTTGTGACATTGACCTCAAATATGAACTATTTTTCAGCTGTTTTACCGACAAAGCTGCCAACGGGGGCATTCGTGTTTCACAAACACGTTTTATTCTTTTCATTAAAAGCGGTAAACATTCGAGTATTTTCATGAGAGAGATCAAGTATTTCTCATGAAATTTATATCTAGAGAAAAATCAAGGGCCGATTTAGTAGGGGTATCGTGGCCCTACCCCTTTGGTAACAGAAATTTTCGAATTTGTTGACGAGACAGACGATCAACCCAGGTCAGTGGCGGATTTAGAGGGGATGCCCTGGTCCCCCTTTCTCTCCCAAAGTTCTCTCTTTTTATGCTTAATCTCTTTACTTTTGGGAAAATTTTCGACTCGCTTCGCTCTCCGCACATATTTTTTTCATTATAGGTCTTATTTTTTCGTCTTCACCTTTCTTTGTCATCGTGTTTGAACGGATCAGTATGTCATAAGCATTTAATACAAAATTCAAATTAACACTTGAATAATTTAATTTTGCATGTAACAAGGATTTTCATTGGCTTAAAAGTTTAGGTTATTTTCCATAACCTGAAAAATATATGGACACGCCCCCCTTTCTGGAACTACTTCCAAATTTAAGCAAAATGGCGGATCCCGTAAACTTGAAACACTGAATTTTACCTCGAGAACGAAGACTAGATACAAAATACACGTCATTTATACTATTTCCATCTTTAGATATACAAACATAATCGATTGTAGTAACAGATAAACGATTAAATGAAGTACTTACCACGAGATTTGTTGGTAAACATATCGCGTCGGTGCGATGATAGGTCACGCTGATGAGAGATTGCATTTTAATTAAAATCTACCACTATCAAACATGTACCTGATTGTCAGATGCCTTGCCATCCCATCCAGAGTCATTCTATTCTCATCGTTTGAAATATATCAAATGACTCGGGCTGAAATGTAGAAAAACAAACGCCGGCGCCGTTCAACTACCAGCCTCCATTCTAGTACTGTCGGCTGTTGTTATTAGCAACAAGGGAGATAATCCCTACGCAGGAACTTTGCATTGTGCATTTTCCAAGATCTAATTAGATACACATAATGTATTATATAACTTAAAATAAAATTATAAGGAATGATTCTAAAATTCTTTTTGGTTATGGGAAATAACCTCAAAAAGCCGATGCACAAACGTGGTATAATTCGTTACTTAAATAATTACCAAATGCTCCATTTAATGGGCCGATCTAATCCGGTTAGACAGGTGGAGTAATGGGGTTGCAATGCCCTAACCTTCCCCCATTCTTCAAACAAAAATAGAGCACGGAAAGAGAGAGATTGTATTCTTATGACAAAATGTAACCATCTATTCCCAAAATTTTACGGCTCGCTTCGCTCGCCAATTAAGAATAAACTTGTACATATGTATATACATGTATGGATGACTGAATTTAAAAAAAAAGAAGAAAATTTCATATCTAAAAATATTTTGGCTCGTTACGCTCGCCAGTCTACCTATAAACGTAAAGTATATGTAGATCTTATAAGAATCCTATATCTTGTACATGCAATAAGAATGACCCCCCCCCCCTTCCCACTTCTGAATTAGATCATCAGTTTTGAGATTCGTTTTTCGTCTTCGACCTTTTTTTGGTCAGTTTTTTTGTGAACAATTTTCTTCGAGCTGAAACCTTGCCACCCCCCCCCCCTTCTGAAATCCTAGATCCGCCACTGTACTGTAGGTTGATCGAACTTGGCTACATGTGCCCTCGGGAACACAGACGTCTCAAAGTGTGAATTTACATGGGAATACCGAGGATAGTCACTATTCTGTCTATCAATTCTTGATCTATGGTTAGAGTTTTTTTTTTACTTCATCGGTATTGCGTCAACCCTCTTGGTGAAAAGTGATAGTCTCCTACGACTAAAACACTGTGTAGCATCACGTGACTTTAGTTGGTGAAACCACGAATAAATAAAATGCTCAATTGGAGGAAAGAAAACAGGAACTGCAATAATTGCTTTGATTAGATTCTAAGCAGCCTCGTACCTTGTCAACTATGTGATTTTTTTTTTTCAAAAAAGAAAGCGTCAATTTGCTCAAAAGTAAGTTTTTGATGTTGCCAGAATATCAAATTTTCATCAGTGATGCTTCCAGTCAAAGTGCTTTTTGTAAGCCGCCCAAATTAATTTCACTAGCGCCCTCTGGTTTTATTTTTAGAATTTAAAGATTAAGTGTCCCTGAAAATAAATTTAATCGAAAACGTAAAATTTATTCCAAAGGGTCTAGAAAATGGAAAAAAAGAGCCATAAAAAGTTTTGCTTGAAAATATGCAGTAACGACCCTATTATTGTCGATTTTTTTAATAATCCAATCTCCATATACTTCTATTGTAAAAAAACTCAATACATTGTAGGTGGCGCCAGTGAAATGAATTAGAGCTGCGCACCCCAAATTCAAAGATATATAACTGCGAATGTATGCGTTAGATTCGACTGAAAATTTGAATTTATACAAATGAGAACGTATACTTTCATATGAAAAGAAAGATTTTGCATTCCAAAATTTTTTAAAATAAATTAATTTTCAGGGACACCGTCCCTTTAAATTTGTGAATTTCCTGTAGGGTCGATACAGTTGCATATCCAAATAAAATCTATGTTCAAAATGTAGCTAAGATTTTAACCTCCTTTAACGATACCTGAAAATTAATTTGATTGAAATCGTAAATTTTATTTCGACGGGTCTGGATTTAGGAAAAAATAAGCCATAAAAAGTTTTATTTGATATATGCTGTTACGACCATAATATTGTCTAATTTGTTAAATTAAGTCTCCATATACCTGAATTGTAAAAATGCAATACATTGTAGGTGGCGCCAGTGGAATAAATTAGAGCTGTGTACCCCAAATAGATGTTTTGCACGCAGCAACGTCATGAAAAGGTTAAAGGTCATAGGGGAAAAAACTTTACATCCGGGTCCTCTCTCCCTTCGATAGACGAAGTAAATACACCGGGAAATTATGGTTTTAAACGCTGTTATCTCGACTAGAAAAAAGGTAATTGTAGTGAAAAATCGATCTATCTAAATAAGAAAATATATGTTTACATTGTGTGCATAAGATTTTTCGTGATTTCGTACTCATTTACCTTACGAAGGTGTGATATTATAGCACAATAGATCAGCTGATTGCCTTGTGTTATGCTATGTGTACCATGCTGTTTTGCCCTAATCTGTTTAATTATACTGAACTGGTGAAATTAAAGTAATATATTCAAATTTTACAACAAATCTTCTCAAGATCGTGAATTTAGAGCATTGATAACTGTGCAACTGCAAAATAGGCTCTGGTCTTTTCATGAATAGGCCCCAAATCATACAGCATACTTAGAGCGAGGAACCATATTTCGCCGGTGACCATATTTCGCCGTTTCATAGTTAAATTACTTCTCACTGGTTATCGGAAATGTTCGTCAAGTTTATTTTTCTGTATCCTTTCAAATATGACCGTAATAGTCGTGTTTTGATAGATTATGATATATCGTGCACTCAATTTTGACAAAAAATACAACAAAATGGGGAAAATTTGACGAAAACACCAAATTTTAGACGTAAACATTCGAAATTTTTACAAAAACCGAAAAACGAAAATATTTTATTTGGCATGGTTTCATAGAAGTAGTTGTGACGAAACATTTCCTGAAAATGGAATCACAATTTATGTCCGTTTTTGTGTAAATAGGATACATATCAACAAAAACGGCGAAATATGGACACCCTCGAAAACATGGAAACGAAATATTTTGACGTTTCATAAGGAATCAATGAATTGCGTAAAATAATTTATTTTTGTAGTTTTTTAATCGAGAATGGAGTTAAATCAAATTCTAACAAAAGCAATTATTGAATTGGCCTCCAAATTTTGAGATTTTCAAAGAAATGTACGAAAAATACGGCGAAATATGGTCACTTGCTCTACACATGTGTACTTGAAATCATTATAAGATTTTCATAACTTTGGGAGTTTTATTTGATTTGAAAAGTATTTAGATAAATAGAAATAAAGGTTTGCTTGTAGAATTTATACTGCTCAAGAAGTAAAATTGTAACAATAAGTGAATAACAACAATTTTAAAAAGTCAAAGCTATACCCTATGATTTTTAAAACCATTAGCATGATTAGATACAAGCTATGAATGTAGCAAGTACTTGAAAAGTATACATTGAGTGAAATTATCACATTGCTTTTATTAAAATGTGGTAATTTATTTTTATTTCTGGCATTGGTATGTAATATATGCATAATGATACCAGACTAACATGAAAGTGAATAAACCTTTAAGTCATAGAACTTTAAAGTTCCTGACATGAAGTTTGGTAATGATATCTGATATTTCTCTCTTTCTTCAATGATATCTGATATTTCTCCATTTCTTCAACGATATCTGATATTTCTCCATTTCTTCAATGATATCTGATATTTATGATGTCTGTGATATTTCTTCAACGTAATATTTCTCCATTTCTTCTATGATATCTGATATTTCTCCATTTCTTCAATGATATCTGATATTTATTATGTCTGAGATATTCCTTCAATGTAATATTTCTCCATTCAATGATATCTATTTGTTCAATGATATCTGATATTTCTCGATTATACATGTAAGTTGTTTTACTGGGCTACAATCACACAATTTAGATTTAGAAAATAAAATGAATGTAAATTTTGTATTTGACTTATTAATTTATTTAGTCAGTATTTATATTCGTCAACAACAGCCTGTTTATAAAAAATCCGATCATATTAATTTAAAAAAGCAACTTATAAAATGCACCCGCGCCACTTTTTCACGTTATCGAAATGCGGCAATGGAAAAATAACTCGTGTTTTTTTCCCTTTTGACCTTTGACATGCATATATAATGAGGTGATGCAATATGGCGGCGCGTTACGTGCAAAACATCTATTGAAAAAGACATTATCAAAATGCACCGGAACAGTTTCCGGACGATTTTGAAGGTTTCTCGGGGATAAGTCCTCCGTCCACTAATGGAATACATTCAAATTTCTCTGAAATAATGCTATGTCCTTCCCACAAATACTCATGTTGAAAGAAAATATAAAAAAATCTCTCGGTTTCTAGACCGATTTTATGACCCTGGGCCAGGGCCTGGCTTTATTTTGGCCATTTTTCGCAAATCACTTAAACAGTTTCCGGACACCTCTCCTGATTTTAAATCAGTCAATCTCGACCAATCACAGCCCGAACTGGATGATTTTTCTACAATTATGACTGTAAAAATAATTTTGGAAGTAGAACCGAAACTTCCCAAATCAAGTACTGTCCGGAGTGTCCGCGCAGCTCACTTTAGAAATCGGAAAATTGAAGTTTTCTCTTCTTTATCGGCAATTGTTGCGATAAAATTTATTTGGGAGGATAGATCTCGAACTCTCATAACTAATGTCTATACGACCAATATTGTGCTCACAGTGAAAGAAAATAATTTAAGATGGGAAGATTTCTATGTTAATTTTAGCATGACGTCGTCAACGTTCTCCATAGACTCAGTGTTAAGGCATGTCATTTCTGAATGAAGGAATTTCAACGATTTTATGATAACCATATGAAAATATAGTATTCGTGTCACTTAATCATTTTATGAAGGAAAATTAATAGGTCCGTGATGAAAATCAAGATTTATGCTTATTTGAAAACTGGGCAAAAAATGCCGGAAATTTGTCGCTAAAAATAGCACATTTATAAAGAAAATACACAAAGTGTTGAAATGCACTCATTTTATTTTCATTTTACTTTTCTTTGTTGTTATACAATAATACAGAAATTAAATCATTATACAATAATACAGAAATTAAATTATGTTCTACCGAATTATTAAATGAAATTATCTATTAAATAAAATTATGTTCTACCGAATTGAAGCGGCGGGTGTTGCATGCAAGCAGGAGATGCTTACTCTTCCTGGGCACCAGGTCTCACTCCCATATCGGGAGTTCGCTTCTTTACATATGGTGGAGGTTTTAGTTTGTTTGCTTTGATTCCTGTTTTATCCTGATTTTGTATGCCGTCGATTTCTGATTTTCTGAATTATCGTTTTGTGCTGTATACAGGGATATGGTCATTATCCATATTTGTCATAAAACAGGTTAGAAACTTTGTATAAAAGTAGAATTTGATAAAGTGCTACCTTAGGTACCAACTTCACCGATAATGTAAAATTTTCTAGATTTTACACAAAAATAACGAAAATCATCCAAGTAAAGGTAAACATTTCAGAGATACCGAATTTCAACGATTTTTCAAAACACACAGTAACACGTGCTCCTAGGGAAGCCTTTTCAAAATATTGAAGAAAAAGTATATATCCGTGTTCAAATAAGAGAGAACAGACGCTCACAAATAGTGTCATTTTGTGGCTTTCTTGAAAAGGCGTCAGAGCTGAAAATTTGCTTTATTTTGGGTGGAATTTAAACAATTTATAATTTTTCGGTTTTCATCAGCCATACCTTATAAAAAAAGATTAAATCAATAATATTCCATACGTAAAACAAAATTGATGGGTAGTTACTAACGTAAAAGAAATCGGAACAGTTAAAAAAAGTACCTCCACGTCAATGTTTACAGAAATTACCGCAAAACATTTTCTTGCGCATACTTCATTCACTATAGATCAAATTTTCAAACTTGACCGCTTTAATGTGTCTAATGAATTAAAGTCTACAAAAGAGTAAGAAATGATACATTGGTCTTAATAAATTGAAATATCTATAAAAGTCAAGCTTAATGAATGCTAAAACATGAGATGCGCAAGAATAGTCCAAAATCGTGGCCAATGACGCACCTTAAACATCGACGACGTCGCGCTAAAATTAACATTGTAAACTTTCTATCTAAAATTATTTTCTTTCACTATGAGCACAATATTGGTCGTACAGACATATATCATACACCGTTAGTTGTGAGAGTTCGAGATCTATCCCCCTTTATAAATGTTGATCGCAAAAATTCTGACAAAGTAGAGAAAACTTCAATTTTCCGATTTCTGAAGTGAGCTGCGCGGGCAGATTAAAATAGTACTGTATGGTTCTCGGCGACTTCCTCTGGTGGGCGATAAAAAAAGGGCAGAAAGGTGTAAAAGGGTTGTATGATAGAGTAACTTACATGCAAAATTTTGATTGTATGATTCGTTACTTGAATTCTACATTTAAAAATCTACAAAATTGTCACAAAATTTTGAAAATAATTTCCTTCAAAGTACTCGAAAAGGGTGACCGTCCGGAAACTGTTCTGACACTAGTAGCTGCGAATGTCTGTGTTAAGATTCGCCTGAAAATTTGAATATCTTCAAATGAGAACGTTAACTTTCATACGAAGAGAAAGGTTTAAACAGTGGGCAAAATAATTATGAACTTGCACGCTAGTTCATTTTTGCGCCCGCCCGGGGCTGGACGTACAGCAAAACTAATAGTGTCATCGCGTAGAGGATACCTGAGTTAGTCAGAATCCACATCTCATTTACCTGTAGCGCACCTGGTACCTGAGATATTCACCTTAATTACAAAAAAAATCCTGCGGGAATTTTCAAAATCCTGCAGGAATTTTCAAAATCCTGCGGGAATTATCAAAATCCTGCGGGAAATTGATGAATTCCTGCGGGAATTTTCAAAATCCCGCAGGAAAAATTGCTTGAAATAATCCTGCAGGAAAAAAAATTTTCCTGCAGGAAAAATAAAATTCCTGCGGGAAAATTTTTTCGAAGTAAAATCCTGCGGGAGAAAAAAATTCCTGCAGGAAAAATTTGAACTTAAAATATTCCTGCGGGAAATATTATATGAACATTTTTTTTCCCGCAGGAAATTATGCTTTGTTAAAAATTCCTGCAGGAAATTTATTTAGAAAAATTCCTGCAGGAATTTTTTTGAGAAAAAAGAACTCCTGCAGGAATTTTTTTGAGAAAAAAGAACTCCTGCAGGATTTTTTATAAAGAAGTAAAATCTTGCAGTACACTTACAAAAAAAATACTACTACAAATAAAGAATGAATGAATGAATGAATGAATGAACCTTTAGTAAGTCCATTTGATTGATTTCCAACCATGATTGGGCTGCAATGATATGCCTAGCCCACGATATGACATGTATTATAATATTTACACATGATACGATTCATATCACGATCCTGAATTTAAAATACAGATATAAAAGCATTTCTGTACTTTGCCCAATATTTTATTTAAATTTCAGTGACAACAATTTATTTAGATCATATCATCATTTCTTGAATGTTTTGAGATCTATTAGGTATTTATATCATGGGTTATAGCAACTTCCCTTACTCAAAATATAGGAATATAGATATATTGTGTGTGAAAATATAGAACATATATAGAAAATTTTTTAGAAAAATAGGAAAATCTTAGAATTTTTCAATTTTTAGTGATTTTTGAAGTCTTCCACGCATGTAAAATCACTTGTACATGGTGTAAAAATTTGACAATAAATAGACGATATTCACATTAACGTGGTAGACTTGAATTTTACATTTCATGACCCGACATCACAATGTTTGACGTTATTTCTTACTATGTCATGATGTCGAAACATATCTATGATGTCATAAAGTAAAATAATGTCAAAAATATTATAGATACGTTTCAACATCACAGTAAGCAATAACGTCAAATAGTGTGATATTGGGTTTTGGAGTGTCTAAAATGTAAGTCTAGTGGTAATATGAAAATGGTCTATTTATTGTCAAATTTTGCCTAATGTACATCTACAAGTGATGTAACATATATGGAAGGCTTCAATAATCACTAAAAACTGAAAAATAATTGTATTTGCACTTACATGTAGCCCCTCTCCCAATTTGAAAAAGTGTATTTGCACTTAAATGTACATGTAGCCCCTCCCCCACCTCCAAGATACAATAATCGCTTTATCTTAGGTAAATATGCAAAGTACTGAAGTTGGTTGCTTACAATTAGATTGAAAGTGAATTAAGAAAATGGAATAAAATAAAACATGTTTGTTAAGCTTTTAACGCAAGGCATGTATGACTTTGGTAGTCAGAGGCAATTCGAGTTACATCTCAACATTACCCACTTGATACTGAAACGAAGGCATCACCCACCAATCATATCATTAATTCTATAAAATTCCTGTAAATATGATTGTGAGTACACAATTTACACTGTTTTCATCGTTTCTTCGATTTTTCTGCCTTTGGACATGTTGGAGAATGGTCGGGGGTTCCCTGGACTAAATATAGATTCACTTGTTTTGAGTTGTTTCTTGTTCATAATAAAAATGTTCGCCTGCATGGTATTTTCACAGCGAGATATGGGTGCTGATCCAGAAACTGAACTGTTGCAATGGCAGATCCAGCTCCCCCTTTGCCGGGGGGAATTTTGCCGATTTTTTTATGAAAATGGACCAAAATAAAGGGTTGTTTAAAAATATTTGGGTAAGTGCCGCCCCCCCAGGGGGGGGGGCATCCTCTCCGCACCCCTAAATCCGCAACTGTGTTGGGGGGTTTGGGATGACATGCTAGACAGGAAGGTCCGAGGGGGATACGAGAGACCGGTAGATGAGGCAAGGGGAATCTCCGTGAAAAAAAGCAAATTGCTGACACCTCAGTTGAGCTTAATTCTGCCCCCCCCCCCCCCCCCCCACCGGGCAGAATCCGCCACAAAGTATACAAATGTATATAGATACATGCCGTATAAAATTCATGAAGTCCAAGCTGGGCAAATCCGTAAAAAAATATCTTAAGAAAATCTCAGTGGCGGATCTAGCGCCCCCTTTACCGGGGGTCAACGGGCAAATTTTGCCGATTTTGACTGAAAATGGGCCAAACTATACCTGTTTTGGAAATTTTTGGGTCAGTGCCGGGGGCGGGCGCCTCCTCAGCACCCCCCCCCCCTGAATCCGCCACTTAATCTTATACAAAGGGTATAATATATATATATATTTTATATCACTTTTTAGACGTGTGACTATAAATAGACCTGTTTCGACTAGTGTTGGTCCCCATGCAGCGTGGTGTCCCCTGGTAGGGAGTTTAGGGGCGGGGGAACCCCGGCAACAAAACAAAATTTTGAATAGCAAATCATCCAGCTCTTGGAAATTGCGGAGTTTCCGGGGTTTTTATTTATCTTATTATTTTTTTTTTTTTTTTGTTCAAAATGATAAGCTGGATCTCCCCGAATATTGGCTGAACCCTTGGTCAGATTTAATTCTTGATCAATCCGTCCATTTCCTAAGAGAAATTTAAAGTTGCATTAACATTGACATGTAGAAGAGAAAATGATAATTTCTAGATTCATTTCAAATATGCCCCAGAAGCCACTAATTTACTTCATTTTTTTTTTTCATTTTATTAATTTTCGCGGGGGAGGCACCCCAACCACCGAAGGACCGTTCGGGCCTCGCAAAGCATCCCTCGAAAAAAGTTTGAGCCCCCGTTCAGGTTCTGGATTCTCTCCTGTATAGGGACGAGTATTTTTTATGAATTTTTGTATGAAAATTCAGACTCCTCATAGAATAATGTAATGGACTCTTTTGTACAGTCTCATCTATGAAAATGATTTTCTTTCTTTCTGTTACAATAGGCATGTGTGTATTTTGGTGTGTACATCATGCAAAAGTAAATTAGATGGGCGCACATGGATTCATCGCGCTTCTCGATTGCTTGATGTACGTACTATTGGTTACGTGTATGTATGTATAGCCCATAGTACATCAAGCAACTGGGAAGCGCGATAAATCCCTGTGGATGGACGGTATTGACCAGACGATCACACCTAGAGGATAGTTCCTATTATTTCTTAGCTTGATTTTTTTTTAATAATTCAGGTGGGAAATGCACATAAGGTTTATCTTGAATTGTCTCCCCATCAATGTTTACTTGATAGACGAAATAAAATTCTGAATATATTTTAAAGTGTGTAAGACATATATAGTATATGTGTGGAAGAATACACGTGAAAATGGGTGCTCAGAACAGGAAATTCGAATAATTCCGGTCCGGAACCAGGTGCACGACTTTGTAAAATTATTTTAAAAGGTGCGTATTTTATAATATTTCGGCATTTTTTCTCTGTGATTCAAATAAAATTTCTAATAGTTTGAAAGTAGTGTCAATGTATTTGAGCTGGTGCGATTTGAGAATTTTTTCTCCTATTTTTGGTAAGAAAGTGCTTGAAAAATAACTGGGATCTGGATCCTAGAAATATGTAGGTCAAGCGGTTCCAAGGATGACAGATTTTATCTATATCATAAGGAATCGTGAAAATTTTTGAAATTACGGTATTTTAGTATACACTTTGAAATATATACTTGAAATAATCGTACACAGACGCTCTGCGTGCACATTTCATTGATATTTCAGCCTGACGCCGAATTCAGTATTCAAGAGTTAGTGTTCACGAATAAATATATTTTGTATCATAAAATTGTATAAGGAAACGATGTAGTGTTGTTATTATTTCATGAAAGAATGTACATACTGGCACAGAATATGATTTGATGGCCATGGGTTTAACATATCTATTTGACGTGTACATATTACACGCTCATTCAATCTAAGGCGCCGAGCGCCGCCCCCCCCCCCCCCCCCCCCCCCACTTTCTATAATGACGCCGAAACCCCCTCCCCCACCTCCTCGCCCCATTAATTTCCATTTAATTTAAATAAGATTTATACAAAGTTTTGTTTTTATAACCATATATGATAAGAAATATATAAATTGATGATGAAGGTAAGCATATATATCTCGAAATGCCCCCCCCCCCCCCGATCATTAATATTAATTTTTTTTTTTTTGTATTCATTGTTATGATGAAAACGAAACTTTTATGTAGAACATAATTCGCATTTGATGTTTATCTTATTTTAATGTGGAAAACTATAAATTCGGAGTCTAATATACAGTTTTAGGCTTCATTCTTAGCTTATACCGAACATACAGGAAAAACGCAGGAATTGTAAAATAAGGGGGGGGGGGGTGCGTTTTTGTCTTACCACGAGTCGTTGTATCGATATATGCGTACTTTTTCACTTTAAAGAGTTGTTTAATGGTCACTGACACAGTACAAGGAAAAATTTACAACACTACTAGTGACTAGCCTAGAATTATCTTTTTTTCTGGTTGATTTTACACGATTATTTGGAGTCTGAATTACCCCTCTCTGGCCTCCTGAAAAAAACCCATACCAATTCTAAAAATGCAGTTTGAAGTTTTTACATTTAAAATATCATTATATCAAAGTTGAAAGAAGACACATGGTTTATTTTGTGTAAATATCTTATTTTGAGGAGAACAGGACAGTCTTGAAAATAACGGACATGTAACGGAAATGTAATTAATTTTGTCAAATATAAATAGCGCTAATCGGGCTTCATTTTGGCTGAATTATTTCAAAACGAATGAGCATATTTAGATGCAACTTTGTACATAGCATACCGTCATATTGAAATATATGACAGTACCACGATTTGTTGAAGGTAAAAGAGGGGGATAGTAGAACGTCAATGACATGTATTCTATACGAAAGCTTTCAGTGAATTGTTATCCTCAAGGCGACCGTTGAGTATATCATTTTTTATCTTTTATTAAAAGTGATCATGATGTGTTTATATTCCGAAATTCTAGTTCTATCTACTGTCATTCAGTTCTCCGTGTCTTGCAAATCCAACAGAAAAGGCACCTCCCTTGAAGTCGTGGTTCGAGCTTTTGGATCTGCCTCTGCAACTTAACAATATTATCTGATTCTCTCCGGAAATGTCGCATACATGTATATGCCCTTCTCTTCAGAAATTCTAGAAACAAAGAAAGGTGACTCAGAAAACAAAATTTTCTTGTGAGGTTGTGGGAGCTTTCCTTCGAGCTCCCTGAAACTACCACTTATTCAAATGAGTTAAAGAAGATCCTGACGGTAATCTCAACAGCACTCACAATAGAGCACCAAATTGAGCATCGACGGACCCCTAGCAAGCTAGAGGTGGGATCAGGTGCCCGGGAGGAGTAAGCATCCCCTGTTGGCTAGCCGCACCCGCCGTCGATGTTCATGCACGAAAATGAAAATAATATATAAAATATATGCACTGTCCGAGGCCACGTCTATATAGAAAGTGCTATGGCGACAATGTCAGGGAATAATATTCAAAACACTTACTGTCAAACCCCTCGCGGGGAACTTTTTACGAGCTCCACACGGCAAAGGGCATAAGTGTGACACAAATGAGTTAAAGAAGATCCTGACGATAATCTCAACAGCACTCACAATAGAGCACCAAATTGAGCATCGACGGACCCCTAGCAAGCTAGAGGTGGGATCAGGTGCCCGGGAGGAGTAAGCATCCCCTGTTGGCTAGCCGCACCCGCCGTCGATGTTCATGCACGAAAATGAAAATAATATATAAAACAATTATATTTCAAGAATGATTGGTTTATTAAGGTCGTTAGAAACCATGGGAAAATATATGTACATGTATGTCAACATCATGGTTGGATCTAGAGAATTTTCCGAGAGAGGGGGTTCCAGCCATTAAAAAAAAGGGGGGAGGGAGGGTCCAGTATATTATATGACTTTGAAAGAAAAATATGATACAGTAAAACATAAAAATTAGAAAGGATGGCAAATACCAAGAGGATATAATTACCTGGACACCCCCCCCCCCAATGTGTTGAGTCATTCAAGAAGAATTAACATAAATACTTCCTCTATTTATATATTTTTTTAAACCATTATGAGTTGGTCACCTCTCCTGTTTTTTTTTCCCGGTGACCTGTGCTTGTACGTCTTCTGTTCACGTGTATCGTTTGTTTCTGGTGGAAAATACAACCGTCAGCGTACATGTATAAGAATAATTACTTGTATTGTAAAAGTGAATATTAAAACTAAAGTCATAGTCGAAAACAACTAGAATGCCGTGAAATACGCATTGATGGGTTTTTGGAGATTTTCTCTTTTTTTCTGTACTTTTTGGTGTGTGGGAGGGGGGGTTCTTCTGGGAAGGGGGAGGGGATGTCAAGCACCGAAAAAAATCACCGCCAACAGGAAGATTTTAACGTGGGTACATTGTATTATTTAAAAAATGCAAATGTAAACGTCTTCAAATTGAATAGCATCATTTAAGAACAAATAAATTGGCAACGTGGACCAGACATGCACGTTTCGGGTACTTAACCCTCATCAGTGATCCTAAATCTAAACAATGTAATATGCCAAAAAAGTATTAAAGTTACTATGTCGAAAGATTGTACCGAAAGACGTAGCAGAATGGGTGGGATATGATGCTACAGGACCCACTTTTTAGAAATTTCAAGAAATTTTGATAACAGAAATTTAGAATGCGTTGAAGAAACGATCAACCGAAATCGATCGAACTTGGCTACATGTGCCCTCGGGGACTCCTGGTCCACCAGCAGTGACACTCACCAAGTGATATAAATGTAAACGTCTTCAAATTGAATAGCATCATTTAAGAACAAATAAATTGGCAACGTGGACCAGACATGCACGTTTCGGGTACTTAACCCTCATCAGTGATCCTAAATCTAAACAATGTAATATGCCAAAAAAGTATTAAAGTTACTATGTCGAAAGATTGTACCGAAAGACGTAGCAGAATGGGTGGGATATGATGCTACAGGACCCACTTTTTAGAAATTTCAAGAAATTTTGATAACAGAAATTTAGAATGCGTTGAAGAAACGATCAACCGAAATCGATCGAACTTGGCTACATGTGCCCTCGGGGACTCCTGGTCCACCAGCAGTGACACTCACCAAGTGATATAAATGTAAACGTCTTCAAATTGAATAGCATCATTTAAGAACAAATAAATTGGCAACGTGGACCAGACATGCACGTTTCGGGTACTTAACCCTCATCAGTGATCCTAAATGTCTATCCTTTTCACAAACATTTGATAAAGCTATATTCCGTACCGTAGCGAAGGAAGCCATATTTATGATATAAATGTTTAACAGCGAAGCAATACTATTAATTTAGAAGTGTCCGGAGTCCATTAATTAGATATATAGATATGATTATTGATACCATATTAATTTGTCTAGGTGACACACGCCCCAATCAACCCGGCCGTTTTCATTGTTTTTTCGCCTTTTCTCTTTGAATTCTTCTTTTGGAAAAATATGGGTCATTGATTCAGAGGGAGAATCAGTTCTTTTCGTTTCCCTACATTCCAAGTTGGTATTTATACAAGAACCTCGAGTAGACCAGACTATCCCAGTGGCGGATTCAGTCGGGGGGGGGGGGGGGGGGGGCACAGGGGCACGTCCCCCCGGCAGTGCCCAAAGAAGGGGCACTTATGACATGCTTTTGGAAGCATCAAATTAATAGTACTTCTATGAAATTAGTCAGAAAATGCTCGATAAACACCCCAGAAACCACAGATTTGAATAAATTTTCCAAAATTTTCTCGGTGATAGATAACAAAGTCGGGATGGATGCATTGCTGCCATGTTCATTGTCTAGCTGTACAAGGACATACACGTTTCCGAAATTTTCTTCATCTAAGGGATAAATGGAGAGTAATGTACAGTCCTATGCAAGGCATAAAACGCACTCACATATTTCTTAACCAAATCTTCGATATTACCTTCTATAAAATCGGCATTGAAAAAATCGTTTTAGAACTGAGGTCGTGATCATTTTTTTTTTAAATGAATAAAAATTGTTTTGGCCAGATTTGGACTGGCTACCTCCAAGAACTTTGCAAAGAGTCTACAAATGAATGTTTTTCTATTAATCTTTCTATCTTGACGCTGCAGGGAACGGGACACTCGTGATCTCTATGACTTGTTTGTTTTTCTACCTTACAAAAATTAACAAACAAGCGCAGATCTAGAGTGATGGTTAGGGGGTCTGCATGGCCTCGCCTGGAATTTGCAAAAATAGTTTTTACCTCGTTTTTCGAAAAAATTTTCAATATACAAATCATTGTTAAACACTGCAAAAATAGTTTTTACCTCGTTTTTCGAAAAATTTTTTAATATACAAATCATTGTTGAACACTGACGGAATTCCTTCTAAATTCAGTTAAAATACGCTTCAGATATCACCAAATAGCTTCATTTTTTTCAAAATTTTCTCGGGGGGAGGCCCCAACTCGGCAGTTGGTGTTATTGATCCGCCCCTGTATCCTTTCATCCCCCTTGGATCCGCCCTGACTAAAGTGAATTCCACATCAATTCATTATGAATTCCCATTTGGTTCTCCGAATAGCAGGGGAAAATACTTATGATAAGAAGGAGAAGAGGAACGAATTGTTAGATGACAAAGCGAGCTAAGAAGAAAAAAAAAAGAAAAGAAAGAAGAACTTTCGAGCTTTTTAAAACTGGTAGAACTAGGCGATCTGAGATGATATTTACTGACAATCGTATTCGTATTTACTAACTTCTAATACGATAGCCAAGTAAAAGCTGCGAAACTCAAAATACGAGCAACATTGTTAGCTCGAATTTCCTTGAATCCTTCATAAGATGACATGTGCTGTCAGACGTGTAGAAAACATGTAGTATTATAGGTTGACATTTGTTCCACTTGTAAATTTAAGGTTTAAGAAATTGTACTTTCATCTAGGTGTCGCATTTTTCATCACATTCGCAAATTATGCAAGAATGAACATGATTAAATCATAAGTTCGTTCTTTTTGAAATATAGAGTTACTTCCCATTTATGCAGGTATCTGACGTAAACGTATCGTGAGTCTTTAAATTCATTTAAAAACGTCAAATTTGTAACCATGTTTCCCTGAATGTTACACTTGTTTCCATAGAATATGATGATTGACTCGCAATAACTTGATGTCAGATACGGTACCTGCAAAAATGGGAAGTAACTCTGTGTTTCGAAAAGACCAAATTTATTTTGCTGTTTATACCCACAGGCACAGAATGATTTCAATAGTGCTCCCATTAAAAGTACTGAAGGTTTATCTACAACGATAAAATTTCTCTTTCCTATTTTACCTGCACTTTTTACTTGACATACACATGATGCTTATGTATCTGTTTAAGTTTTATGTTCAGTTTGCATCACTAGTATCTTCTTTAGAGATAAGCTTTAGGCTTAATTTTTTCAACCAGTGGCAGATTGAGATGGGGAGCTCAGTTGATCCCCCTTTTCACTCAAATACTTTGATTTTGACTCAGAATCCATGAACAATACTGTATTATGTGCTGAAGTGCTTAAACATTGGATTTTTTTTGTACCTACCTTCAGTCACCAAGTCTTAAACTTTTAACTCACAACACAGATATTTTCAAACTGACAAAGACTGGAGCTTTCTCTCTGAATATTGTTTTAAAGAATTCCATCACAATCTTTATGACGGAATCAGCCCTTTATAAGTTATTAGTCATACTTCTTGGATTTATAGGGTACATTTTTGGCAAATAATTTTTATTTCACAGATGTAGATTTCAAACAACATCATATTAATTGTACTTGTGAAATTGCAATAATTGTCCCCCGCTTTCGCGAAAGCGCGGGGACATTAAAACCGGTTCGTCCGTCCGTCTGTCCGTCAGTCACAAAAAACTTTAACCTTGTGCATAACTGAATGGAAAGTGATAGGGCTTTGA
Organism: Pinctada fucata; assembly: GCA_028142955.1. Lineage (NCBI taxonomy): Eukaryota > Metazoa > Mollusca > Bivalvia > Pterioida > Pteriidae > Pinctada > Pinctada fucata. The sequence continues at coordinate 43,460,443 of AP027102.1, read as the reverse complement.
TATCTCACATGTGAATTCCTTGTGACAAGACCTTTCCATGGATACCAAAATTTTTGACCTTGTGACCTTGGACTTTGACCTACTTATTAAAAACTTTAACCTTGACCATAACTTTGAATAGAAAGTGATATGGCTTTGATATTTCACATGTGTATTCCTTTTGACAAGACCTTTCCATGGATACCAAAAATTTTGACCTTATGACCTTGACCTTTGAGTTTGACCTACTTTTTAAAAACTGAAACCTTGTACATAACTTTTTAATGGAAAATGACAGGGCTTTGATATTTCACATGTGTATTCCTTGTGAAAAGATATTTCCATGGATACCAAAATATTTGACCTGATGACTTTGACCTTTGAGTTTGACTTTTTTTTCAAAAACTTTAACCTTGACCATAACTTTTGAACAGAAAGTGATCGGGCTTTCACATTTCAAATGTGTATTCCTTGTGACAAGACCTTTCTGTTGGTACAGTACGTCCATCGCTATCTTTGTCTATCGTATCCTATCCTATCAGACATCGCGCATCAGACATCAGACATCAGACATCGCACATCGTACATCAGACATCGCGCATCGTACATCAGACATCACGCATCGTACATCAGACAACGTACATCAGACATCGCGCATCGTACATCAGACATCGTACATCAGACATCCTATCGTATCATATCAGACACTCTATCAGACATCTTATCAGACACTCTATCAGACATCGTATCAGACTTAATCAGACACCCTATCAGAATCTGATTAATCAGACAAGTTTATCGTATCACGCAATGAGTGACGCATCCTACTACGCTTCGCGCGTCGTATCAGACATTGTTATGTTGGTAAAATAAGATTAAATCTTGGTTGTCTCAATAAAAGGAAATACAACCTCGCTCTTGATAGTATCTATGATTAAAACCATCTCTTTACTAAAAACCAAGCATCTCAGTTCTGTACGATCCGGCGTTCCGCAGTGGAACACCCCCCCCCCCCCCCCACTTGTCAACGTCTGATTCTGAATTTGGTCAACACAAAGAAGACTGAATTGGTTCGAAGGACATGATAGCAACATTTAAATTTATCATTTTTTCTATCACGCAATATTCACATGTATTCAGTTTTTTTTTTTTATCCCAGATTTGTCGGATTCACTATTTGATGTAGACTGCCACTACTTTCGGTTTCAATGCCGCTCGAAAAAACATGAAAATCGCATAGCACTAAAAGGGTTTAAAACAAAATAAAGGAAGCTGCCTGTTATCCATATTCACAAAGATCCATATGAGGGTGTAATGATATCTTGAAACTTTAAAGTATCGGTAAACAATGGCACAAAACGAACGAGAGTTTGACCCATATCTTAACCTAAGACTTGGCCATTGACCATTCGCAACACAGTTCAAACGAAGTTACAAAAAGATCAGTTCATCAAGGACATCAGCAAGCAGATAAAAGGAAAAGACATTGTACTTCCAACAATATGTTAATGATGGTAAGTCAATTTCTTTCTGTTTTGGCAGTGGTTCCGGATACGAACGTTCGTATCTTTAGACCTATGTCTCGGCGTATGAACACAAATCGTAGGGTTCCTTTTTTTTCAATGCATCCTGTGTTCAAATTGTATCTTTTTTTGTGACATATTCTGAAAAGTTAAGTAAAAAGCACGGAGTTGCATCTACATGTACATATTTGTTATCTCAAAACTTGAAAAAACTTCAACTTCCGCTGGAGCGACGGAACGTCAGTACGTGCACACAACAGCTGACAAGTGCGTGCCTATTACTGATCAGTGATCACTATAAAGTATAATGATTGAGAGCATAGAAAATAGCCTCTTGTCCCGGTTGCTAAATTACAGATGACGCAGAATAAAACTCGTATACCTTGATATGGTTACAAAAATCAACTTTTTATTGTTATCGACACATGACCTGAGTCACGTGACAGTTACAGACCAATCAGAAACATGTTCGTACGCCGAGACATAGGTCGAAAGATACGAACGTTCGTATCCGGAGCCACTGCCTTCTGTTTTAGTGGTTCCGGTAGTACAGGTTTCGCCGATATAGTTCGAATCAAGGGCAACTAAGATTGGACCTTGAACACTCGGCCCATAGTAGGTCCACTCGGGCCCGTAGATGTAGGTCCACTCGGCCCGTAAACATATTAACAAACAGAAGGTAAATTGTCTTGAATAAAATATAAAACTAAAATCAATCAACCTTAAACATATTATTTTGTGTTCTTAATCGATGTGAAGGTTGTTTTTTTTTTTTTTGTTCAACAGATTGATGTTTTTACTTGTGTCTTGAGACCTAGCTCTATCAATCTTACTTCAGAGTTACAATAAACTTCAGTCACAAGAAATAAATATAGATACCATATATTCAAAATATACAAATTTTGTACTCTACGTGTCTGCGGTTTCTATAATTAAATAAATAAATCAATAAAACATGGGCGAAATAAATTATGCGTTTGGAATCGTATTTTTCCTAAATTCTTTAAAAAAATATCTCTCGTCTTCCTTTCATAAACATAGATCTCAAAATATTTTAAGTTAACATACATCTCTTTAGAAACAAAGAGATATATGAGCTTTCATAAATATTATATTGTAGGTCCAAGTTATCTAAGTTTACGGGCCGAGCGGACCTACATTTACGGGCCGAGTGGACCTATAACGGGTCAAGTGTTCCATGGTCCGAGTGTTCCGCGGTCCGAGTGTTCCACGATCCAATTCACCTGTTACCTATAGTTCAGTATGTTTAATAACTGAGCTAAGGGGATGTCCCTAACATGCTGGACTGCATAGTGAACGGCCGGTGTTCGAGTCCCGTGCCGGGTACTTGCAAACACTTTATTATGCAGTTTTTTTTATTTGACATTATTTGAAATTATATATATTGGCACCACTTGATGGATTTCATTTTCTACTTATCATGTGATACAAATTCTACTTACTGCTTAATATCACTGTGGGGTATCACGTGATACACAAATGATATGTTCCACAGGAATCCCCTTTGATTGAACTAAGTTATACTGTCTAAATGTACTTTAAATGAATTTATTTTAGGCCTATCATATGGCCATTATTATCAATTATATGATGGTAATTTATTCTGGTCAAGAATAGAATTGTATTCGGAGAACACTTAAACAGAATTTTTTCAATGCTCGCCACATGTTATGATATGGTGCACGGACAGATACAAAATTTTCTGTTTAAGTGTTCTCCAAATATACGCCTATTCTTGACCAGAATAAATTACCATCATATAATTTATAATAATGACCATATGATAGGCCTAAAATAAATTCATATAAAGTAGATTTAGACAGTATTTACTTGGTTCAATCAAAGGGGATTCCCGTGGAACATATCATTTGTGTATCACATGATACCCCACTGTGAATATTATACATCAGTTTTGAGATCCCAAATACAGACTGCAACCATCTGATTTTTACATGCATTTCACTGCCTCGGTCTCGTCGTACTAAGGTGGCATGCTACTTACATTTTGTTGTATATACATGTATGATACATAGCATTTTAAATCTTTGAATGCAAAAAGTGAGGTGAATCGGGTAGTACTTTAATATGGTCAGTGTTCAAATCCTAATATAATTTGCTTCAGAATTCTTTCAGTCATATATCTTCTCATTCTAACTATATGGGCCCAATGTGTTCATGAACATTCATAGATATAATTTACATAACTCCGGAAGCCAGTTCGTGCCATGTTATATTTTTTTACTATTTTGCAGTTACGAGAAACAAATCTCGTAACTAAGAGAATTTTTTCTCGTACACTAGGAGAATCTTTTTTCCTAACTACGAGAAACTTTTCTCGTAACTACGAGAATCTTTTTTCATAACTACGAGAAACTTTTTTCGTTACTACGAGAAACTTTTTTCGTAATTACGAGAAATTTTTCTTGTAACTACGAGAAACTCTTCTTGTTACTACGAGAAACTTTTCTCGTAAATACGAGATAGTAAAAAGATATAACATGACATGAACTGGCTTTCCAACATAACACAATATATACAGATGGGCTGCAACGATTCACCACGGTAATTGATGATGGTACGATGCACGGTATGACAGTGTCTACGTATCGAGCTTTTAGATGCAGTTGAATTAAACAACTTTACGACATTTGCATTTTAGGGTTAAGTAACAACATAAATTAAAATGTATTGTAGTAGGGTAGGAAAAGATGTGCCCAGACCAGGGTTTGAACCCGGGACCTCTATACCTGCAGGCAAGCACTACTAAACACCGAGCTATCAGGGCCGATACACCCGGCTCTGCCACAATATGTACAACCTTAGTCGGCACTTTATATAAAGAAATGCAAGATATCTCCAGGTAATTATTATCAGTCAGGGGAACCACTGCATATGGTGATTAAAATAATCACTGAATGCAGTGACTATAAAATTTGTATAACTTTTGATAAAATGGTACTTTTTGGCCTTATATCTAAATGCTCTTCCCTATGTAATGTCTGATAAAATTAGGTCAATTCAGTATTTACCTATTAAAATTGTTTAAATAGATGAGGCATGACTAAATCACATTTAAATGCTTATTTTGTGACTTCCTGGCATAAAATTACCACATTTTTTAGCTCTGATTATGAGTAAATCTGAGTTTTCCTTGTATGACTGTTAGTTTTCCCAGATGGAGCAGAATCTAAAAATAACTTTTATGACCACTTGTACCAGTACGCATCAAACAGAAATACTGGCGTTTGGGCTTTAAAGTTTGGTGGGGTTGTATGGTTAATCACTTTATAGAATGATTTTTTAAACCTGAGTTTGGGAAATCACTATCTACAGTGACTATCAATGATCACTTCATCTAGTGATTAACTAAAATACTTTACACAGTTTTCTGAATTGATCACTGCAGTGAGTGATTATCATGGAAATTAGGAGGGACAACTCTTTCTTTGAGTTTCAAATACTACTTCATACAGTGATTTTTAAAATCACTTCATACAGTAGTTCCCCTGACTGATTATTACAAATTAAAATTCAATATTTGTTATTACATCATAGAATTGCTTGCATATTGGGCAATTGGAACTCCTCTTTTATACTAGTAGAAAGTACAATTTGAGAGTTCCAAAAGCTATATCCGAAGTTGATTTCATCTTTCAGCAGATATGAATTAAAGAATTGTGTTACGAATTGCACTGAAAGCAAATATCGTGCTATATCGTATTGTGAGAATAGCGCATCGTTGCAGTCCTAATATACAGGTGTCGTACCTTTTGCTTATGGTGCATGTAAAAGTCGAGTAATCCTGGTCTGTAACACGATCTCGAAACTTGGATAATTTATCAATATTCTATCCCAAAAAGATTTAGCAAGTAAGTTCTTTGTTCAATCTAATATATGGGTTAATATTCCACTATTTGTTTTCAGCTATAATATAAAGCCTCATATGGAACCCTGATATCGTACCATTTCACAAGTGAGACTGTCTCTAGAAAGTACTTGATGGGTAAGTAAAACTGTTAAAATTCATAGGAAATTATGATTTCCGAATTGAGATCTGAGCTGATCCTTGTTGCAATGAATGGTTGTTAACTTTGTTTAGTTGTGCCAGATTTTTATACAGGACTATATGTCAACGTCATTGTATTGTAGATCGAGAGATATAAATTCACGGTAGTGTATAACGTGATATGCAAATAATCTCTTGCACGATTATTTGCGTATCATGAGGGCTGGGAAAATACTGCACCCAGCCGATCCGATACATATCACGATACCTGATATCTGATATGATACGTATCGCAATACTAAGTTGCATGATTAATAAAACCCTCTCAAAAAGCTATTTGATCGTATTTATATTCATATAAGTAGCTTTTTTATGCAACATGTTTTATTTATTCAACACTAGATTTCTGGCTAGAATAAAGATGAAAACAGACCGAGAGGAAACTAAGAGTCCCCTTCGGCGTTGCCGGTAGGGGACTAAAAATAGATAAATGGTTTTGTTAATTGTCTAGAATAAATGAAAAACAAAATAATCTAAGGTATTAGGGGTATAATAACAATATCGTAAAAAAAAAGCTAGAAATTATGTACCTTAATTCATATCCTACATATTTTTAGATATTTGATATTTTTTCATATTTCATTCAACTCGCCATGAAAACAATTGGTCCGGAACATTGCCTTAGTCGAGCGTCTTCGGCCAACTTCGTGGTATTTAATTTTTCTGTTATTAAAACAACCAGAACTCTTGAGTATTATACCCCTAATGCCTTAAAATAATAAGAAGTCATAAAAAATTGGTATTAAAAATCAAAGTTCTTACCATTTTGCCATTATATCTACATGTAAACTGAAGAAAGTTGGATTTAAACTTGAGTACTTACGGAAAATTCGAACACATATTTTTTTGTAGATTTTAACTTAGGTATCGTCAGGATGTATCGATACTTGGATTGCAAAAAAAATATCGCGATGAATCGGAGTATCGTCCAAGCCCTAGTATCGTGTGATACACTACCATGAAATTCATTAACATGTTAAACATCTTCAAATTACATAATATGTATGATTTTATGTGATGATTATATGTTATGAAATTTTTAGATCAACAGACAATGACAGATGGACCTGCAATATTAGTATGTTAACAACTATCATGGGTAAAGGTCAAAAGATATAAATATTTTTGCTTTGACGCAATACATCATTACATGTATCTCTTGATTTTGACGTTTGATATTCTGATACATTAATGATAATGCAAGCTCAGGGGGTTGGGGTGGGGGGGGGGGGGGGGTGTAGGGGGTCATTGTTTCACAAATGCATTTTCTTTGCCTATGTCTTTCTACATTGAATCAGTTGTACGTTAATTTCCATCATTTTTCAGGGGTGCTTAGCTATTCAAGAAAGGAACTCCACATTACATGAGGCACATCTGAAAATCAAGAAAAACTACACTTGTCTCCGGACCACAGATGTTTGATGCTGCATGAATATATCAATATTTGCCCATCAACAAAATCATCGCCATATACAAAAGGAAGCTATATATATCTTGGGATCTCCTGTTTACTTGAAACTTTTTTTTTCATGAACCATATATCCGCTATTTTAAAATTTGTACTCACTGTTACATTAATTTGAAAAACTTAAACTACGTGGCTTCATTATTCATTAATATATTACTTTGATAAGACCTTTATTTTTATGCAAGTTAAAATTTGAAAATGTCGTAATAGCAAGTTGGCATACTTGAATAAGCATGCTTTCAGCAATTTAATCCTTTTCATACTGTTTCTGTGTTTCAAAGTGAAATAAAAGTCTGTAACTGTGATACAGTCAGTTAACTTGAAGTACATGTTAGTTCATATGAAGTCAACACTCAAAGCCTTTTTTCAAATCCCACTTCCGTTCATCGTATGCATTGTTCATTTCTATATAATTATGCATATACATGTATTTGAATAAATATGTTTAAACTAATGTTACCTCCAAGGTCACTCTGTTAGTCAAACTTTTTACATGAAATTTATCTCAGTGAATTTTGTTATCACAGTAAATGTCATAGAGTAATCAAACAATAGATATATAATCAAGAAATTTCAAGATCATGGATAGCAACCAATGTAGATATGTTTACATAATAAGTCATAGGGTCCTTTTATACAAGGACGCATATGAAATTTATATACATCCCCGTTTTACACAAAGCTACAAAAATGAAACAACATAGTAAAATTTAGTGATCACTGAAAGGCTTAAGTTGTCTGTCTTTGAGTTCAGCAAAATTGAGACTTTTTTTATCTATATTTACAATATACATGTATTGTCAGCAGTCTGTATATAAGGTGCAGTGAATTATACAATGTCATAATGACATAAGTTGGTCTTCAATGCATCCTGGGTTCAAACTTTGGTCTACTCATGTATTTTACTATCTTTTGAATTTTCTCTTTTTATATGTGATTCAAGTTTTTAAATTATATATGTGTATCTGGAATCTTGTTGAATTTTCTTGAAGGCTTCAGTATCACAGCTACACGTGTACAGAAGCCTATTTTGATGGTATTGCAGGAAAGGATATTTGCCTAGATAGTTCAGGCTGTAAGAACATATATCTCTTTAAATAATGGCTAAATTGGTATCTGATGAAATTTCTGGTCATTAAATAGACAATTTTCAATTTACCCCAGTAGACTTGTATTTTATGCAGACCAAGACCCAACATGATAACATTTGACGTAACTTTGGACTGTGATGTTGAAACAGATCTATGACGTAATAACTAGAAATAACGTCAAAAGTTGTGATGTCTGGTCCTGGAGTGTCTAAAATGCAAGACTTAAAAGCCCATTTACACTTTCGTGACTCAAGCCACGACTCCAAAAAAAGATGATCTATCCGTGGCGAGTTGAGACGCAAAATGTTCGATGAACCTACGACGACAGTACAGATTGCTACGGATTGGTTGATACAAATGGATTAAGAATAGCTAAGGCTAACTACAGATATTATCCCGACTTTGCTACGGATTGCTGCGACACGCGTACCGATTGATGAGGATTGCGAAGACACGTATATGGATGGATATGAATAGGTACGGATTGCTTAGGAAGACCTACGGATGATCACAACTCCAGTACGGATAGCAACGATTCGCGCAAGGATAGCTACGAACTCAGACTTGAATTTTCTATGTACTTTTAATCATAATTATTTACTTAAACATCTAATAATTTCAAGTCAGTATGGTCTAGCTGACTTGTTTTATAACAGTATTCAGTTTTTACATGTCTTTCTATCGATCATTAACTGAAATTGATTAGTTGTTGTTTTAACTCATATAATTTGCCGGAAAAACGCACAGAATACCGATAGATTTGAAATTAACAAAAGACAGAATCTGTAGCTGAGGCTATCCGTAGCAATCCATAGGTGAGTCCCGAGGCTATCCGTAGCAATCTGCAGGTGAGTTCTAGCAATCCGTAAGAGAGTCGTAGAGCTATTTTAATAAAAAAAAGATTGTCCTGGATTGCTACAGTTGCTACCACTCCCCTACTGATAGCTAAGACTTCACTACGGGTTGCTAAGACTCCGCTATGACAAATTAATCGTTACATATACATGTAGAGTTGTAGAAAATTTGAATATGCTAAAAAATTTCTGTCTCATCCCTGATTGCTACAGATTGCCAATAAGTAAAGCTACGACTCATCAAGAATAGTGCTGGATCGAACTACCAATGGGTTCGGATAGCTTCGGATGTAAAAAATCTCTTGATCCGCAGCTATCGCGACCCCATCTGTGAAAATGTGAAGGGGGCTTAAGGGTAATTTGAAAATGGTCGATGACTTTGCAGCTAAAAGACAAATGGAACCCAGAATATTTTGCTATATACTAACAGTCACTCTAAGCCCGGCCTGGCTGTGCCATGATAGTCGATACCTATATATATATATATGCATTTGACAGGTGCAATGAAAACTTTTGAGTGCTCCTAAAGCTGGACACTCTGTATGCTATCTTGGCAGATGTTCTCACAGAATGGGTTATAGGGCTCCGTCACACACACCCTGCAGTGGCGGATCCAGCGCCCCCTTTGCCAGGGGGGTCAAGGGGCGAATTTTGCCAATTTTTACTGAAAATGGGCCAAATTATAGGGTTTTTTGGAAAATTTTGGGTCAGTGCCGGGGGGGCGGACGCCCCCTCCACACCCCCCTGAATCCGCCACTGCCCTGCAAAAATTTGAGGTTTCCCCAGTTGCATGTTTACTGGAAACCATGAGACAGTCATAATGAGAGACAATTAAATCCCTAGTTCTCCCCCATAGGTGACCTAGCTAACCCAGAAGCAACTCTTGAGTTTCCTTATATAGTGTGACAAGCAGAATGGTACCATGTGACAAGCAGAATGGAGAATATATATGTGGCCGGTATAACCCAAGAACTAAATTCTGCTATTGGAGCAGACGCTAGCTCTTATCGACTGAGCTAACCGCGGACACGATACCCAAACCGTCATAATGGAAAATGACGTGACCGGTCTTGGAATTAATCCCGGCCGAGACCGGGCCTCGATCTATTTTGCTGACATGTCCAACGGTCTGACCGCCTGAGCTAACCTAGCTGCGGGCAGGATACCTCGAATTTATTTTATGGTCAACATGGTCAATTGTATTACATTAAGCCATAATCAAGAAAAGATGAACATTTTTTCTAATATAGAACTATATACTGTAGAGTTTGTGGAGAGTCTCCAGAATTAATTCTATTTAACAAAATTATGTTATTTGCAAGATCAGGTCCGACTCGTATTCGTATTTTTGGAGTTCCCTCCTATCTAAAATATGTATATGAATCATTGAATCTCTTCCCTCTGTGTCTTGATGAATTTCCCGAAATTCTCAATATATGTTCATGATTCTGGAAAACGAATCTATCATAAGGTGTTTCTATATAAAGCGCGGACGATCGCAAATATTCGTGTCCGAGGAAATTCGGGTTTCTACCGACATCCAGCTTTCGATGTCTTTTCAAATCCATATTTAGACTAGTGTCATGATCGCAAAAATTTTAAACTCTGACACATATCTCAAATAAGCTTAATTATTTTTAACACCGACTCTACAAATCTGCACATCGAACTCCCGTTCGACCACGATCAATATTAACATATTTTTTTTTTTATTTATTTTGCTTTTGCTATATTACATGTATTTCTATCACTTCTCAGCTGTAGTATGTGGACTTGTACAGTCTTTTATAATTTTAAAATCGGTAAATTAATTTTACTTGAAAACTAATTAAAGTAAAGATATTGAAATTTTTTTTCCTGAATTCTTGCGCGAGATACGCTAGAATATATAGGATTCGCTTTGCCTGATAAAATTTGTATGATACGATGTCTGATAGAATTTGTCCGATACGATGTCTGATAAAATTTGTCTGATACGATGTCTGTTAGGATTTCTGATACGATAGGATTCAATCGTATCAGACATCAGACATCGTGCAACAGACATCAGACATCGTGCATCAGACATCAGACATCGCGCATCAGACATCAGACATCGCGCATCAGACATCAGACATCGCGCATCAGACATCAGACATCGCGCATCGCGCATCAGACTCTATCAGATCGTATCCTATCGTATCCTATCAGACAAAGTGACAAAGATAGCGATGGACGTACTGTAACAACATTCTGACCTTGTGACCTCGTCCTTGGAGATTGACCCACATTTAAAAACTTCAACCTCGACCAGAAGTTTTGGATGGTAATTTGAATGATAGGACTTTAATATTTCACATGTGCATACCTTTTCTTAAGCCCTGTCCCTTGGTAACAAAACAAAAGTTTGGACCTTATGTCCTTTTCTTGAAGTTTAATCTTTCATATTTAGAATGTTGATGATATATGAGATATATTATTAAAACTTAAGACTGGGGGATGTCTGTAAGCATTTCTTTAAAGACAAACACCCAAAAGCGGGGGACCACAATTCCTTGAATTTGATTTTTTTGTCTTACTTTTAGTTAGTAAGTGAACATATCAATTAGATAGGAAAATTTCATATTACCAATACTATAGTAATGATCCCTTGTACCCAACATTATTCAAGGATTTTAGAATCTTAATATACAATGTGTGAAATTGCTTCAATACACGAACTAAGGGCTTAAACAATGTTTGTATAACTTGTGCCCAATTCCCATTTCATGTTTATGGAAATAAAATATGTTTAAACTAAAAACTAAAACACGAACTACTTTTTTATAAGCCTGTCATTTGACAAGAAGTATTATGGAATGGCAAAGTCCGTCTGTCTGTCTGTCTGTCTGTCCGTCCACTTATGGAACGCAATAACCTAAATATGCGACGACGGATTTTATGATATTTGTACATTATGATCAGACTGGAGAGGCAGCCGCCTTTCAATTGTCAGATTCATCTGATTTGTTTTTACGGAGTTACAGGACTTACATTTTTTTCAATACAGTGAAAATATTCTGAAATAGTTAAAAATTATCTAAAAATCTATTTTTTGGGTGAATGTTTTGAAAATTTGTATAAATCAAGAAGAAAGGATGTTCTTTTATATATGTTACGGGGCTTTTTTGTCCCCTACTGGCAACGCCGAAGGGGACTCTTAATTAGTTTCCTCTCGGTCTGTCTGTCTGTCCGTCCGATTGTCCGATGATCAGTTTTCCAGACTTTTTTCTGCAATGGATGGAGATATTCAGATGAAATTTGATACACAGCTTGGTCTTGGATAGTTACAGAGCAAGTTTGACTTGACCTAATTTTTGAGGAGTTATGCCCCTTGATGACTTGGAAAATTCAGTTTTTGTCAGTTTTCTTGACTTTTTCCTGCAACAAATGGAGATATTCAGGTAAAATTTGATACTCGGCTTACTCTTGGATAGTTACAGAGCAACGTCGACTTTTGTCACGCTTGCCCTATTTTCCGAGGAGTTATGCCCCTTGATGACTTGTACAATGCAGTTTTTGTCAGTTTCCAGACTTTTTTCTGCAAAAAATAGGTATTCAGGTAAAATTTGATACTCAGCTTAGTCTTGGATAGTTACAGAGCAAGTTCGATTTTTGTCACGCTTGACCTATTCTTCGAATCGATAAAGCAGATAAAATCTCAGAACTGAGTTGTCCAGACAGTAAGTTTAATTAAAACTCATGTTTAATTGAAGATAAATTCATAGGCAGAGTTGCAGGACATAAATATATGCCGCCAGCAGGGGACTTATATCGCTCAGCGATCATAAAATTTTTCATAAATATATTAAGAATAAAGAAGTGGTTTTGTAGATTTGAAAAAAAATCCTGCAGGAAATTTTTAGAAATACAATTTCCTGCAGGATTTTTATCAGAACATAAAAATCCTGCAGGAATTTTTAATATACAGAAAATTCCTGCGGGAAAAAAAATCCTGCAGGAATTTCTTAAGAACAAAATTTTTCCCGCAGGATTTTTATTTTTCCCGCAGGAACACCATTTTCAAGATTTTTTAAAGAAAAAATCCTGCGGGAAAATTTTTCTCCCGCAGGAATTTCTTGAAAAAAATTCAAGAAAATATTCCTGCGGGATTTTTTTTCTCCCGCAGGAAAAAAAAAATTCCTGCAGGAATTCATCAATTTCCCGCAGGATTTTGATAATTCCCGCAGGATTTTGATAATTCCCGCAGGATTTTTTAATTTCCCGCAGGATTTTTTTGTAATTAAGGTTAATATCTCAGGTACCAGGTGCGCTACAGGTAAATGAGATGTGGATTCTGACTAACTCAGGTATCCTCTACGCGATGACACTATTGGTTTTGCTGTACGTCCAGCCCCGGGCGGGCGCAAAAATGAACTACCGCGCAAGTTCATAATTATTTTGCCCACTGTTTTTACATTATAAGATTTTGTCAAATTAATTCATTTTCAGGAATTTGACATGGGCAACCTTTAATTTCGATAATATGTTTGGATGAAATGAAAAGTTTCCGAAGTAGCAAAATAGAATTATGTCAAATTGATAAAGGGCCAAAACAAAGCATCTTTCAGAGATCTTTTTACTTTAAAATGGCACGTTCTGCCTTCCGACGAAAATATGCTTCATAAAAAAAGATTTAGGGCAATTCTCTATTTTTCCTGGATGGTAGAAGTTATAAACTTTCCGCTAATACCAAAATTGTTAACCAAAGGTCCTTAAAGTTATCATAATTAATAAATTTAAACACGAATTTTTGTGGCGCCACAAATTTCCCAAGTTTTGGGATATACATGTACCAGCGATCACGCGTGCGCGAAACAGCTCGTCGTGTTGTACAAATCAAAATAAACATGGCGAGTAGCGTACACCCTCACGGAAAAGAGGGAAACACGTACTGATACTCGGATTTTGATAGAAAAAGAAGAAAATAAGAAGACGATGAAAGAGCAATATGGAAAACAAATATTAGAGACCAAACGGATTTATAGAATTCGGTAAAAAAAGATGTTTCCCGTAAATTGGTGTTTAGAAGTGAATTAATTACTTTTTTTCCAGCTCTATCGCCTGAGAGAAGCTTCGTTTTGGCCCTTTATCGATTTGACAGCATCAATATTATTTTGCTATTTTTAAATCTTGTCATTCCATTCAAAACTATCATCGATTTTAAAGGAGGTAAACGTCTTAGCACCATCGTCCAAATGCTATTTTGAACGTATTTGGATATGCCACTGAATTGACCCTTCAGGGAATTTTGAGCCCCGCACTCTCTGTAAAGTAAATCACCAAATCTAAATTCAAACAAAAATAAGAGGGCGCTACTGAAATTAATTTTGGTGGCTCGGCTGGATGCATCACTGATGAGAATCTAATATTCGGAACACGTGTCTGGTGCAGGAAAAATTGGTTTGATATTTTCTTCATGAAGTTATTGAGTTGGAACACTTCCGAATCTATAAATCTCGACACACACAATGAAGTAGCTGATACTGTGCTAGACAAGTAAGTCAGATTAGATATGATCGTTCCTAAATCGTTTGATACACATTATTTATCATTACTGTTTGAAATGCTTTGTGAAAGAAACATACGATGTCTAGTTCACCTCTTATTATTTAGACTAATCATCGAAATAGCCCACTAGATCGGTACATGTATCAAATAACTTCGTGCATCGGATCTCTCCTGCTCATTAATATTCATGAAGAGGCGCGGCTACAGCTCTCTCGAACAGGGAAGGTATCGGATATGATACTTGGTATACCGATGAATGACTATAACATGGAACAGTCTATGTTAAGAAATATGTATAAAATATGGAGGTACGTCTTGTAATGGGGTCAAAATGCGGAAAGATGGACAAACTACGGAAATGCGTAGAAAATACGGAATTATTGGGACACCTGACATGCTGCCTAGACATTCTGGTATCGCATGCATTGAACTGAGTCTACAGTTTTTTCTGTGGAAATATAATCTTGAGGCTAAGACTTAGGCCTCAAGATTATTATTCCACAGTAAATAACTTAGGCCCTCAGTAAAATTCCTCGAATGACAACAAATATGGATAGTGACCATTTCCCTGCATACCGCACAAAATCGATAATTCAGAAACCGAAGGCATACGAAATCAGGATAAAACAGGAACCAAAGCAATCAAACATAAACCTTCACCACATAAAAAGAAGCGAACTCCCCATATGGGAGTGAGACCAGGTGCCCGGGAAGAGTAAGCATCTCCTGCTTGCATCCACCGTTTCAGTTCGGTAGAACGCAACAACCTGTTACTTCCATTTCGAAAGACATAGAGTACAATCTTTGGTTGGATGGTTCAAATGGTCTATGACAGAATATCATCCACCATTCTGGAGAGTTGGACATCATAGTGTATGACGAGTAAAATAAAACTAGTTAAAGAAAACTTAAGAGAACTTCTTATTCTAGCATGAACATTTCATCTAATGTCTTACATGTAACTTCGGTTGATCGTCTATCTCTTCAACGCATTTGACATTTTCTGTTACAAAATTTCTTGAAATTTCGAAAACGTGGGTCATGTAGCATCATATATCCTACCCATTCTGCTACGCCTTTTGGTACATTTTTAGACATAATAGTTTTTGTGGTGTTTGGAGGAAAGGTCTTCCAGCAAATTGTCGGAATTCCAATGGGGACCAATTGTGCCCCACTCCTTGCCTACATTTTTCTTTACTCGTACGAAGCTGAATTCATTCAATCTCTGGTCTCTGAAGGGAAAAGATACTTAGCTTCTGACTTCAACTTCACTTACAGATACATAGACGATGTGTTGTCCATTAATAATCCAAAATTCGCGGATTTCCTGAGCAGTATCTATCCTTCAGAGCTTGAAGTCAAAGAAACTACAGAGACAAATAATTCAGCATCCTATTTGGACATAATGTTGTCCTACGACACTGATAGTCACATGAACACCTCACTCTATGACAAACGTGACGACTTCAATTTCAGCATTACAAACTTTCCTTTTCTGAGTAGCAACATTCCTTCATCGTCTGCTTATGGCGTGTTCATATCTCAGTTGATACGCTATGCCAGAGCAAGTACGAAATATACGGATTTTGTTCTGAGAGCTAGGCGTCTTTCAGATAAGCTTCTCAGTCAGGGATATGCTTGTGACCGACTAACATCGTCACTGAGGAAGTTCTACGGTCGATATGGGGAACTCGTCATACACTATGATGTCCCACTCTCCAGAATGATGGGTGATATTCTGTCGTAGACCATTTGAACCATCCAACCCAAGATTGTACTCTGTCTTCCGAAATGGAAGTTGCCGAATGTGACAGTTCTACCGAATTGAAGCGGCGGGTGTTGCATGCAAGCAGGAGATGCTTACTCTTCCTGGGCATCTTGTCTCACTCTTATATCGGGAGTTCGCTTCTTTTCATATGGTGGAGGTTTTTGTTTGTTTGCTTTTGTTCCTGTTTTATCCTGATTTCGTATGCCTCGGTTTCTGATTTTCTGAATTATCGACTTTGTACTGTAAACAAGGATATGGTCATTATCCATATTTGTCATTTCACACTTTTTGGCCACATTACATTGTTTAGACTGAGGACCACTAACGAGGGTTTAGTACCCGAAACGTGCATGTCTGGTCCATGCTGTAAATTTATCTGGTCTTAAATGATGCTATTGAATTTGAAGACGTTCAACATTTGAACTACTTGATTAGTGTCACTGCTGGAGGACCATGAGTCCCCGAGGTCACATGTAGCCAAGTTCGATCAACTTCGGTCGATCGTCTATCTCTTCAACGCATTTGAAATTTTCTGTTTTGAAATTTCGAAAACGTAGGTCATGTAGCATCATATTCCACCCGTTCTGCTACGTCGTTTGGTACATTTTTGACATAATAATTTTCACACTTTTTGGCCATATTACATTGTATTACATTGTTTAGACTGAGGATCACTCACGAGGGTTTAGTTTCCAAAACGTGCATGTCTGGTCCATGCTGTAAATTTATCTGGTCTTAAATGATGCTATTGAATTTGAAGACGTTCAACATTTGAACTACTTGATTAGTGTCACTGCTGGAGGACAATGAGTCCCCGAGGTCACATGTAACCAAGTTCGATCAACTTCGGTCGATCGTCTATCTCTTCAACGCATTTGAAATTTTCTGTTACAAAATTTCTTGAAATTTCGAAAACGTAGGTCATGTAGCATCATATTTCACCTGTTCTGCTACGTCGTTTGGTACATTTTTTGACATAATAATTATCACTTTTGGCCATATTACATTGTATTACATTGTTTAGACTGAGGATCACTGACGCGGGTTTAGTACCCGAGACGTGCATGTCTGGTCCATGCTGTAAATTTATCTGGACTTAAATGATGCTATTGAATTTGAAGACATTTAACATTTCACTCAACAGTTTGCTTAAGTTTTTGTTTCTGACATGAACATTCAATCTGACATGAAAATTCAATCATATGTCTTAATTCACTCAACAGATTGCTTACTTTTTGTTTCTGACATGAACATTCAGTCTGACATGAAAATTTAATCATATGTCTTAATTCACTCAACAGATTGCTTAGTTTTTGTTTCTGACATGAACATTCAATCTGACATGAAAATTCAATCCTATGTCTTAATTCACTCAACAGTTTGCTTAGTTTTTGGTTATGACATGAACAGTCATGAACATTCAATATGGCGGCTTTCTACCCCAGGCACTGGGCCTCAACAGCTCGCTCAAGCTTTGGTTTACTAATGACCTTTTAATATTTGGCCAATTTTCTTCTGTTAGATCTGAAAAAATGGAGAAACTGTTCCTGAATATTAATTAATATTACAAAATTTTAAAATGCAAAATCTTTCTTTTCATATGAAAGTTCATGTTCTCATTTGTATAAATTCAAATTTTCAGGCGAATCTAACGCATACATTCACAGCTATAGCCGTTTGAAAACGGCATTTTTGAATTGGATTGCGCAGCTGGCATTGCGTTTTACAATAGAGGTATATGGAAATTTCATTTATCAAATAAAGCAATATTATGGTCGTTGCTGCATATTTTCAAATAAAACGTTTTATGGATCCTTTTCTCCTATTTATATTATATATGTTATGCATTCTTGTGAACTCCAATTCCCAGAGTGCATAATTGATAGAGTATAAATTATTTTTGCATAATATATTTGTAAAGGGTATGTGGTTTGATTATCCACTTGATAATTAGTTTTAGCCCCTGACCTTCAGGGTCTTGGAAAATGGGTGTGGTCATTTTCTTGTGTATACATGTAACTCTGTAATATTCTGAACACCATTACTTAGAAAGTATGACTGATAAAAAGATGTTTTCATTATGTTAAGTCTATTGTGCTATCTGGAGGTGGAGAAGTTCGTTGATTTGGAGATAAATAGGTGTAAGGTTTAGAAACATTTCATTTAGTTCTTTGCGTCCTTTTTCCAGCTGAGTGCTCGCACATAAGGCTTTGCCTTGATTCATAATTAAACACCCAATGTCATGGCTTAATACTTTTTTTCTCATTATCTTCACCATTTTCAGACTGATTAACTCCTTGTCCTAGTTTATCTTTCTTATCTCCGCTTCGTAAAATCGGTCGTTGTTCCATCTTACAGGAACCACAGCTCCAACTTTCAGATCTTTAATTAAGGATCCCGCACCTCAATAGAGTACTTCCGGTTGAAACTTATGCACATTTTCATGATTTCCCGACAAATGGTGATGATTTCATAATCGGGAATGTTCGGGGTAACAGAGTATACCATGGTATGAGAAGTGTGACCCCTTATTATAGCTAGAAAAGGATGTAAAGCATTCTTTTTGGAAAGAGATTGAAAATCTGAGTTCTGGTATTTATTATTGAAAATGCATTAGGTGTTGAATACATAAGAAGATGAAACTGGCCTATCCATTTCATTAAAGAGGTCTAAGAGCAGTCTTTTGCCCTTTGTCGTGTGGAGCTCGTAAAAAAGTTCCCCGCGAGGGGTTTGACAGTAAGTGTTTTGAATATACTTCCCTGACATTGTCGCCATAGCACTTTCTATATAGACATAACGTCAGACAGTGCATGAATTTTATATATTTTCATTTCCATGCTTCATTAACATCGACGGCGGGTGCGGCTAGCCAACAGGGGATGCTTACTCCTCCCGGGCAACTGGTCCCACCTCTAGCTTGCTAGGGGTCCGTCCATGTTTAATTTTGCGCTCTATTGTGAGTGCTGTTGAGATTGTCGTCAGGATCTTCTTTAACTCATTTGTGTCACACTTATGCCCTTTGCCGTGTGGAGCTCGTAAAAAAGTTCCCCGCTAGGGGTTTGACAGCAAGTGTTTTGAATATACTTCCCTGACATTGTCGCCATAGCACTTTCTATATAGACATAACGTCAGACAGTGCATGAATTTTATATATTTTCATTTCCATGCTTCATTAACATCGACGGCGGGTGCGGCTAGCCAACAGGGGATGCTTACTCCTCCCGGGCACCTGGTCCCACCTCTAGCTTGCTAGGGGTCCGTCCATCTTTAATTTTGTGCTCTTTTGTAAGTGCTGTTGAGATTGCCGTCAGGATCTTCTTTAACTAATTTGTACGCTTTTTTATCCCGTCAGTGAACATCACTTCAATGTAAGGTACTGAAATAATTGAAACACAATCATCATGATCACTGGATTTATTAAATTTGAAATAAGTAGAACTATCCTAAAGCGGAACAGTTCCTTATTAACAGGACCATTTATATAATTTTATTATCCTTTTGGGGCCATTATTCGGCCTGGGCATTCCCGATGAAGATATGTATGAGCACCTCACTCTATGACAAATGTAACGACTTCAATTTCAGCATTACAAACTTTCCATTTCTGAGTAGCAACATCCTTTCATCGCCTCCTTATGTTCATATCTCGCTTGATACACTATGCCAGAGCAAGAACCAAATATACGGATTTTGTTCTGAGAGCTAGGCGTCTTTCAGATAAGCTTCTCAGTCAGGGGTATGTTTGTGACCGACTAACATCGTCACTAAGGAAGTTCTCCGGTCGATATTGGGAACTCGTCATACACTATGATGTCCCACTCTCCAGAATGGTGGATGATATTCTGTCATAGACTATTTGAACCATCCAACCAAAGATTGTACTCTACCGAAATGGAAGTAACCGAATGTGACAGTTCTACCGAACTGAAGCGGCGGGTGTTGCATGCAAGCAGGAGATGCTTACTCTTACTTGGCACCTGGTCTCATCCCATATCGGGATTCGCTACTTTTCATATGGTGGAGGTTTTTGTTTGTTTGCTTTGGTTCCTGTTTTATCGTGATTTTGTATGCCTTCGGTTTCTGATTTTCTGAATTATCGATTTTGTGCTGTATACAGGGATATGGTCATTATCCATATTTGTCATCCTTATTTAATCTCCCAATGGTGGCTCTATTAAATTTCTAAATTACGTGCCGGGTTTTATATATGATAATAACAATAACATTCAGAAAATATTACTGTTGAACAAATTCAATGAATATGAAAGGAATTTTTTGTTCTGCGGGCTAGTAGATTTTTTAATGCGCTGACTAATGGATTTTGAATCCAGCTAGTCCGATCGCGACTAACTAGTGTTAAAAAAGTACGTTTGTTTCAAGCACAGCGAATGCGTGCGTGAATTTATGAATTTCGGCCTACCATTGATTAAATGCTTTCAAAACTTCATAACCTAAAATGTTGTATTAACTAACTGGTCTCAGGGTCAAACATCAACATTGATACCATGCAAATGCATCGTTCTTTAAATCTTCCAATGAAATGTCGGACATTTGGGATTTTTGTTGGTCTAAATAATAGATATAATGTGAGGGGTTTTTTTTCGGACCAAATAATTTTTCATCGGCAATTTATGCAATAAAACCGATACATTTCATGAACTTTGCAAATGTAGTACTCTTACTCCTCCCGGGCACCTGGTCCCACTTCTAGCTTACTGGGGGTCCGTCGATGCTCAATTTGGTGTTCTATTGTGAGTGCTGTTGAGATCATCGTCAGGATCTTCTTTGACTCATCTGTGTCACACTTATGCCCTTTGCCGTGTGGAGCTCGTAAACAAAATCTCCGCGAGGGGATAGGGGTTGGACAGTAAGTGTTTTGAATATTTTCCCTGACATGGTCGCCATAGCACTCTCTATATAGGAATGGCCTCAGACAGTGGAGTTCATGTTTTTATATGTTTTCATTTTTGTACATGAGCATCGACGGCGAGTGCGGCTAGCTAACAGGGGATGCTTACTCCTCCCGGGCACCCGGTCCCACTTCTAGCTTTCAGGGATCCGTCGATGCTCAGTTTGGTGTTCTATTGTGAGTGCTGTTGAGATCATCGTCAGGATCTTCTTTGACTCATTTGTGTCACACTTATGCCCTTTGCCGTGTGGAGCTCGTAAAAAAGGTTCCCCGCGAGGGTTTGGACAGTAAGTGTTTTGAATATTTTCCCTGACATGGTCGCCATAGCACTCTCTATATAGAAATGGCCTCAGACAGTGCAGTTCATGTTTTATATCATCGTAAGTATCTTCTTTGACTCTTAATGGCGTCAGATTCCAACAGCAACCTACTCATAGGGATCGCCTTCAGACCATTAATTTGCTCCGAGTTGAAGGTGCGGACAGCTGTCACGCCGAAGCACGCTCTTGGGAATTCGCGCTTCCACACTTCCACTATCTCCCCTGTGAAGCAATGGACATGTAAAAGCTGGTTCTTGTCACACAGGCTCTCTATCATTGTCACACAACGACAATATACATCATATCCGTAATCGTCTCCAACTGGTCCTCTCAGATTCACACGTGCCAACTGTAGCATTCTTCTGAACAAATCTTCCTGATGAGACCATTTATTGACTGGGACGGTGCGGCCGAATCCGAATTACCCCAGCGCGACAAACTTTGGATGCGTAAGGAGTATATGCAGAATCATCTCTTTGTAATTGGACTAGAAGTCATGGTGTTTCGGGTGGACTCCTACAGCGACTCTCCATGGGCCATGAAATTGGAATGTTTTACGTCTTCAAATTGATTAGCATCATCTTAGAGCAGATAAATTTACAGCATGGACCAGACATGCACGTTTCGGGTATTTAAGCCTTGTCAGTGATCCTCAATCTAAACAATGTAATATGACCAAATCTTTGAAAAATATGTCCTAAATCAACTTGTGGGTAACTTTGGGGTTCGCTGTAAACTATTATACTGCCGACGACGTTAACCTTAATTGATGGCTTCTGTCCAGAGTGAGCAATGAAGTCTTTTACATTATGTCCGTGATATGTTCTCCATAATTTAAAATAAATGGACCTATCAAGATGAAAATGGCTGTCAAAGACTTGGGGAATATTGACTGTCGAACTGGAGCAATGGTCTCTTCCTCATCATCATCACTTGCTCCAACCTCATCCAAAAGAATAAGATCTCCGGCGTCATCAGAATCTTCTGCATGCTCTGTTAGTGGCTCTCTTACGGATTCCTTAAGGGGCGCAATAATGGCTCTCAAGTCGGCGCCCTGTCTGAAGCTGTTCCAGGACGCTCAAAATAGTAAATATCTCTAAACTGGCCTGGATTACAGCGAGTGGGCATAGCTAAGATGCATCTACAGAATAACAGCACTGCTGGAGAGTTAAACGGGTGTAAGGTTAAGTACCAGTCTTCGTAAGAATTATGCAAAAAAGTGATACACCCTATGTCATGTTGTTGATTATGTTGAGTTATGATAAAATTCAAAATTCATTTCATCAATGTGTCCCCCGTTGCTAAGATACAGAGGCTACTTAGTTATAGGGTCACTGCGATCGAAAATGATGATTTGATACATGTGAAATTACCATAGTTTGAGGTCCTAAAAGAAGCTGTTCTTAATTGAAATTAACAATGAAACTTAATTAAGACTATAAAGTAAGTTTATCTTCAAAAAATTGAGAAAAAAAATTATTACAATATTCATATTGAAAGTCGGTTGCTAGGTGGTAAGTTCCCTAGCAACAAAGATTTGTGCAACGCATAAAAGTCCATGTATTTTGATGCAAAAAATAACTATCCTTCCTCGATGCTTTAGAAATAATTTTATCATCAACAAATAAAACAACCTTGACACAACAAAATATGAAAAAATCACCAGATACACATGGGTTAGATTTCTGACAATTTCAGGCTAAAAATGGACAATTTTCATATTTTCTCAAAAAAGAAACCATTATTCAATCTGGCGATTACTTGTTGCTTTTGTTCTTTTTAAAGATTTTTTTGTCAGCTTCAATATGACAAGAAACAAATATTCATGTGAAAGATACAAGGGTTTATAATTGCTTACCAAAAGCGAAATTACCATAGCAACGGAATTTATTCCTTGGCAACCATTCAGATTTTGTCCTCTTTTTATCTTTGAACAATATGTTATTTGCATCAGAGTCATAACTATGCATAATTTTCAAGAAATGTTGATGATAAAACCTCTGACAAAATATTATGTACAATAATGAAATAAAATATGCAAAAAAGCCCATAGCAACTACCTTCATCCGATGGCAACCGATCAATTTAACTTGTTGGTTATGTATTTTTTTTCCAAAATAAACGCACAGGGGAATTGTGCTTGGTTGCATAATAATAACAGTAATAATTCAGCAACTGTATAGGTTTCATAATTCTAGAGTTATACATTGTAGAATACCTTAGCAACAATTTTTATCCCTTAGCAACCATACCAGTTAATTCTCCTTTACCGAGTTACATTCCATTTGTATGCATGAAGCAAATCTGCTTATATCCTTTAAAGAAAGCATCTTTATTGACGTTTCATATCAGAGAATGCAAAAAGTATATGCATATATACTGTTTCAATGACAATATATGCCTTTTATGCCCACAAAATCAAAGCTAAAGGAGAATAAAGCTGTTAGTTCGTTTGTTGTTTTTTTTTTAACATTTGATATGAAAGAGAAAGGGCCTGAACATGATTTTCAAGACGGACTTTTTATCAGTATTTCATTTCTTTAACCTTTACCTAAGAATTTTACAAATTCTAAAACAAAACCCACTTGATATATCACAAGATACATTCCACTTGTGTATTCCTTGTGATACGACTATATATAACTATGATACTAAATATTTTTACATTGACAATTGACCTTTTGACATTGACTTCAAATGCTTTTTATACAGTCCATGGGCGTAAGAGTTGTACTTTAGCATTTAGACCATTGTGTCAGAAATAGATTTGAGTGAATAACTATTAAAGAAAAGCTTATCAGTTATTCAGAAGGCAAGGCAAAGTGAAATGAGACTAAAATTCAAAGAATCAGCCTTAAAATCTACATGCCAAATATGTTATGTTAACCCCTAATTTATGTCATCAATTTTTAAATTTGACCTTGATTGTAATGACATAATCTTTTTTCAACCATTTGACGTTTGTTGCTAAGATAAAAAGATGTCTTGGTAATAAGCCAATCCATCCATAAATAGCCATTTCAGACATAGAAACTTGGTATGTGTAAAGCCAATTGAAGAAAACTTCATTCTTGAAAAAGAACTATAAAGACAAAACCATATTTCAGAAGTCAAAACAACATTTATTTTACATGCCCAATGAAAGGCTATGTTCATCAGTAAATGTTACAATATATATAATCAAAATTAAATAAACATATCAGACAGTAAACAGCTGAGTCAGTTAAACACTTTGCCTACTGAAAGGCGGTGTTCATCAGTTGTAACAATATATATAATGAAAAAAAAAAATAAACATATCAGCCAATAAACAGCTGAGTCAGTTAAACACTATGCCCACTGAAAGGCGGTGTTCATCAGTTGTTACAATATATATAATAAAAAATAAATAAACATATCAGACAGTAAACAGCTGAGTCAGTTAAACACTATGCCCACTGAAAGGCAGTGTTCATCAGTAAATGTTGCAATGTACAGTATATAATGAAAAATAAATAAACATATCAGACAGTAAACAGCTGAGTCAGTTAAACACTATGCCCACTGCAAGGCGGTGTTCATCAGTTGTTACAACATACATAAGAAAAATAAGTAAACATATCAGACAGTAAAAAGCTGAGTCAGTTAAACACTATGCCCACTGAAAGGCAGTGTTCATCAGTAAATGTTGCAATGTATATAATGAAAAATAAATAAACATATCAGACAGTAAACAGCTGAGTCAGTTAAACACTATGCCCACTGAGAGGCTGTGTTCATCAGTTGTTACAATATATATTATGAAAAATAAATAAACATATCAGACAGTAAACAGCTGAGTCAGTAAAACACTATGCCCACTGCAAGGCGGTGTTCATTTGTTGTAACAATATATATAATGAAATAATGAAAAATGAATAAACAAATGAGACAGTAAACAGCTGAGTCAGTTAAACATTATGCCCACTGCAAGGCGGTGTTCATCAGTTGTTACAATATATATAATGAAAAATAAATAAACATATCAGACAGTAAACAGCTGAGTCAGTTAAACACTATGCCCACTGCAAGGCGGTGTTCATCAATTGTTACAATATATATAATGAAAAATAAATAAACATATCAGACAGTAAACAGCTGAGTCAATTAAACACTATGCCCACTGCAAGGCAGTGTTCATCAGTTGTTACAATATCTATAATGAAAAAATCCATAAATATATGAGACAGTAAACAGCTGAGTCAGTTGAACACTATGCCCACTGAAAGGCAGTGTTCATCAGTTGTAACAATATATATAATGAAAAATAAATAAACATATGAGACAGTAAACAGCTGAGTCAGTTAAACATTATGCCCACTGCAAGACGGTGTTCATCAGTTGTTACAATATATATAATGAAAAATAAATAAACAAATCAGACAGTAAACAGCTGAGTCAATTAAACACTATGCCCACTGCAAGGCAGTGTTCATCAGTTGTTACAATATCTATAATGAAAAAATCCATAAATATATGAGACAGTAAACAGCTGAGTCAGTTGAACACTATGCCCACTACAAGGCGGTGTTCATCAGTTGAAACAATATATATAATGAAAAATAAATAAACAAATGAGACAGTAAACAGCTGAGTCAGTTAAACATTATGCCCACTGCAAGACGGTGTTCATCAGTTGTTACAATATATATAATGAAAAATAAATAAACAAATCAGACAGTAAACAGCTGAGTCAGTTAAACACTATGCCCACTGCAAGTTGGTGTTCATCAGTTGTTACAAAATATATAATGAAAAATACATAAATATATGAGACAGTAAACAGCTGAGTCAGTTAAACACTATGCCCACTGAAAGGCAGTGTTCATCAGTTGTTAAAATATACATGTACATGTATATAATGAAAAGTACATAAATATATGAGACAATAAACAGCTGAGTCAGTTAAACATTGTGCCCACTGAAAGGCAGTGTTCATCAGTTGTTACAATATATATAATGAAAAATTCATAAACTTATGAGACAGTAAACAGCTGAGTCAGTTATACACTATGCCCACTGAAAGGCAGTGTTCATCAGTTGTTAAAATATACATGTACATGTATATAATGAAAAGTACATAAATATATGAGACAATAAACAGCTGAGTCAGTTAAACATTGTGCCCACTGCAAGACGGTGTTCATGAGTTGTTACAATATAAATAATGAAAAATAAATAAACATATCAGATTGCAAACAGCTGAGTCAGTTAAACACTATGCCCACTGCAAGGCGGTGTTCATCAATTGTTACAATATATATAATGAAAACTAAATAAACATATCAGACAGTAAACAGCTGAGTCAGTTAAACACTATGCCCACTGCAAGGCGGTGTTCATCAGTTGTTACAATATATATAATGAAAAATACATAAATATATGAGACAGTAAACAGCTGAGTCAGTTGAACACTATGCCCACTGAAAGGCGATGTTCATCAGTTGTTACAATATATATAATGAAAAATTCATAAACTTATGAGACAGTAAACAGCTGAGTCAGTTAAACACTATGCCCACTGAAAGGCTGTGTTCATCAGTTGTTACAATATACATGTATATAATGAAAAGTACATAAATATATGAGACAATAAACAGCTGAGTCAGTTAAACACTATGCCCATTTTCAGCTTCAATGGCCTCAACTGCTTCAATCAAGTCCAGTGCAGATGCTAGATCATCATCATCAATGTTTTGTACACTCTTTGGTTTGTCTGTTCTCTTCATAGCAGCAATGCGACTAAAGTAAGACACTATTTGACTTGGTTGCAGGTACTCTTCAACAGCAAATATCTTTTGACCTTCTTCATTTCTACATACTCTCATGTTTTGTGCCACATCTACTGGGTTTGCCTTTGACCGACTTCTCTCTCCAGCATCGAATACACCCTTCAGATACACACGCACCTTTTCGGAAAACCTGACAGTTTTCTTTTCGCCTTTTAGTGCCCATCCCATTGATGGAAATAATGGTTCCTCATGTTCCTCTGCTTGTGTCATTCTGATGTCTGTAGATCTTTGTGCTAACGGTTTTTCCGCAATGGCATTACAGTGTTCAAACCTTTTCAATCTCACTTCATCATAGGCCGAATGTGTATGTGTATGATATTTATGTGTACCTATTAATAGATGACACTCTAGGCCTTTGTAGGTCTGAAAGACTTGAGTACATCCAGAATCTGTACATGGGAAAATGTTACATGTATTTTCTTCATTGGAAACTGGCTCTTCAGGCATCCTTTCTGGGAATATCAGGACATTTTCTGACACGTTCTGAGGTGGAGCAGACTCAATATTGGTTCTCTGTTGATGGATGATCCCCTCTGCCTTCGATGGTATTGTAAAATCATCATAGATGATTATGTCTGTATCTTCGAGAGGAGAGGGACACATTTTTGACAAGTGCTGTACTGTCACAAGTTGCCCTGCGCCAACCTGGAAAGCCCTCCATGTCACCATTGCTCCATCATTCCTAAAACATGTAAAACATATAGTCTTTTAAAAAAACTGTGTCATAGTAATAAAAAACTGTAAAGAACATGTATGTTGTCGGTTGCATGTTCCAACCTAAGTACATTACCTTGACCTTGCTTGAACTATATTGGGTATTACCTTTTTAAAAATATACTTAATGAGTCCTGCAGAAGAATGATACTTTTCAATTAAGCTATAGCCATATACATGTAAATGTATATGAAAGTGTACCATCAATGAACACCCTCCCCCCCCCCCCCACCCCTTTCATTAAAATTTCACAACTATGCAACACATAATCTAAAACCTGTTATATACATGTATATGAAAGAACATGTCATACAAAGTTTCAAGACATTTTGTTAGAAAATAGATTTTAAGTGAATTTTTTAAAAATTTCACTAAAAATACATGTTTGACCAAAAGTATGTGACTTTGACCTTGTTTACCATCGCTGCAAGTTTCAAGGTCAAGTAAGTTATAGCCAAATATGTGAAGGTGTGACTACCACACAGACAGACAGACGATCAGACAGATAATCGCCGGACATAAATATCCCTACATGTTGCTCTTGTATTTCAAGGCACATAATGGCAAGCTACATCTGTATCAGTTGAATGAATAGGTAAGTATTAACACAGGAAACCAAAAAAAAAAAATGCCATTAGATATTCATAAATTCACCTGAATTCAATATCATGGATCTTAGAGATGCCTTTCCATGGTTGTCCCTGAACCCATGTTGCATAAGCATCAATGTTAACGTCCAAATAAGCTGCCTGGCATCCCACCACTCCTCCTACTGAATCAATTGCCTTCTTCATGTCCGCAGCAGACTTCACATCATTCCCATTGCTAGCATACTGACGAATTTTGCTCCTAAATTATGTGCAATTTTTGAATCACAGTATAATTTTCCACATTGTGATTCGCTAAAATCATACCGCTTTATTTGAATTCCTGTAATGTAAAATTAGTAGGTAAACAACATAACAAGAGCAAAGTAAAAAGCAACACCCCTTACATACTTCAAAGTGAACTACATGTATGTATATATGTACTCAATTTCTTGACCTTTGGTAGTAAAGCTTTGAAAAATAATGAGATATTAGGGAGGTTTAGTTACAAGTTTTAGCGCAACTAACATCTGAGCACCATCCCTCCAATGCAATTTTGATCATCAATATTATATTTATCTGTGCTACTGAAATGACCCTATGGGAAATTAGGAGTCGCACATTCTATGCAAAGTTTTTGCAAAAATTTAAATTCAACAATAAAACCAGAGGGCATTACTAAAATGAATTTCCCCAGTGTCTGAAAAAGTAATGACGTTTAGATGTACATCATACGTACACGTTGAAAGCACTTGTGACCTCTCTATTCACTCTTATCAAATGGATAACATTTATTGAAGGTTAGCCGATACATTCTTCTTACATTCACTTTTTATGAAAAATGACTTTGAAATATATTAAATCAAAACAATTTTCATATTACATTTTAAAAAATACTAGTAAAAGAATAATTTTTGAATCCATATATAATTTTGTACCTGCCCTTTCATCTATTCCAATAAGGGAATAAAAGAAGTTTCCACAATGATAGCAGCCAGCATTGTCGCTGCGTATATTGGCCATTTCAATGTATGGAATTTGTGATTTCAGTGAAGTCAGGGTGTGCTCAAGAATTGAAGCCACAGCAAACCAGTCCTGCTTTACTTGGTTGAACAAGTGGACAAAATGAGTTAAAGAAGATCCTGACGATAATCTCAACAGCACTCACAATAGAGCACAAAATTAAGCATCGACGGACCCCCAGCAAGCTAGAGGTGGGACCAGGTGCCCGGGAGGAGCAAGCATCCCCTGTTGGCTAGCCGCATGCGCCGTCGATGTTAAGGCACGAAAATGAAAACAATATCTAAAATTCATGCACTCTCTGACGTTATGTCTACATAGAAAGTGCTATGGCGACAATGTCAGGGAAATATATTCAAAACACTTACTGTCAAACGT
This sequence comes from Pinctada fucata, assembly GCA_028142955.1. NCBI lineage: Eukaryota > Metazoa > Mollusca > Bivalvia > Pterioida > Pteriidae > Pinctada > Pinctada fucata. The sequence goes on along the minus strand of AP027102.1, from coordinate 43,430,406 downwards.
TCTATGCTACAATAAAATATATGGAAAGCATAAAAATTAAGCCATAAATGGCTAAAGACGGCATAATTGAATCCGAGCATACATCTTATTTTATGTCTACTTTATTTATCAAAAGCAATTAAAATTCCTCCGGGGGCCTGATTCCCATAACTCTAAAAGCCTCCCCCCAACATCTCGCAGTGTAGAGGATTCACATTCTTTGGCGTTATTACATTGTTGAGATTGAGGATCACTGACGAGAGTTAAGTACCCGAAACGTGTATGTCTTGTCCATGTTCAAAATTTATCTGTCCTTAAATTATGCTATTTGAATTTGAAGACGTTGAACATTTTTAACCACTTGGTGAGTGTCACTGCTGGTGGACCGGGAGTCCCCGAGGTCACATGTAGCCAAGTTCGATCAACTTGAGGTTGATCGTATTTTAAACGTAATCGAAAATTTCTGTTATTGAAATTTCTAAAACGTGGGTCCTGTAGCATCATATCGCACCCATCCCGCTACGTCCATGTCTTTTGGTAAAGTTTTGGACATAATAACTTTCACATTCTTTGGCAATATTACATTGTTTAGATTGAGGATCAGTGACGAGGGTTAAGTTCCCGAAACGTGCATGTCTGGTAAATGCTGAAAATTTATCTGTTCTTAAATTATGCTATTGAATTTGAAGACGTTTAACATTCAAGGAAATTGTCCTCAGTACCCTCCCGTTTTTGTCGTTCCAATTGACTGTATCCTGAAGAGTTAATCTTTCTCCAAAGGTCAACAATAATATATGTCTAAGGGTCCGAACTTGGTTCCTCAGCTCCTCCCTATTACTGGCTACGGCAGTTAGACAGGAAAATGGTGCAGATAAACATGTATTTTCAACCTCTTGTCGATAGAGTCGCATGAGTTCAAAGGACAATACATGAACTCTTAGTCAGATTTCTTCCTAAATTTGGAGTTTCAGCTGATGGTGATAGACAAACTCCTTTTGTCCCCCCCCCCCGAGTTCTCGTCTCCAGGGACAACAATATCCTTGTCTCCAGGGACCACGACTCTACTGGACATAGGTTGCTTGGGTCGTGAGGTACTTGGGGTCTGTCTTTCAGTTGTTGACTTGCTATTTGGAGTCTTTGAAACACTAAAAGACTGTAAGGTCTTCAAAGACGTGTCCACCACCTTTGATTCTGGGATGAAATCAACTTCCTCCACCACTATACCTCAAATTTGTGCTGGGGGACTAACTTCCATCTCTTGAAACTCAATTACATCCACCACAATACCTCCACTTCCTTCCAGTTCACAGGGCTTCGACGAAATAACTGCTGTTGATGCGACAATTTTTTCTTGACTGGTCTGTGTTGGCTCAATTGGTGCACTATAGGCGGTCAATTTTTCTTGAATCGTCAGTGTCGGATCAATTGGTGCACTAGAGGCGACCAATTTATCCTTACTTCCCAGTGTCGGCTCAACAGGAACAGCAATCTCCATCTTGACCTCCTCCTAGAGCTCAATAGACACTGCTCCTGGCTAACCAGCAGAATCCTCCATTGCATTCTGGCCTATTACTTGGATGCTTGGGTCACGATCCAGGCGGATGTCTCGTGTTGTTTCCATGTTTAATTCTCCTGATTAAGAGGTTTTCTTTGGTCTTGACAGGGGCTTTCCATCCAGAGCTGGAATGATGGAATCCACCCAATCATGAGAAATATCTAGGCGTATCTCATCTCGCGTATCCAGCTGCTCATTAATCTGTTTCTGGCAAGCTGGTACTGCATGGATACCGCCTTCTTAACTAGATCTAACTCTTCACGAAGGAGACCCTTATGTGCACTGTTAGGTTTGTAACGCTCAGCGGATAGTCACTTGATATCAGAATTGTTACTTCTGGCTGAAGGGGATGCCATACACTTTTTACGAGAAAAGTGACAAAACAAAGTGTATAACAGTTGGATAATTTATTATTAACAGAGAAATAAATCACAGATCAGCAATTATATTCAATAAAAATCTGTCACACAGTCACATAAAACATACTTACGGCCAGCCCCGAAAATAAAAAATAAGATAAAATTTGTCAATATTTTCTCAAAAGTCAACATGTCAACAAACGGGGAAGAACTCACATGTACAATCATCTGTATACGTACATGCATCCAGTCACTTTACGATCGTTATATTCTCCCTCACTTAGAGATGTCCGTTTGGACCAACAAGTTATCATACCGCCTCAACTCTCAACAAGGTGAAATTCTCACCTCAATGTTCAACATACAATATGCTCACTGTATTGTATTATTATAAACAAAACAAAAACAGTATACAAGACATTCTCTTATACAATATGCTCACTGTATGGTATAGTAATTAAAATAACATACACAACTTTTAAACTCTATACAATATGTTCACTCTATCGTATAGTAACACAACAACATACGCATCGTTAAAGTCCTATACAATATGTTCACAGTATTGCATAGTAATATCACAAAACTGACAACATTTTAAAAATTCTATATACAATATGTAAATGTATTCACTATATAGGAAAAAAAATATAAATAAAGCACAAGAAAATAATGTATATAAAAACAATATGGAAATATAATATAAAATAAACATTAGTTATCTGTCCTACAGATGCACTTTGTACGACATGTATACACTAGATAACTATCATACTGAACATCCACCTCCACACTAAAAGTACAATTCTCTATCCTACCGTAAACTACAAATTATGACATCTTCAAGATTACTGTGAAATGTTACGTTATACACGGTACTAAATTCTGAATAGCGTATAAGTATCCTACTTACTCTCCCTCCCTCAATAAAATTTTGAAGATCTCCTTAACTTCATAGAATACAGGAATTATCTCAAATAGGTAAGTTTATTAACTAATGATAAAAGACAATGACATACTGAAGACATTTTCCGAGCAATTGAGATAAAAGATACAATATCTTATTTCTAGCTTTGTATATAAATTACCTCAGCAGTTCAGTATCTATCCTTCGGAGCTTAAAGCCAAAGAAACTACAGAGACAAATAATTCAGCATCCTATTTCGACAGAATGTTGTCCTACGACACTGATGGTCACATGAACACCTCACTCTATGACAAACGTGACGACTTCAATTTCAGCATTTCAAACTATCCTTTTCTGAGTAGCAACATTCCTTCATCGCCTGCTTATGGCGTGTTCATATCTCAGTTGATACGCTTATTCGAGAACAAGTACCAATATACGTCATACACTATGATGTCCCACCCTCCAGAATGGTGGATGATACTGTAAATTGCTTTATTTTCGTCAGAACCAATTTTCGTCAATTCTTTAAAAATTACAATTTCGTCAGTACGTAAATTCGTCATTCAAGGGTCCCTAAAATGTAAATCCGTCTGTTCAAATTCCAACTTAACATTTAGATCCGCCATCAAATAGTCAAATCCGCCGTATGTGTTTGTTTTTATTGTCTGTTTAACAATCATTGGTAAACAAACAATTAGAGAGATGTACATCAGTGACAACATATATTTATTAATTAATAGTACATTATATGTTACTTTATGTTGTACTCAGTTTTCATTGATTTGCATTTGCATGTCGTAATTACATGTACAATAACCTTCAGCTTCTTCCTCCTCCGCAGTGCTCCCTTTTTATATTTAAGTTTACCAAAATACTAATTCAGTTTTTCCTTACTACAATTTATCTTTTTATCAGGTGCATTTATATTCGTCGGTACGTAATTTCGTCAAGGAATGCACTGACGAAAATTGGTATCTGACGAATAAAAACCAATTTACAGTATTCTGTCAAAGACCATTTGTACTATCCAACCAAAGATTGTACTCTATGTCATCCGAAATGGAAGTAACCGGATGTGACAGTTATACCGAATTGAAGCGGCTGGTGTTGCATGCAAGCAGGAGATGCTTATTCTTCCTGGGCACCTGGTCTCACTCCCATATCGGGAGTTCGCTTTCTTTCATATGGCGGAGGTTTTTGTTTGCTTGCTTTGTATGCCTTCGGTTTTATCGATTTTGTTCTGTATACAGGGATATGGTCATTATCCATATGTGTCATTTATAAGACTTACTGTATCATTCGTTGACTTTATAAATATGTACATAATAATATACTAATTACTATTTCAAAGAGAAAAAAAATTGAATGTAAAAATCGATTTACTATAAGTAATTTAAATTCTAAGTCATCAACCTAAAAGGTTTTCCAATTGTCTCCTCTCCCTTTCTGTCACTTTCTTTTTCTGTCTTCTTACTTCTTTTCTTTGTCTCTGTATTTTGTAAACTACAGATTTTATTTGTTTAGTTGGTGTTCTGTTCTCCTGATGTATCCTACTACTTTCTCCCATTCCTAATCCCTTATGCACCAGCATCTTTCCTTCATCTGGGTCTACTCCATTCTCTATCATCATTTGTGTCAATCTTTCTATCTCTCTCCTGTGTTAGCATTTCGTTCCTCGCTCTTTCAATTTCTCCTTCCTCTGTCATTGATGCTTTGTCTACTCTCTGTCATTCTGTAAATCCCTCCTCTATGCTTTCATCACACTCTTTCTTTTTTTACACCACAATTGTACGTCCTTCGAGACCTCTGGGTAATTGGAGAAGTGAGAGGGTCGAGCGCACGTAATCCAGGATAACCACACCATTTGCTACTTGCATGGCAAATGGCCGGCCAAAGTCGGCACCGGTTGGCCATTGGTCTCGTCGGTTTATGTGTAGTCTTTTGTGTTTGATGTTAACATGTCGTATGTCTCTTTTCCGTCTCATTCTATGTTCATCTTTTGTGTTTTTGCATCTGGTCTTTTTGGTATTTTGCTGTTGGTACTGCAACAGGGTCTTGTTGGAGATCCCCTCCCTTCTCTCATAATCTAATTAAATATTTGAATGAGAATCGAAGGTTAGAAATTCCTCTAGCAACTACTTTTTTGTTTTGGTTTGAGGGCTATCTTTCTAAATTTACCTGTTGGAGGCTCTATGGTTATTTGTGATGTTTCATACTTTGATGATACTTCGGACTTTGTTTCCTTTTTGGTGTCAGAAAGGCTACTCTGGTTATAGCTTCTTTTTCTGGAGGTCCAGTATTTTATCGACTCTTCCTGACTCACTGAGACCAGCATTTTCTTTCACTGGAAGTACTAAGTTCACACTCGTTGCCCTTTACAGCATCATCTTATGTGGTACATACCAGCGCACATGTTTTGCAAAGTTAGCATAATTAAAATTGGCATATTCATATAGTGGACATACGTATGGCCAGTCGTCTGGTGTTAGATGAGCCTCAAAAATGAGTTCCGCAACCCGGTAACGTTCACCTTTTACGTCACAGATGTTGCAGTCCTCTCTTAGGCCATTTCCCTCCTTCTCCAGTCTCCATCCTGAAAAGGAAATAAATAACTTGTGTAAAAATTATGCATTCATAAAATTTTCTGAATTCTTTGAATCTGTTACATGTATCTGTATTATTGCAGTCATTTTATCTGTCTTTATTCTCTATATTAGGACATGTAGATGAACATGTAAACCTAACAGACTTTATGTATGAAATTCAATGTACGGTTCTAGCTTCTCCCTCAATGCCACATATAAATTAAAAACACTGTCAGTATATTTGTTTACATTTAAAATGCATATATAAAACAAAAAAAATCTTGGAATTTTTTTTCTTCTAGACGAAAAAGTACTACGGTATATGACAATAGGTATACTTCTATCCTCTTAACACGGAACATGGAATCTTGGAACTGATCATCAGTACATATATGTACAGTAAGTATAAAAGAAAGGAGGGGATCTCCAACAATACTAGGTTTCAGCACCCACGGCTAAACCCCAAAACACCCAATGCAAAAACAACCCCACAGAACAAACACCCACTGAAAGAGACGCAAAAGGGACAAGGAACACCAACTCACACCATAGAAACATTAAACATGAAAGATCACACATAAACCAACGAGACCAATGGTCAACCGGTGCCGACTTAGGACGGCCATCTTTCGCGTAAGTAGCAGACGATGTGGTTATTCTGGATTACGTGCGCACAACCCTCCCAATATTCCGTTATCCCAGAGGTTTCATCTACAAATTCTTCCTTTACTACTTGGAATACGGCCTGCTTTGCTGGTTCCTTATGAAATTCCACCTGAAACGGGGCATCAGGGTCGGATAAACCATCCAGAAACCTCCTCAACAAATCCTCTCGCTTTGTGTCCGTATCCCGGTTAGGCGGAAAGTCCCCTACACTCTCTCCTGGATTTTGTGAACGGTTACTTAATTGTACAGCATAGATCTTCCTTGTTTCAATAACCCTGAACATGGTCTCGCGCTCAGCTACAAACTTATGATTTGTCTTGCGAGTTGAAGTATTCAGCTGGCCATATACAAACTCAGCAGCAGCATCCATCATCAGAGACAGGAGGTGGTCCAAACGCGCTACAGTGTTCCACTTTCTACGTTGAGCTGTCTCGTCAAATCGGTTGAACCAAATTTTCCAGGCCTCTTTCCCAGTTTCCCAGTGAAAATGGTAACCTTGGAAATTTATTGTTTGAAACCAAGGTACGAGCATTTCTTGTGCCTTGCTCCATATCCTATGTATCAATATCCTCTGACTCCTCTACTCTGCTGATATATAACGGTTCAAGGCTTGGTTTGGTTACAACATGAATCCACCGCGTGTATTTTGTATTGCTTTCTGTACTTCCTTTTGTATCTGGTTAGTGGTAATATCTTTCCAAATAAGCACGTCTATCGCCCATACCATCTGACATCCATAGAGATTGCATATTTGCTGTCATGAAACCGGTGCTGCAGTTCACAGGTAATGGCAATGGTACAGGAGCTGTATTAGCTAACCCTGGTACTGCACCTGTACGAGAGGTAAAACCTACTGGATTGTTGTGTAGTGTAACAGGTATGGAACCTGTATATACACTGTGTGTAGTGGTTATGTGCTAGGAATGAATGTTGATTCACAGATATCCTGTACTTTGCAAATGCGGTACTGAACTGGTACTGGAAATGGCAGAAACAAACCCTGTATTCTGGTTTAAACTTTGGAGCAGGTTCGGTAACATGGAAAATCGGCTCTAATTTTAGAATATTTTAGATTTCGATTGTATTTCGTATCAAGGAAGTTAAATGTATGGTTGTTTGAAGTACAAAATAAATATTTTGATTTACGCGCAATACACCGAAAGATATGGCTTCAAAATCGGCTTTAAGTCGCAAAATGCTGAAAATTGTAAGAAATGGGCATAATTCTGGTCAAAATTTATGAAAATAAGTAGGGCGCCAGCCCTCACCCTAAATAATTTTCATATAAAAAGTTGAATTTGCAATTTATCTTTCGATCTACATAAAATTTATGTTGGGTGAGGGTTGGCGCCTATACTAATTTTAAAGATTGATGCAGAAAATATGGAGATTTTCCTTCATTTTCCGTCATGCAGAGCAAATGACGTCACAATGTGACGTCATAACTAACGCACGTGACGTTTTGACAAGGAAAAATAAACACTTTCTATTTCGGCAAGTTTTTGAGATAAATATAAGAGATGCTAAATCATAATTTTCATAAAATTATTTTTCGCAAAATTTTAGGGCCGATTTTGGTAGTTAGTGAACCTACTGCTGCCATGTGTGAGAATGTTGTGAGATTTAACCGTATATACACCTGACGCCTTATATGTGTCAGAGCTAGATGTAGTATGAGTATCTGTGTTCAGATTACATGCATTTCCGAATGCGAAGTGTGATCGATCAAGATTTGTTCTTGCCATAGTCACATCGGTAATCCAGACATAGTACCTGAAGAGTATGCAAAAGACCTTTCATTAGTTTGATTGGAACCCATAAAACCAACGTTTTGCAATGGAGTTGCCTGATACGCGGGTAATGAACCTGTTACTGTACTGGCATCTGTCATTATGTGACTAGTATAAACTGGAGTATATGTAAGAGTGTTTATGTGGGGCTTTGAAGTTAAATTGAGACTTGTTTCTGTTGCAGATGCAGACTCTGACGGTGCAACACTCGACGACTCCGGGGATGCTGATCTGGACTCGACTCCACTCCTGGATGCTCGGCACTTTGTTTTTCGCTTCTTTCAAGTCATGATTTTGTGTTTGAGAGTACGCAAATAGCAAAATAAATTATATAAGAAATGTATGTATTTCAGAGGTTGCTTATTTATTCGTTTCACTGGATCCTTGTAAAATTCTGAAGATCCAGCCGGTGATGCCAAAATGATAGTCACTGGATATAAGAATTGTTACTTCTGGCTCAAGGGGATGCCAAGAAGAAGGGAGGAAATCTCCAACAAGACCTCGTGGCAGCATCAACAGTAAAACACCAAAACACCCGATGCAAAAACACAAAAGACGAGTACAGCACGAGACGGAAAAGAGACACACGACATTTAAACATCAAACGCAAAAGACTACACATAAACCGACGAGACTAATGGGTAACCGGTGCCGACTTTGGACGGCCATCTGTCACGCAAGTAGCAAATGGTGTGGTTATCCTGGATTACGTGCGCACAACCCTCTCACTTCTCCAATTACCCAGAGGTCTCGAAGAACGTACAATTGTGGTGTAAAACAACCTCCTCACTGTAAGATGACATCACACAAACAAGACCGCGAAACGCAGAGGCCCCAGAGACACAGATGAATATGTAAATGGATATAAAAAGAGGGCATGCGTAATACAGTCCGTGCTCTGCCGGCTGTAGCGAGCTCATGTATGTAATCACCCGAGGAGTCCGACTGACATTCAGAGAGGACAGGTGGTCGGGGCCCTGTCTTCTCTAAAGAGGTTTGGACAGGGCCCGTCATGGAGTCCCGTCGTCACAGTCAGTCAGAGTGCAAGTCTCAAGGATGCGCTTGTACAAGACTGTAGATTGGTCAAGTATCAAGCCTAGTGTCCGTCTGGCGACATTAGGATCATATCCACGGTATAAAAGGCGTTTGATGATTCTGACGCATTTTCGATGGTTATGCTGCCTACCTTTGATCCTTTTTATTTTGTTTATCATATCACCATAAAAGACAGGTTGTGTAATACCCATAGTAATGTACTCTGTTGCATGTATAGATCCGAATTTTAAAAGAAGTTGACTGTATTTTTTGTAAAATTTCCAGAAAGTCTTAACTAGTTTATGAAAGCGGAAACCTTGACCTAAAAGTTTTTTGGTAATTTGTAAATTTCTACTGTGAAAATCCAAAATATCAGTTCATGCTCTAGCGTACCGGATGAGCTGTGATATGTAAATGCCGTATGACGGTAATCTTGGAATATCACCGTCAAGCCAAGGGAAATTTACTATGTTGAATCCAAAATCATCCCTTTTGTCATATACACTTGTATGAATCTTTCCGTTTACAATTTTGATATTTAGGTCCAAAAAGGGTGTTTCTGTATTTGAAAGGTTTGCCTTGTTAAGGGTTAATTCTTGTGGATAAATTTCATTCTTATATGATTCAAAAGCAGGATTGTCAATGGTTAGAATATCATCCAGATACCTTGAAGTATTATTGAAACATTTCAGCTCATCAAATTTTCTTTGCTTTTGAAGATTTTGGATAAATTCTTTTTCATAAGTGTATAAAAATAAATCTGCAGCATGAGGCGCACAGTTAGTACCCATAGGAATTCCTACAACCTGCTTGTATAGATCCTCACCAAATCTAACATAAATATTGTCCAAGAGGAAGGACAAGGCATTACACAGGTCACTACATGTCCATGATTTGTATGATTTGTAGTCTGTCGAGGAAAAGAAACCCTTCGATTCAGATGTACAAATGTAAGTTTTTCGCTCTCGATCAAAACACCATTTAATGAGATTAGATAATCGATCATTAATTTTGTCATGAGGAAGTGTGGTGTACATATTTGAGAAGTCGTATGAAGAAATCGTATTGGCTTGGAAATTTCCAGATTTCATTTTTTCAATCACATCCCCTGAATTCTTAATAGACCAAAATAAATTTACATCGTTCCTGTTTAGAACCGTTTCACAATATCTAGTTACGTGTTCTTTAATAGCAGTAAGTGCTGACGTCAGATTTCTAGACAAAATTGTAGTGGAGCAGTTACTAGAATTAGCAATAAATCGAAATTTGTAAGGAGACTTGTGCAGTTTCGGTATGCAATATAGTGTAGGGAGATCCAATTTAGAAATAGAGATATTGAATGAAGACAGTTCACTGTTATGCTTGCCTAAAATGTTAGATGCACTTTCATTGCTTTTGATATATGTATTAGTAGACGAAAGTTCCGAAATCAAAGTTGATATGTAGTAACGTTTACCAGAAAAGTGACAAACTAAAGTATAACCGTTCAATAATTTATTATATTAACAGAAAAATAAATCACAGATCAGCAATTATATTTAATAAAAATATGCTTACAATCACAATAAATTTCTATCTCACAGTCACACAAAACATACTGACAGCAAGCCCCGAAAATAAAACCTAGCAAATTCCTTATCCTTTCGGTAATAAAAGAGATGAAATTAACGAATTATTTTAATATAATTCTAGTTAAACTGGACAGATCATCCGGAAAATTGGCCAGGTAAACGATCACTCCTATAGCCATATCCACCAACCTACGTATCCAAAGTATTCCTACAGTAAACCTACACTGAATTCTACTATGATACTGTATTGTAAAAATATAATTAAAAGTAAGAAGAATCACTCAAAATACAACCGAGTTGTAAACCACGAGTATAACTAAACACTTGCATGAAACTTAAATTCTCTTTAACGGCTGTACACCCTCTCTGTATCTCGAAATCGTGAGTACCCCAATTATACAAATAGTATTTCTTTTGTTGGAACCGTTTACCTTTGTCCCTCACGTGCATCAAACAAATCGCATGTAAGGTTCTCACGAAAGGCCTTCGACCAATCAAAAGAGGGGGCGGGCTTGTGGGACTCGACTAATTAACCCTCGCCCTACCTAGCAACTAATTAACTAAATAATAATTATTACAAATGCAACGAATATGCCTATCCTTTATTTACTATTGAGACCCTATATTGTTATCATAGAATGCAATTTGCAAATAACATTAAACCTGTCGATATTTACTCAAAAGTCAACATGTCAACGAACGGGGAAAGTCTCAAAACAATAGCCTCACATGTAAAATCATCTGTATAGTTACGTACAATAATATACATGCATTCTGTCACAAATTTACGATAGTTACAGGTTCCACCAGGACACATGATCCAGTCAATCGATGGATACATACCATAATGCTTTCGTCGTCTTTTTTAATATTATTCTATCGTTTGGAGGTTGGTATTTTGTCTGCCTCTGCCTGACTGGGACTCGAATCTGGTTTTCTTTTTTCCTTTCGAGTCATGTCTCTCTCGTCTTTGTGTTCTGTATCTCGTCTTTCACCCTTCCTTACCTTTTGACTCTCTTGTTTTTTTCCTCGCCCTCTTTTCCGTACTGCTGTCGGACATTAAAAGACTAAGACAGGTTAATACACTCAGGACAAATATAGAGGGTTACTTTTATCTAGAATTAACCGATTAAAATCAACTGTGAACACCAGATTCGTGTCTATATTTAAAGACCCTGATGTTATCACAGAACTTACCTACCTCCAAGAACATTATGTCATCACACCAGCGGACAAAGCCTCAAATAATTACACATTTACTTGCAAAAAGTACTATTTCGACAGTCTAGTTAAAGAGTTGGGTTTAAATTCGACACCTGAAAATCCCACTTACACCCCAACAAACCTTTCTGCCTCTGAAATAATAGATAACCACAAATCAGCTCTTGCTTCCTTTGGCTTCGACACTACCAATTTAGATTTAGATTTACCATACTTATACTGCATACCTAAAATGCATAAGAATCCGTACAAACAACGTTTCATCGCTGGTTCCTCAAAATGTTCTACCAAATCTGTATCGATCTTACTCACCAAAGTTTTATCTGAAATCAAATCTGGGCTACAAAACTATTGTTCGACAGTATATTCTCGCAGTGGTATCAACCAGATGTGGATTTTAAAGAATTCGAAGGAACTTTTAGAACATCTGAAATCCACTCATTTTAGTAGAGTCCATTCGATCAAAGCCTTTGATTTTTCGACACTTTACACTACAATTCCACATTCTAAATTGAAAGAAAGACTCGCAAAAATTATAAGTAATGCATTTACAAGTAAGAACGGTAATCGCAAATACAAATTTATTGTTGTTAACTATGACAAAACCTACTTTGTAAAAGAAAAGTCAGATTCTGAAAATAAGTACACTGAAACAGACATTATTCAGATGTTAAACTTTCTGATCGACAACATTTTTGTGGTGTTTGGAGGAAAGGTCTTCCAGCAAATTGTCGGAATTCCAATGGGTACCAATTGTGCCCCACTCCTTGCCGACATTTTCCTTTACTCGTACGAAGCTGAATTCATTCAATCTTTGGTCTCTGAAGGGAAAAGATACTTAGCTTCTGATTTCAACTTCACTTACAGATACATAGACGATGTGTTGTCCATCAATAATCCAAAATTCGCGGATTACCTGAGCAGTATCTATCCTTCGGAGCTTGAAGTCAAAGAAACTACAGAGACAAATAATTCAGCATCCTATTTGGACATAATGTTGTCCTACGACACTGATGGTCACATGAACACCTCACTCTATGACAAACGTGACGACTTCAATTTCAGCATTACGAACTTTCCTTTTCTGAGTAGCAACATCCCTTCATCGCCTGCTTATGGCGTGTTCATATCTCAGTTGATACGCTATGCCAGAGCAAGTACCAAATATACGGATTTTGTTCTGAGAGCTAGGCGTCTTTCAGATAAGCTTCTCAGTCAGGGATATGTTTGTGACCGACTAACATCGTCACTGAGGAAGTTCTACGGTCGATATGGGGAACTCGTCATACACTATGATGTCCCATTATCCAGAATGGTGGATGATATTCTGTCATAGACCATTTGAACCATCCAACCAAAGATTGTACTCTATATCTTCCAAAATGGAAGTAACCGGATGTGACAGTTCTACCGAATTGAAGCGACGGGTGTTGCATGCAAGCAGGAGATGCTTACTCTTCCTGGGCACCTGGTCTCACTCTCATATCGGGAGTTCGCTTCTTTTCATATGGTGGAGGTTTTTGTTTTTGTTTGCTTTGGTTCCTGTTTTGTCCTGATTTTGTATGCCTTCGGTTTCTGATTTTCTGTATTATCGATTTTGTACTGTAGACAGGGATATGGTCATTATCCATATTTGTCATAGACATCAATCAGATCTGCCTTCTTACTTGAGATACCTATACATGATCCATGGTACAACTCTCTGCATTCTTTGGGGCCTCAGCACATAGACAAATGATCTTTCTTCTTATGTTTTTCGTTTGGCCGGCACCCGTTTTCTTGACTGTGGTTACCTGAAGCTTTTCTTTCCCTGATTAGCTAAGCAGGCTGTGCCTTATCTTTTCAAGGATTCATCCTGTCATGATTGATTGTTTCTAGGCACTTCTGTAGCTTTAACCCAAATGGGTACTCTGTTATCTTTCTAACAATCAACCCAGGTCCTTTCCATTGAGGCCTTAACCTTAATTTCGCACACTTACCTTTTGGGACAGCTGTGTCAAAAACATATACATGTACACCCTCACCAACTGAATATGATCGCACGAAAGCGTTCACATCATTTCGCTATTGCATGTTAGGTTTTCAGCTTTTCGCTGGCTAATCCATCATGGGCGGTCTGTATTTGTGCAACCAAATCATAAATTTATTTTTTCATAATCCACAGACATGCATGGTTAAGGTCCAGTGAAGATAAAATCTACTGGCATGCTTACTTCCCTACCCAACATCAGCATATTAGGAGTGTAGCAAGTAGTCCTATTGGTGGCCGATCGGATAGCACCTGCCAGTGGTTGCAAATACTCATTCCAAGTACTAGGTGGCCTACTGGCGAAGCATCAAACAGCGTCCATTAAGGTTCTGTTATAGCGTTCAACCTGTCCATTTGCTGAAAGCCTGAATGCTGTAGTTCTGATCTTGTGAATATGTAGTTTTTCACACAGCACTTTCTATATAGACATAACGTCAGACAGTGCATGGATTTTATATATTGTTTTCATTTCCATGCTTAAACATCGACGGCGGGTGCGGCTAGCCAACAGGGGAAGCTTACTCCTCCCGGGCACCTGGCCCCAACTCTAGCTTGCTAGGGGTCCGTCGATGCTTAATTTATGCTCTATTGTGAGTGCTGTTGAGATTATCGTCAGGATCTTCTTTAACTCACAGCTGTATGAACATTTTACTCTCTAAACTGGTGCCTCCATCCGTAAATATTTGGAAGGGACGACCAAATCTTGTGAAGAAATGGTTAATAGCTGTATATGCGGTTCCCTCCGCTGCCTGATTAGGTAAAGAAACAAATTCGACTTACTTAGTAAACTGGTCAAATTCGTGAGACGAAAATACATCGAGTACTGTATTAGTAATTGTTTGAGTGCTTGCTTCTAGTCTGCATTCAATTCATCCCATGACCTTTGATATAAATCCTGGAGGTGTTCGGGGACTTCCTGTACATTTTCTCCCGGTTTTGTTACTTTGTTTTCGGAATCCAAATCAGCGTCCGAACTTCCCTCATCTTCCACATGAGCATATTCTGACAAATGGTTACTAAATAGTGTCGCAGGACTATATATCATGTTAACAATAATGTCGAAGGGTTCCAACTCTCTACCTTCTTGAAGAAAATTCCAAATCAAATGACATCACTGGAGTACTAGCACCCACAATAAAAACACGAGGAGCTAATACTGACTTGATATCTGGTTCCAAGAGGTAGTTTGGTGGTAATAAAGGATGATACGTCTGACATGCGGTTCGTAATGCTGAAAGGGGAGGTACGACAGTACGTTTTGTGATCCTGATCTGGGTCCTTTTGACAGCATGAACAGAGTTCCCCTTGTTACTGATGAAAGGTACTATTCGGTCTTGAATACAAAAAATGACCTTGTTTCATGTCAATAGATGCTTGAGGTTTGGTCATAAAGTCTATTCCTATTAACATGGCATCCTCAAGAGGTGTGACATAAACATTTTCTTTGTACCCGAGGCCATTAATAATTAAAGAAGTCGTTTTCAGTAAATTTCCTTTCATTGCCATATGTTTTGTCCTGCGGTGTACAAGGTAAATCCTTTTATAAAGGATGGTTCGGTTGGTAGAGTATCATAAAATGTATCGGAAATTATTGTAACTTTTGAGGCTGTGTCAATAATGCCTTCTACCTGCTTCCCTTGAACTTTCACAGGAATCTTAATATTTGACCTTGACTTATATTATCTGATTATCAAAGGTTGATCCATTGTTTGTAGGCCGTCCACTCCCTGGATAAGGTATAGGCCGTCTGACCTGACCCTTTCTAGATTATATCATACAAGAAGGTAACTTTCTTAGGCTTCGCTGCCTTGTTTCCCTCAATTTTCTTGGGACAATTTCTCGCATAATGTCCTTGACCTTGGCAATAAAAAACATTTGATTGGGGAAGGTGACATATTCCTGACTGGAGATGGTGATGGACTATCAGATGACCTAGTCTTCAAAGTCTCAAACATTACTCCTTATTTGTTCCATTTCTTGTCTAAGTTCAGAGGCCTCTGACCTTTCAACTTGACCTTGTACAAGTGCGGATGGTGGACCATAAACAACATGTGTACTATATTTTGGAGTAATTAGGTAAACTTGATCAGACATTATTGGTCTACCAAAATTTAAAAATGGCTGGAATTGGTCATTATCGCTTGTCTGACTTGAATCAATTGGAACTATGTCAGTATATGCTTGACTGTCAGTTTGAGTATTTGGTACTAAAGGTGTGAAGTCCGTTACAGTGAGGAGGTTGTTTTACACCATAATTCTTCCAGACCTCTGGGTAATCGGAAAAGTGAGAGGGTTGTGCGCACGTAATCAAGGATAATCACACCGTCTGCTACTGACGTGGCAGATGGCCGTCCTAAGTCGGCACCGATTGCCCATAGGTCTCGTTGGTTTATGTGTAGACTGTAGTCATTTGTGTTTGATGTTTCTCTGTGATTTGGCGTTCCTTGTACCATTTGCGTCTCTTTCTGATTGCGTTTTCTTTGTGTGTTTACAGTGGGTGTTTTGGGGATTTGCTGTTGGTGCTGCAACCTGGTGTTGTTGAAGGTCCCTTCCTTGTCTTTACTTGGCCTTGACCTAGTGTTTTGGGTCTGACACCAGAATCTGGTTGGTTATCAGTAGAGAAAGCCTGAGTTACTTTCCCGTACCAAACTGGTGAGATTGCCGCAACCTTGCCGCAAACCTGCCGCAAACAATTTAGTTCGCCAGAAATCTGAAAAGCTGTTTGCAGCTATTCGCCGCTACCGGCAAACTTCTGGCGAACGGAAACTCGTGTTTGCCAAAAGTTCGCCAAAAAGCAATAACAAACAAAATTCAAATGAAAATTCGCCGCAAGTTTGCCAGAGCAAGATTTTGGCAAACTTGTGGCGAATAATGATTCATTTAAGATGCTAGCCAATCAAATCAAAGGCCGCCAGTTTTTGAGCAAACAAAGAAGAGGAAGTGCTGACTCAGTAAACATGGTGAACACAAGCTGTAATATGTAGGTTGCCATTTTAATTGCTGTATAGAGCAATTCAGAGGGATTCATCTAGTACTATCTACTTTGCATTAGCCTGTTCTAAAGTTTTTTGACTTATGATACAAAAGTGCTGTGAAATAAAAATTTATTTGTTCTGTTGAATCATAGGATTACATGCATGGGATATGTAACGTTTTAAACCCTTATAATAGACATGATCATGATGATAGATTTAAATCTATGATAAGTTAGTAAATCATACAGCTTGAAGGTATGTAAAAAATATAATCATTCAGTTTATCAGCATAATTTTTTCTTAAAAAAATATATCATAAAAAATGGTTTGGCTATAAAGTAAAATTAAACCACATTAAATGCTAGTTGACTATGAAATTGCCAATGCATGAATGTATTAAAGTAAATTATTAAGCTTAATTACAATTCTGCAAGATAACAACATTATGAATCACTGTACTAGTAGCTACCATGCTTTATACACATGCCTGTATAAATTCAACATTTTAACATTTGTGCATGTGTAATTACTTTGCCAGAGGTTCGCAGCAACATTTTCAAGGCTCTCAAATACTTCGCCAGAAGTTCGCCGCAATTACATAGGTAGTTCGCCAGAAGTTCACCGCAATCTATATATGGTGTAACGCAGCTATATAGTAAAGAGAAGGGTGACGACGAACGACACACTCTGACGACTATTGACACACAGAGTACACACAGACTCTGGACTCAATATTCTATACGTTGACACCTTGGCTCGCCCACTGTAATATTACTACAGTATATGGGGATGCCAGACACTTTCTCATAAAAGTGACAAAAGACCACTTAGAATCAGTTTCTTAATTTATTTAACACACAGGATTCCTCATAACAAACTCATGACAACAATAAATAACAAAACGTACAATATCGCACTAAAACCCAACCCAGCTGATCACTCTGTTCAAAATAAAACTCCTAACTAATTCCTAACGCTAGTATTCTTATATCTATCTCCTACTGTCCTAACCAGTCGATCACTTGATAAGAGATCAAGTATATGACTGACTGTCCCTACTTTGTCAAACGGAATAAAACTCTAAAATATACGGAAAATACGTAAATAAACTCAGAAGATCACTCAGTAAATAAATAAAACTGAATGTGTGATCAACGAAGTAAAATGCTAACCTAAATCGCCAAATTAACCAAAGTCTAAAACGCCTCTGAGACGGAACGTACTTCACTAGAAAACAATACTACAGAGAAAGGCACTGCTACTCGTAGTAACCTACATTTATATCCTGACGTAATACGCCGGTAGCTTCTCTTCTTCTTCCTTAGTATGACCCTCCGCTTATCGGAGCACTCCCCAGAGGGGATAACATATTATTAAACATGGCATTATATATCAAGACAATATTTCAAATTCCTCTCATTACTCCTCAACACTCACAACTCACCACTCGTTCACCATGCTCTGTACAAGGTACCTTCCACTATGTATGCAAGTGTATGCGGTGTATGCGGGGAAGGTGTGATTTAAGTACTACAGTGGGTGGTCCGTATTTCCAACGGCCTTTAACGTGCCATCACACGAGGCAATCTCCTCAGCCGCAGCTGCCGAGGGGCCACTCAGACCGTTTTAATTCCCTCCGAGTCAGAGAACAGGTGGGGGCGAGATGATAAATCACCTCTGAGATAGTCCGCCCTCAACGGGATTCGAACCTGGGATCTTCAGATTGAAAATCCGGCGCTCAATTGACTGAGCTATGTGCCCCACGTGCTCCAATCATATCGCGTTGACCTTTCCAGCGAGACTCACCAGCCAATCAGATACGTGGGAATGACCTTTGCTGGAATGTGTTCCCACGCCCGATTATTCCTAAGTTTTCCTAATCGCTAATTACAAAAATTATCAAACAATGTCATTTTACTTCTATAATAAAATAATAACTCTCTATACTGATAAATACAAAAAGTAATTAAAATATAAACACGTAACGAATGTAAACACGAAGTGAGATCGTTACAACATGGCGGCAAGTACAACGAATACACAACGTGTAGCAATACATTACAAGGAATACACACATATACAACCGCTCTAAAATGAATTTAACAAAGAGGTAAGCTACTTATGGTTCTGTAAATTAGTCACAACAAATAAAAGTCATTTTCAAACAATACAAAGGTCGTGACATAAAAATGCACATAAAACGTTATCAGCTGATCGTCAACAAATAGTTGGAATACACAAAGCAGCATAAAAATCTCAGTGTTGACGACCGTTACATTCTCCCCTACTTAAATTCCAAGTCCCTTTGGAACACTCAACAATTGTAAGTCAAACAATCATTTATATGGTAAACAATTGAAACAATGCATATAATAATTTATATCAATATTATGCACCACACAGTTACTGTTTCAAAAATAGCACATGTATTTCAAACAGTTATGATAACACTTATCTAAAACTTCATAAACGTTAAGTACCTCACAGGGTTACCACACAGGTAATGTTTCAAAGATAGCATGTGTAATTCAAACAGTTAAACCATGCTTACTTAAAACTTCAAAATATTGCACCACGCAGCTGCACAGAGTACCACACAGTATTACTCAAAATAAGTAAACATGTTTTCCAACAAATGAGGTAATAGCTACATAAAACATCATCATTATGTACCATACATAGCATCATAACTATATGTACCACACATGCACACGAATCCATTCACCATACATTGTTGCATAGCGATTCTTCAAAAATTCATATTAATAAATCAATTTCACTACACCATTAAGGTCTATGGCGTCAACAATTAGGTAATTCAACTCACATGCACAATAATGCATATCTGTGAGTGAAATAAATACCAAAATTAAACTTTTATACAACATCAATAATTGACATATCTGAACACACAGGTAATTTGAGATCAAGTTGCATGACTAGAATGTAATTAATGATTTGGCACATGCGTACATATAATAAAGGTATGCAAAAGTCAAAGTGTGCAAAAAGTTAAAAGATTTCTGTGCAAGCCTATGAATTTTGAATCAAAACATTCACAAATTACTTTGAGCCAAAGTTAAAAAAATTGAGTATACTCACTCAAATAAAGGTTCACTCAAGTAAGTTATAGTCAGTGACAAAAAAAGAAATGTTCCCTTGTATCTCATCTTAAAACATATTATGCAAATTGTCACAATTAAGCACTGACAATAATGATGTTCAATCATTGATAAAATAGATGTAGTTTTCAACACAACTCTCATATTATGATGAGAACAAAAAATTGTATAGTCAAAATACTCATCAGTAGATCTAGACCTTGACATATATATATATCTGATTAAGCTCATGTACACATATACATTGTATTCAATAATAAATGGCAAATATAGATAATTACTTCATCTCTCCCCCACTTAGCATATAAGTTCTCCTGAACTTTAACATGATCACTCGGTATTTTCAACAGCAAAATCACCCGTCCTCCCTCTTCATGACTTGGTAAGTACAATATATTTACTTTTACCCAAAAATAGTTTACAGTATTTCAATAGTGAATTACATAAACAATTAATATTTACCTCAATATACACAGAATATAAATACATGTACTATAGATTCACAAATATATAGTCCACAGTCTATTTTATATTACCATACTGTCCATAGTCCAAATTGTCTGAATCCATTATCTCACCTAGAAACAGCACCACAAAGTTCTGAATGAATGTATCCTCCCTGATTATGTGTCCTCGCGATCAGCAATCAACATCTCACGGTATATGGTATCACACAGTCCAAAGGCTAGGTATCTGTCTCCACATATCCTCATGATCCTTTTCCATGCAACCCGGTACAACAGTCTCGCCAATAGATGGCCGCCACACAGATCTCCATAACAACCATAGTTCACCACAAGCACCACACAGGTCTCTTTATGACAGAAAGTTCCTAGTCTCCTTAATAAAGAAGTACCACCATACTCACAGATGGCATCAATACTATACATATCTCAATAACAACCACACAAATCTCGACGAACACCAACCTGATCTCGACGAGACAAAAATATCCCCTGTTTTGCTTTAACAGGTGTCACCATCTTACCCTCAGATGTGACATATACACTGATATATATATATACCGGTATCAGTTTCCACACAGATCTCAATCAGCACCACACTGACATCAACGAGACACAAAAAAATCCCCTGTTCGGCCGTTAACAGGAGTTGACATCTTTTCTCCACAAGCCACCTCCCTGATACTGAGGAGACAAAGATTCCCTGTCTTCCTAGACAGGAGTGACCATCCTACCCACAGATGGTATCTCAAAGGGCACCACACAGCTAGACCTCTATCACCTCAATTAGACTCAATGAACTCGTGACCCACACAGATCTCAATGAGCACCACACAGATCTCAAAGAGACAAAACTTCCTTGTAAACAGGAGACTGAGACTACTTCTTACTATGGTTTGATGGGTTTCACTTAGAACATGACCATTTAACTTATTGGTTGTTAGTGGGGCACTCTCTAGCAAAGTGACCTGGTTGGCGACAGCAGTAACATATCCGTTCCCTCTGTCCATGCCTTTGTCCTTTGGAGGGGTTGTTAGGATTACCATCCCTTTCCTCATGAGTTTTCTGCCCTCCATCTTGATTTCTTTCATCACCCTTAAGTTTCTCTAACTCCTTCTTGAGGCTTTGAATTTCTGAATTCAATTCTTCTATGACTTGGCTATTTCTGTAAGAGTTATTTCCCTTTTTCCTGTTCCTGAAATCTGGATTATTTCCTGACTGAGAAGGTTCATCCCCGTCAGAGTAACTCTTCTGTGAATCGACTTTAACTTGCCTTACGATTTTCCCTCTTTTGTGTCCTTGTCTCCCTGATTCCTCAAAAGTTACAACTTGCAGCACGGCTTCGTCAATAGTAGTGGGGTCCTTAATGTATTCTATATGAAATTGTGCATCTGGGTCTGACAGACCATCTAAGAAATGTCTGAGTAAGTCCTCCTCCCTTGTTTCTGTATTCCTATCTGGATGAGCCTTATCATAAAGGCGCTTTAAGTCTGCGGCAAAAGCCTCTGGTTTTTCTCCTGATTTTTGTTGCCTATTTGAAAATCTAACTGCATATGTCTTTCTGGTCTCTACAACTCTAAACCTATTGCCTAATTCTGATATCATTTTGCAGTAATCCCTCCTAGTGGCCTTTGTAAGTTGCCCATAAACAAAGTCTGCGGCATCATCTAGCATAAGTGATAGCAGGTGATCCAAACGGTCTTCTGTTCCCCAGCCTCTCCTTTCAGCAGTTTCTTCAAATCGTCCGAGCCAAGTTTTCCAGTCCTCCTTTCCTGTGAATGATGGTATTCGTGGTAATTTACTGTTGATACGTCTGCGTCTTGGAATTGACGGAATGTCAGTTTCAGATTCAGAACTGGTATATTTATGATTTGCATTTGTATCATTCTGCTGCGTTTGGTTTACCATTGTTGAGGCCTGTATTGCTCGCTGTACTTCCTGCTGTATTAAGGTTGCAATATTATCAGCAGCTGGCTGAGACATACTAGTATTGCCCGTACCTGGATTTACATCTGAGCCATTATGTCCGCACGGTATAGAGTTTATATTTTGATTAACCGGTACAGTACCGGTATAAGGGGTTGGATTGCTGGATGAAGCTTGGGAGTAACCGGTAAGTGGGGAACCGGTATGGCTTACTCTGCTATTGTATGAAACCGGTAAATAACCAGTAGATGAAGCTTGACCTATACTGATATTGTATGAAACTGGTAAATGACCAGTAAATGAAGCTTGGTTGGATGCAACTGGTAAATGACCAGTAAATGGAGTTTGACTCAATCCAACATTGGTACTAGACGCAACTGGTAAATGACCAGTAAATGAACTTTGACCCATATTGGTACTAGACGCAACTGGTAAATGACCAGTAAATGAACTTAAACTTGGGCCAACCGGTAAATGACCAGTAAATGAACTTTGACCCGCATTGGTACTAGACGCAACTGGTAAATGACCAGTAAATGAACTTTGACTTGGGCCAACTGGTAAATAACCAGTAACTGAACTTGAACTTTGGCTAACTGGTAAATAACCAGTAACTTGGTTCTGCAATGGTCCAACATTCATACCATGTTTATTCCCATATTCAGGTAGGTGACCTCCACAGTAATATAAAGGTGGTAGACCTGTTGATACTCTTGGGCTCTCCGTCAAAGAAGTGTAAACAGGTAATGAGCTAGTATTGAGACTAGCATAAGAACCTGTAGAACTAGTACTAGTAACTTCAACATCTGAATTTGAAGTAACTTCAACAACATTTAAGTTTAAATCCGGAATTCTCTTTTCAGGGGTCTCCTGACGAGAGCTACCGACTTCAGAGTCTGAACCCTGTTTATCCACATCCCGACTAAGGACTGATGTTCTACTTCTGACCTTCCTCTGTTTCCTACCCATGTTGTGAAATAAAAATAAACTTAATAGAACAACTAAGAATGTCTCAGAGTTTCTCTTATTTCCTGTGTTCGACCACTGGATCCAATTGTTTATTTGGATCCCGCCGGGGGTGCCAAAATGTAACGCAGCTATATAGTAAAGAGAAGGGTGACGACGAACGACACACTCTGACGACTATTGACACACAGAGTACACACAGTACTGACAGACTCTCGACTCAATATTCTATACGTTGACACCTTGGCTCGCCCACTGTAATATTACTACAGTATATGGGGATGCCAGACACTTTCTCATAAAAGTGACAAAAGACCACTTAGAATCAGTTTCTTAATTTATTTAACACACAGGATTCCTCATAACAAACTCATGACAACAATAAATAACAAAACGTACAATATCGCACTAAAACCCAACCCAGCTGATCACTCTGTTCAAAATAAAACTCCTAACTAATTCCTAACGCTAGTATTCTTATATCTATCTCCTACTGTCCTAACCAGTCGATCACTTGATAAGAGATCAAGTATATGACTGACTGTCCCTACTTTGTCAAACGGAATAAAACTCTAAAATATACGGAAAATACGTAAATAAACTCAGAAGATCACTCAGTAAATAAATAAAACTGAATGTGTGATCAACGAAGTAAAATGCTAACCTAAATCGCCAAATTAACCAAAGTCTAAAACGCCTCTGAGACGGAACGTACTTCACTAGAAAACAATACTACAGAGAAAGGCACTGCTACTCGTAGTAACCTACATTTATATCCTGACGCAAGTCTGCGGCAAACCTAATTTGCATGGTAAAAAGTCGCGGAGAAGTTGCCGCAAACTGTTTGCAGCAACTTTGCAGTAAAGTTTGCGGCAAGCTTGCGGCAATGGTTCGCCAAAGGCTTAAAATTTTGGTAAGGGTTGACATTATATTTCCTATCTCCTATACCATTGTTTATGTCATCGTCAGAATTGAAAGTTTGACTCGAAAAATTACCGTCTGAAAGCAATAGATCTGCAATTTTCCCTATCAACCAGATCCCTTACCTTGTTAACCATATTGCCATGCTTAGGGTCTGATGCGTCGACAGTTACATCTTGACTGTCGATTGAGGGGTTAACTTCGAAATCTATAAGACTGAGAAGCTCATTTTAACCTTAACAAATCCTAGTTCAGAAAGGGTATCTGGGGATGTATTACCAGAATTTCTCCCTATATTCAACAAAGGACTTTGCTGTTTTCTGTTCAATGAAAGGTAGAGTTCTTATTTCAGGCTCATTGGCACAAATAATTTTACCTGTCTGCTACCTGTTGTCATTTTGAAAGAAGTTGCCGCTAAAATAAAGCAGGCAACTTATAGTTGAATGTACGTTTGAAATAATTCAACTCTGTGAAAATAGTCGACAAAAATACGAGTCGGGTACCACGTGAAAATGTCAACTATTTCTGCATGTTTTTTTCAACACTTCAAAATTGCAAGTGAAAGGAAATTAATTTAGAACTGCATGAAAAAATGATAATGCTTGCAATTAGCAAATATTATAAATACAAAACAACGAAGAAGATTCCAGTATGCTGCACGAAATCTTCGAACTCAACTGGCCGGCGCACTTGGAATCCAACTCACAAACTTCGCTTGAAAATGCAAAAACCCGTGAAAAATATCGAAAAACGGCGACGCCAGTAAAGTAAAATAACCTTTACTTACCGACTTTGTAGTCTGTAGCCCACTGTCGGTTTCCTAATGGTATAACTTAAACCAAACTATCTGAATTCTCAGCTAAGATGAATGTACGTCTATTCGGTTTAGGATATGTCTATCAACTGGGTTGACTGCACGATGAAAGCAGAGACGTTCCGCGGCAAAACATCAAGGTCGATTCGGCGACGTCTAATTCGTACCAGACCACCACACAATATTTCCTAGACTGTTGTAATGACATGTGTATAACTTCTTTTGTTTGTTATATGCGCAATTTGTTTATGTTTAAATGACAATGGAAAGACCACAAAAGTGAACAGTGAACTGTCAGTGTTAGTTGGTTAATTGTTACTATTGCTTTTGTATAGTGTGTTCCCACATAGCCATATATTTCCTCCATTTTATGGAGTTACCTCCCTCCTTGGATTACAACTCTCGGACTTTATCTATTTCTGCTATGTTAAAATTGCTTTACATTAACAAATTTTCTGAAGTGTTCACGTCGTATACATTTCATCAGTCTTGATGAGAATTACAAACAATATATGATTAGAGAATAGTCAAAAGGTTAGTCATGAAATCTCTTCTGAAAATTTATTCATAAACTTTTTAATGTCAACGTTTTGCATAGTAGAAATGGATAAAGTCCGAGAAATGTAATCCAATGTGGCGGTTAATGTGGATGTATGTTATGATCATGGGAACAAACTATTGGACTAAGGTGTCTGAATACTGTGCTGTTCCAAGGGTCAGAGTATCATTCTTCACTAATTTATTAGTACCCTTCCACTTTGACTCAATATTCGTACATTTGAATAAATCTCATTTTACAAACATCTAAAGGATTTCAAGCTAGTTAATTAGTAAGTTACTAATATATATTTGCATGCCTTAATGACTTTAACAGTTTTTCAAAGGTACAAGGTATGTCAAGGTCACCAGGTTAAAAATATTTACTAGAAATATAAGAGGAACCTACCATTCAAGAATTATGCCCAATATTTAAAGTTTTAAAAGTATGTCAAAGCTCAAGGTCAACATGTCAAAAACTGAGGTGTGTGCAGAAAAGAATCACTTGACTTGTAATAGGGTATACAAACATGTACATGTGTGAAATATAATATCAGCATCCTATCACTAACAACTGACAAGTTCTGGCCTATGACAGAAAGACAGACAGAAACCTGACAAATTTATCCCTACCTGTAAGTGTCACTGCTTCGCATATGGTTGATGAAACTGAAAGTACTACACAGATTCAACTCAAAGTTCAATGATTAAATTCATGATTTTAGTTTTTAATAAATTCATTTGTTGTGTACAGCTAAGGTTATCCCTAGTAATACAATCACCGAGGGAAGTCAAAAGTATCTCTCAAAATTGGCATCTGACGTAAAACCATTGTAACGTCATGAAAATGGTATGGTAACGTCGATTTTATACCGCCATTTCCCAGAAGAGGTAATGGAACATTCGGAACACCCTCAACCTTTCCTTACAAAAATAAATACTTCAACTAGTAGGCTGTAGTTCTCTAATTTTGTATTGATCTAGACTAAGTTCTTACTACGTGGTATAGTGTGTTAATGCTCGTGACATCACAATGCATATTTAAAGATCCAAAGAAGCATTCCAACTGCAAACTCTTTTACCTAGAAAACGTGATTTCAGAAAACAAGAATGAAACAGACAACTATGGTGCATATATATAGAGAATAAGTGTCTTAATTTGTGTTTTGTTACGGGTATACAACACACAGCAAGTGCATTTATCGTATATGTAATGCGCGTTAGCGCATTTCATGCGATAAATGCACTTGCTGTGTGTTGTATACCCGTAACAAAACACAAATTATGACATTTATTCTATATATATGCACCACAGTTGTCTATTTCATTCTTGTTTTCTGAAATCGCGTTTTCTAGGAAAAAGGGTGACGTTAAAATTCAGGTCACCGCGGGCTCAGTTTGCAGGTTAGAACAGCCGTCGCGGCATGTTTCTTTAGATCTTATGCATTGTGACGTCACGAGTGTTAATACACGAATTGCAGCACGTTTCTTTCAATAGTAACATCTCATGGAATCACATTGGTTGTGCATATATATTAGAATAAATCTCATAATTTGTGTTTTGTAACGGGTATGCAAGTGCATAATTTTATCGCATGATATTGTGAACCGGACGCAGTGGAGGGAACCTATGACGTTTGAATGCAAGACGATGATTTCGATCGGAACTATTCCGACAAAAATAACTCGAAAAATCGACTATCATAAGTTTGGCATATTTATGTTTTGACGATTTTTAATAAAGGGTTAATTTTGAGCATTTTTTACTCGATAACATATTTGCATTGAATTTCAGATAATTCCTTTAAAATAGCTATAAATTACTATAAAGTTGAATTGAATTTTCATACTCTTGTGACAGACGACTAGGAAGTTATGGCAGTTTAAATGTTTGCGGCGCTGCACAAATTCATCGTTACATGTATATGGCGCCACCTGCAACAAGTATCCATTTTACAAATGAATTAACTTATGAATTAAATATGCAAATATAAGATTTGATATGTAGTTTGTAGCATGTCAATAATTTTTTAATACTTTGTCATTGAAATTGACAGAGGTCTAAGTTTTGGTCTCCGGTGAGTCTCGCTCGGAGAGTGTAGAGTAAGTGACCATATTTCGCCGCATTTTTCTTACATTTTCTGGGAATTTCCAATACTTGGTGGTCGATTCAATAATTGGTTTTGCCAAAATTTAATTTAACTCCATTCTCGACAGAAATACAAGGAAAATTATTTATTTTACTCATTTCATTGTTTCCTAATAGAACGCCAAAATATTTCGTTTCCATGTTTTCGGGGGTGACCATATTTCGCCGTTTTTGCTGATAAGTATCCATTTTGCACACAAAACGGACAAAATTGTGATTTTCTTCTCAGGAAATCTTTCTTCGCCACTACTTCTACAAGATGATGCCAAATAAAATGTTATCTTTGTTTGGTTTTTGTAAAACTTTTGTATGTTCACGTCTAAAATTTAGTGATTTATTTAATTTTTTGATATTTTTCGTCACATTTGAGTGCAGGAGATGTCACAATATATCAAAACATGACTGCTACGGTCATATTTGATAGGATATAGAAAAATAAGTTTGACAAACAATTCCGATAACCAACGAGAAGCAATTAACTATGAAACTGCGAAATATGGTCACCGGCGAAATATGGTTCCTCGCTCTATATACAACAAGACCAGAGCTCTAAAATGATGCTAGTGAATTTGAAGACGTTAAACATTATCACACTTTCACATACAACCAATTTTGAGGGTAAAATCAACGAAACACAAACTAGAACTTGAATTGATATTGATTTGTTCGAAGTTTTAGCCTGACAAGTCTCCGAACGACACTCACCGGATACGCAGTTTTGTGTTTGACATCCGACATTTCGAGAAGATGACGTATGCTTTACGTGTCGCTTATCAATTTGAATGCATAAAATACGTTTTTTACTTCTGCCTCCAAAATGCGAGATATTTTTCTTTAGAATATGTTGACATGCGACTTACTTATGTTAACATGCAACTTATTTATGTCTACATGCAACTTAATTATGTCGACATGCAACTTATTTTGTCAACATGCGACATATTTACCTTGCATGTGAACATAATTATCTGGAATGTTAACATAATTATCTTGCATGTTGACATATTCATATTGCATGTTGACATATTTATCTTGCATGTTGACTTAAATAAGTCGCATAACGACATAATCTATAGAAAATATCTCGCATTTAGGAGGCAGAAGTATGCCACCATAGTTTTTAAAATCAAACACATTACATGTACAATGTACAAACCAGATGGACTGTTCCCATTATTGAGAATTCAAACCAGTCCTCCATTGTTCTTTAGCGATGACGTTCTGATTGGACGTCATGTTACAATAAGATGACGTCACAGTAAGCAGTAGTCTTGCGTCGCAACAAGAATACGTACAACAGAAGCGCTGAATTCTTTGGATAGCGAGAAAACATGTATTACCACTTTGTTTTAGCTAGAAATACAGCCCTGTTCAGATCCATGCCTGAAGTAAGTACAGTAACTATGTTTGTGATATCCATTTTGCCATGTAATTAAATATTTTGTTTACGTCCGCGGGCGGGTACACATGTACCTTTTCGGAAAATTCCTCACATAAAAACACACCCTCAAACATGCATTTTTCAGGTGAAAAATATCAATAAATGATCTTGAATACTAGTACCATAAATGCCTATACATGTGTAGCAGAACGGGTCTATGTCATCAACATGAATCTATTTTTATTCTTACTTTTTATCTATACGCTATTAATAGATACATAGATAAGAACTCTTATCTTTAGCCAATCAGATTAATCGTTATAACTCTCAGTTCGGTAACTGCCATGTGATCAAGCAGTATATAAAGCGAGCGCTTAGCGAGCTCCGTGCAGTGTTCTGCCAGACTTTCTGGCTATTAAAGACTCTCAAGTCGACTTCTGACTTAGAATAAGAAATAGAAACATTTTGTCTCTTTGATATATTTGATTATTTGGTTTAGTTTGATATTTGACTTTGGTGTTTCGGTTTTACGATTTACTTGATATTTGAATACGATATTTTGAAGAGTTTGGATTGATTTGATTCTAGAGCATTTTGGTATTTGATATGAATATTATTTTGGCTATTACGACGACTTTTGTTTCTGATTATTGGTTTTGTTTAATAAAGAAGATACTTGGATTACCTCATAAAGATTGAGGAGTTTGTAAAAACATTCCAGGATTGCAAGGTTACCTTCCTAGAAATACCCTTATACTCAATCGTAGAATTTAATAAGAGTAAAGGCCACAAAACACCAGAGGAATTTCAGGAACAGGATAAAAAATTGGCAGAACAAGTGTACAGCCTGAATAGCAAGATCAGAGAAATTAACAACAGAAATAATGCTCACTCGCCCTTCTTCAGCACTGATCTGATTAAAACGTCAAAAACGCCAAAAAAACAAAAAGAAAGGAATCTATACGAACAGGAAGACAAACAGTTTTTGGTTATATGTGGATGGAATTCACCCAGGACCTCTTCTCGCTAAAGTATGGCTCCGCAAAATAGCACTACAAACATTTAAGGATTGTTGGGCATAGCTCCGTAGGTAGACGAAAATCCTGGAAGATTAACAATATACTATGGCATGCACATGATTAGTAAGGATTTTCCTTGCTGCTAAGCCGTATACAACAATAAAACTGGAAAATTCAGCGTAATTATAAAAGGTAGTCAGTGTGGATTTTCCACGCTAAACTACCACCCGCTCTAAATTTTGAACATTTTACGACAGACAGTGTGGATTTTCCACGCTAAACTGGCACCCGCTTTAAATTCAGAACTTTTACGACAGTCAGTGTGGATTTTCCATGCTATACTGTCCCCAGCAAGTGTAATTGATTGTGTGGCAGAGACCGTAATTATTATTTGATCTTAAAAGATAGTCAGTATGGACCTTCCACGCTATACTATCACACATTTTTAATTTGAATATTGAGGACAATCAGTGTGGGCTTTCTACGCTACATTGTTCACCGTCAACGTAATAGACAGTGTGGATTTTCCACGCTACGCTATAACCTTCTCGAACCTATAACCTAAAAACTATTCGTGAGGATTTTCCTCGCTACATAGTCACATATATTCGAATCCTACTGGAATACTATCAACAAACACAGTTCTTCATCGCTCACCAAAATTCTAAACGAACTCTAACACAAAGGTCGACCGTACGCCATTGCCAAATATATCAGTTGATGATTTCTTGCTAGCTAAGACTGCTATTTACCAATACGGAAAGTTATTCTGTGGATTTTCCACGCTAAACTATCAAATCAATATTATATTTTCGAACATTGACAGTCAGTACGGATTTTCCGCGCTATGCTGTCTCACCACTAGCATAATAGACAGTGTGGATTTTCCACGCTAAACTATTTCACACTATATTACTGAAATTTATTAAATTTAAAATATATTAAACAGCGATCATTCCGGATTTTTCACCAACATTGCTACCAGGATGTCACGACAATTAGCTTCATCGACGCCTATACACGGACTTAGAGGATACAGAGAGGATAGCCAATCTATAAAAAGAGGTAGAATAAATAGTAACATGTGTGCAATATGTGAGAAAGACTTAGATGTAAGCGAATTACGGATAGTATGTACTATATGTGATTCACGACATTGTGTACCGTGTACCAGATTACCGATTGCGTCAGCAAGTCTCATAGCAAATGACAGGGATGGTAACCTAAAATGGACTTGCAACCCTTGCAAGAATAACTTCCCAACATTTAGTGGTCTGAAAGCATCTATGGACAATTTGGACCAAAAAAAATGATGCTAGACTAAATTCCTTAGAGGAGAAAATGACCCAAATGGATAAACGCCTAGGAACACGTATCCACCAGGAAGTAAACAAAATGAAAGCCGATGTCAAAAATGAAATCACTTCCTCCATTCTAACACACGTCAAAAAGGAAATCAAAACAGAACTAAAAGAATATGACGATAGGAAAAATCGAATTAACAATTTAGTCTTGTTCAATGTTCCAGAATCTGAGGTTCACGATAAAGACGTGCGAAAAAAACATGACGAGGATCATTTTGAGAATCTGATGTCAAGTATAATGGAGGAAAAAATCGAAACAATAACAATGTTCAGGATTGGGAAGCCAAATACTGGAAAAATAAGACCGCTAAAAGTGATATTATCAGAAAATGGGAAAAGAAAACAAATTCTACAAAATGCCAAATTTATATCACAAAAAGCACCAACGGATCTCAAACGTGTGGTAATGAAAAAGGACTTTACTCCACAACAAAGAGAAGAACATCGGGCTAGATTTAATCGTACACGGATAACACGTAGTAACGACAGTCTGGAGAACCCAATGATGAATCGAACAGTGCAACGAAAACCATCATTTCCAGATATGTCGCCCATCGCACATCATTTTGATGCACCATTGTTTCATAATCTCACCCTTTTAGATGGGGAGGAAAGCCACGTAGGCATGTCAGTTGCAAGTAATCAAAATGTTTATCCTGTAAATAACGATAGAGTGATGTTATCGGGAGGAGAATGCAATGCTACTTTAATTCAAGAGATAGACTTGAGTGCTACCCTACCTTATGGAGGGAACATGCCACCCGGTACCAATGTATAGGAAGTTGTTTTTAATGATAATCAAACTACTGTTTTTAACCATAATGTTTTAAACAAATCAAAAGAGCCAGAGAAATCCAGGACAGCTGTAGACCATTCCCACCCACTTCGAATCTTCTATACCAATGCAGACTCATTATTCAATAAAAGAGATGAACTAGCAGCTACAATTTGTGAAACAAAATATGATATTATAGCGATAACAGAAAGTTAACCAAAGAACAGGAACCATTGGAGATATGAGGCCTGCGAGTGGCAACAAAAAGGATATAACTTTGTCACCAATGCAGAAAACAACAACACAGGACGGGGGATAATAATCTACATCAGAGACAATATATCATATAGTGAAGTGAAAACAACTGAAATCAATAACATTGAAAATATTAATATCCACATCAAATTAGACAAACAGCAGTCCGTTCTTCTCCAGTGTATTTATAGGAGTCCAAACAGTGCAAATGAGTCACTTAACGATATTAAGGAAGTGATGGAAATCGATATCCCGCATACATTTAAAATATTACTAGGAGATTTCAACCTCAAAGAAATAAATTGGGAACATGAATACTCATATGCAAATGAAGATCATATATCATGGAAATTCCTAGAGTTATGTAGGGATAACTTTCTAGTGCAACATGTAAAACAACATACAAGAATAAGGGAAGGTTCAACACCTAGTACTCTGGACTTGATCTTTACTAACTTGCATTATATTGTGAATGATGTACTATATTTGCCGCCACTAGGATCTAGTGACCATTTGACAATTTCTTTTAACCTGAATGTATATAGTTTTAAGGATATGACAACAAGGAAAAAGTTTTTATACTTCAAAGGAGAATATGAACTCATTAAGCAACAGATCGAAAACATAAACTGGGAAATTGAACTAGAGGAACAATCCATGGAAAATGCTTGGAATAACTTCATGTCAAAAATTACCAATATCATTAAGGAAAATGTACCGGAGAGGATCGCAAGTGCAAATTCTAAGTATTATCAAACTCCATGGATGAACCAGGAAGCTAAAATGGCAATTAAAAACAAAAGGAAATTATGGAGAAATTTTATCTATTGTCCCAACACATACAATAGATATAGATATAAACTGGCAAGAAATGAGGCAGCATATCAAGTTAAGGTAGCAAGGAAAACATATGAACTTAGTATCGCAGCAAACATTAAAAAAGACTCGAAATCTTTTTGGAGATATGTCAAAAGCAAAACTAAAGTCAAGGAAACCATACCGAACTTAAAGCACAATGGGGTAACTATGGATACAGAAATTGATAAAGCAACATTACTGAACAATTATTTTACATCTGTTTTCACCGTAGAGAGTGCTTCAGACCAACCGTCCCTAGATGACAGAAATTTTATAACAGTACTCGACGACATTGATATAAAGAAAGAAGAAATACAAAAATTCCTAGAGAAAATAAACCCATCAAAATCACCAGGAAACGATAATTTGCACCCAAAATTCTTAAAGGAAACAGCAAAAGAAATCAGTCAACCTCTTTCGATATTATGTAGACTTTCTTTAGACCAATCAGTAATACCAGCACAATGGAAACAAGCAAATATATCAGCAATCCATAAGAAGGGAAACAAGGATACACCATCCAACTATAGACCCATTAGTCTCACCTCGTTAGCATGTAAAACAATGGAAAAACTCCTTAGAGATCAGTTAGTAAAACACATGAATTCTAACAAACTATTTACCGAGCATCAACATGGATTTAGGTCAGGCTACTCATGTGCTACGCAACTTATAGGAGTACTAGACAACTGGACATCAAATTTAGACAACAAAATAGACACAGACGTGGTATACCTTGACTTCCAAAAAGCTTTCGATACTGTTCCACACAAAAGGCTCCTAACAAAACTTAACGCATACGGGATCAGGGGGAAGGTTTTCAACTGGATCAAAGAATTCTTAACTAACAGGAAACAACGGGTGGTATTAAATGGTCAAAATTCATGCTGGACAGACGTAACTTCCGGAATCCCACAAGGCACGGTCTTAGGTCCCATACTATTTTTAATTTACATTAACGATCTCCCGGAAGCAGTCGAAAACGCAGTCAAACTATTTGCAGATGATACGAAACTTTACGGACAAGTCAACAACCCAAGTGATGAAATTAAAATGCAACAGGATATCACCAAACTCACAAATTGGTCCGATAAATGGCTACTCAAATTTAATGCGGACAAATGTAAACACATGCATATAGGAAAAAATTATCACGCAACAAGCTATTCTATGGATGGGAAAGAAATCTCTAAAACAAATTGTGAAAGGGACCTAGGTGTAATGATAGACGACCAGCTAAAATTCCAACAACATATTAGTACTGCTGTTAAAAAAGCCAACCAGAAACTGGGAATAATCAAAAGAAATTTCAATCATTTGGACAAAAATTCCTTCGTAAGTTTATACAAGGCGCTTGTGAGACCCCACTTGGAATATGCTTCAAGTGTATGGAGTACAATTTTTAAAAAAAGACGCAATAGCCATAGAGAACACCCAAAGAAGGGCAACCAAAATACTTAGAGGAATATCAAATCTAACTTACCCGGAACGTCTGAAATATTTGGGATTGCCATCACTTGAATACAGGAGGATAAGATCCGATATGATCCAAGTTTATAAATTTTTAAACAACATAGATAAAATGGATGACGATCTACTGAAAATAAACGAAAATTCAAGGACAAGAGGACATAATAAAAAACTCCTGAAGTCCCACAGCAGACTTAACGTACGGAAATTCAGCTTCACAGAGAGAGTAGTTAATACATGGAACAACTTACCATCAGATGTAATAAATGCCAAAAATATAAACTTATTCAAGAGCCAGCTAAACAAACACTGGAAGAACCAGGAGATTAAGTTCAACCCAGCTTGCCTCATTTCCTACTCACAGCCGGAACTCGTTCAAAGATTAAGCCACAGAACAAGAACAGACCTGGAGAGTCGAGAGACTAATGGATAGGTCTTACAGCTAGGTAACAGGTAATAGGTAACAGGTAATAAATATAGAAAATTATATTTGTTTTGTCTGATTTACACGCACCACCACTCGTCCACTACTACACATGAAACATCATCAATATCGGAAGATAAAAGAAGAATTTTTTTTTTTCTAAAATAAAGCTAGAATTATCCACATCACTTGAGAAAGATATTTTTCTTTTTTTTATGTTTTCGGTATTTCCTTTTCAAATTAGGATTAATATTGATCATGTGTGTTGTGTGCTTTCATGCCTGACGGGAGAGTAGTACCTTTCAGAAAAAGTTCGGGACGTAAAACATGTATTCATCTGTAGTGATAGGGAATCGGTTGCACCTTTCGGTTATGATCGGTTGACCATTCGATGCGATTTTAACGATTCATTATAACAATAGGTTTCGCATATTTTTTTAACCTACACTGAAGGTTGTAGTTTTTCAAGGTAATGATTACTGCAGCACATCATTCGTAATGATTCATTTGTTGACTACATAGCCGTTTAATCTTTGGTTTTAGCCAGAATATGCAAGAGGATGGACCCCTTGCATACTTGAATCATTTTCATTTAAAAAAAAGTTCTTTAAATCACATCGCTAATAATCGATTATTTGAGAGTTATAATCTATTATCGAAATTGAAATAATCGATTATTAGCGATAATTGGTACACCACTATTCATGTGAATGTGAGTAAATTTCGCTCCTGCGTTTTGTGGTCTTTTTTGTGTGGTCATCTTACGGGGGGGGGTTTACATGTACATGTATAAACAACAATTATGCGTTCTTCGAGATCTCTGGGTAACTCTACAAGTGGGAGGGTTGTGCACACGTTATTCGGATTACCACAACATTTGCTACTATTGCGTCAAATTTTCACCGTCGAATGATGCAGTACCTATTGGACTTGTTTGTTTGCTTTAGTCTTTTCTGAATGGAGTAGATAAAAATATTTATTTGCTTCCAGAGGGAAGGAATGATACAAATAAAAATAAAATCGTGTGAATATTTTTAGAGTGTTTGTGTTTTTATTTCCGGTTGGTGTTTTGATGTTTTGCTCGGTGTTCCTTGTTCCATTTTTCGTCCACACAACAGTCCTTTCCAATCAAAGAATATATTTCATATCATTGTCGCACACTAAAAGTCCTTCGCGGCTAATAACAATCCAACGAAATTATGTAAAATGAAACAAAATTGCAAATCCCATGGTCGAGGGATCCTGACCTCGTCTAGATCCGTGTTTGAAAATTTTATAAACAGATTGGCTCGAAAAGCACTGAGTGCAACTTTTCTATGAGTACTCTCTCTCTCTCTCTCTCTCTGTATAGATGTTTCTTAAAATTATGTGCAGCCATTGCGGAAGGGAAGTTAAAAAAAGTTTTAAAACGTTTACGCAGGACGCCATGCAGAAATCAGTCCTCCATTGTTCTCTTGCGTCGACGTTTGATTGGACGGCGTCATACAGTACAATGTACAATGACGTCACAGTAAGTAGAAATCATCTGTCGCAACAAGGATACGTGAAAAGGCGCTGTGTCTTAATTGTAAACATGTATTACCACTTTGTTTTGGCTAGGAATACTGCTTTGTTTAGATCCATGCCCAAAGTGAGTACTAATCTATATTAATTTCTTGTACATGTAAGACTATTCAAAATAGATAAAGAGCTTTTTAGATTAAAAAAAAAAAATCGGCGGATTGGAGTGCAACGGTGCCCAGTGAGCACAGTCGGTAAATACGTCTTCCATGACAGCTCTAGTTCGATGGTGAGATTCCCGAGCGGCATTACCACTTTGTCAGCAACGCCTGTAACGCATAAAATAAATGCAAAGAAAGGAACATTTAAGACACAGTTGTCATCATTACATGTAGCTGGATATATTCACTGAATTTAGTTATTCTTTTGTATATATATATATTATTTTTTTCACAATAACCCGATTCATGCAGAAAAATACAGGTGTATACAGGCATGCCTTTTAGACTCACCTAGGCCATCGCATCTTCTGATTTGTTGTACGTCAGTTTTTCCCTATCTGTTTGCCTTTTTAAAACGTTAAAACAATAAAATTGACAAGTTGGAAGGGAGGGGGGGGGGAATAGATATCTCATATTTCCAAGTGTAATCCATTTGAAAAGCTCTAGCTGTTACTGGTTCCAAAAAACATTTTTTTCTGTGTGAACCTTTATTTTTTAATAATTTGTCATTAAGAACATGGATTTATCGCGCCTCTGGGTTGCTTGACTCTACGATGGGTATATAGTACCATCAAACAACCGGGAAGTGCGATAAATCCCTGTGATTACATACACTTAATCTAGTGATGGAAATTCTACGATCGTTTGAAACATTTTGTCATTTGCACGTACTTCACGAGCTGTCATACGAATCAATTCGCAGATCCAGAAAGCAAACATAATGTTCAAAGAATGGTGGCGGCGGT
Source organism: Pinctada fucata (assembly GCA_028142955.1). Classification (NCBI taxonomy): domain Eukaryota; kingdom Metazoa; phylum Mollusca; class Bivalvia; order Pterioida; family Pteriidae; genus Pinctada; species Pinctada fucata. The sequence goes on along the minus strand of AP027102.1, from coordinate 43,392,819 downwards.
CAAGCCTATCCAAACGTTCGATTCCGAACCCACACAGTCACGTTATTTACAAAGAATAAAAAAAATCACATCAACCCCTCCCCCTTTTTTTCTCAAGAAAAGATTGCATATTATGCCATATGAAATTAAATATAACAAACTACCAATTGAGTAGTCGATTTCGAAAATTTAAAATTTGCAAGATATTAAAACATCCTATCACATTATTTCAGAGGCAGAATTGTGATCCGCGATCCTATGTTTCCGCGGAGGATCAAGAGGTAAGATGAAAAACCGAAATAAGGGTTGTTACAGTACATGTAACACAATCTCTATCTTTCTTAATCTAATTTGATCACTTCAATTTTTCGTCAAAGGTACTTGTCTTTATAACGACTATATACTAGTAGATAATTATGTACATTTCAAGTACATGTAGAACAAGCGGGAATAAGATAAGCAGCTTTGATTTTAAGTTAGATCATAACCTGCCAAGCCACCCCCCCCCCTTTCCACCTCTCGGAAAAAAAACATTCTTAGTTTAAACATATTTATTCATGAAAGATCATCATAGCATGTAATACACAGTAGTTAAGTATAGGATTGGAAAGAAAGCTTTAAAGCTCTCCATAACCTTTTGTCCGTATCAGCCTAGTGTATTGTCCTATGACACATTAAAATTAAAATTTAAATATGCAGTAATGACGATCTTTTTTCTGCAAGCTGAAAGTATCAAGATTACACTTTAATAAGTTTTCAATCTTTATTGTTGTTTCGTTTTTCGGAGAGTGTTTTACATAATATAATCAGTTCAAAAGTATTGCGCATGCGCGCCAGTGATGTCCGTTTCCGGAACAAAGACTTGAACACATATATAAAATTAAAAGCGAACACCATAGTAATGCAATTATGTACATATAACAACTTATAATAATATGAAATGAAGAGACAGTGGCTTATTTCGAAAGTTCAAACTTTAAAACAGTAATTATAAAAAGATTTACGTACTTAACTTAAATTGAAATGTAAATGGAATTTATTCTAGGTAAAAATGTAAAATTCAAATAGTCTCATACCTGAAAGTATCAAGATTACACTTTAATAAGTTTTCAATCTTTATTGTTGTTTCGTTTTTCGGAGAGTGACCAATATGGCCGAAGTTTGACCGTCTCCGAAAAACGCCCCACCCTTCCAGATACTGACCAATAACTTTCTTAGAATTTTGACAGACACATTTACCCGAATTTTGAAAAACTAAAATTAACCAATCAAATGTAAGAATTTTGGACAAAGAAGACGAGCCGGACAGGAACCGATAATTGACTTTCACACTTATGTCATGAATTAATTTACTCATCTCGGCGCCCTGTCCGAACTTTCTTCTGATGTCGTGTAATTTGTTTGTTTTCTAATA